>VYZT01009673.1:57356-135288 GCA_013400735.1 Pomatostomus ruficeps | reverse complement strand
TGGGGCTTAGAGATAAGGCGGAAATAATGTACATTTCAATTATTAAAACTATTTCTAAAAGGCAGTTCAAATGTCTTTGGAAACTTTAATCCATTTACTTTGTGTGATGCTCTCTTGAACTCTTTCATTAAAGTGGACTCCTATCAATTTCAGTTGGCTGTAGATCAAGTCATATATCACTGTTGTATGCTTCTGTATTGAACAGAGAAGTAGACTTAAAAATCTCTCTCTCTAAATTTTTAAAGTCAAATATAGTATCCAATTGTATTATTTTGTTTTAATGATAATTTATTTTAAGAAGTTCCAACATTAGGCTTTATAAACAAAAATATTCAAATGCAAATTTTGGCTCTGTTTTCTAAAGAGGATGAAGAAAACAACTCTGGGATCCCAGATACTCATTTTGAGACTCTTTAAATAGAGAGCCTTTTCTGTATTTTTCTAAACAATATATAAAATTATACTGCTGAACAAAATTTTCTGGTAGTATCAGAACACTGTCAGATTTGCAACTTATATTTGAGATAAGCAAGAAAACGTTTAAAAGCAGGTTTTCCAAGCCTCCATGTACTCCCCTGGGAAAACAAGGCAATAAAATCAGTACTGGCACACACAGCTTCTCACCTGTGTTCCTGTCCTGCCCTCCTGTACTTCTCAGACAGTGCAGTATTTATAATTCATCTCAAGTTTTTCCTTGCTAGCTGAAGATTTTACTTTTTGGGTTTTGTTTTATTTATTTTTTTCCCTCAAAACTGAAAAGCTCCAAGTTGTATTATTGCACTCCATTTTTATACTCAAATGAGAAATTACAAGACCAAACCCTTTTTTCATGTGTCAGTGGTAGTGGTCACTTAGGAAATGATTCACAGCTGTACAGTGTAAATGCCTGGTGGCATCTGACATGCCTGAATATTTCTGACCAGATGCCGCTGCAGAAGTGTGTGAAAGTCTTTTTTAGATCCTGTTCTGTATCTTCCATGCTCTGTACAATGCATCAGACAGCCTAGGCCTTAGAGACCTGTGGTTACATACCTCAATCACTCTTTTAATCTTTCATCTGGCAGGGAGTGGAGGCATTTCTTTATTGTTATGCTTTTTTTCAGTATGGATGATTGCCTAATTCGTAAGGTGTCTGATACTGCTGCTTTTCCTGAGAATCAGTGATGATTCATTTGAAAGTTTCACTCCAAATTCTTATTTCTTGAATGGAAGGAGACTCACCAATAGTTTTGTTAGCACTATCAGTATGGTCTGTATGAATGGGCCATTAGAGACAGTTATCGCAGATCCACAAGATGGTCAGATGCTCTATTTTACCAAAAGCTATTTTACATATGAGTGTTAGTCCTAATGTCTCATTGGAGGTGGATAACAAAAGAGGTTTCTGAGGGAGAAATCCATATTGGGTACTTACTCATTTGAGTTCACTAAAGAACTTAATGTCCAACCAAACCGTAAGTGAATTACATGTATTTAAAAAAATACAGGCCTGAAGCTGAAAGCTTTTAGGCTTACCAGACCATTTTTTTTGGTTGAGATTATGTACTTCCTAATGTTGAGAGTGCCAAAGACCAGCATTTTAGAGCACTGTCATGTTTCTGAAAAATGCTCTGGTCAGCTCTGAATCAGTGTCTTGACCATTCTAGTTCACACTAGACAGTGTATGGTCTCTCTGAAGGTTTGTCTGCAGGCTCAGCTCCGTTGCTGAACTCTAGCCTTGCTCCTGTCAGTGTGTCAACTCAATAGCAGCTGTTACATGTGCCAGGCTGTGGAATCTGAAAACACCATCCAGACTTGCAAAGATAGAAACATTGCTTTGGTAGCCGTGGCAATTCCTACTTGATCTAAGAGCCAGAAGAACATATCCTGGAAGGGAGACAGGTATCTCGGGTGGGAATTAATCAGAATTTACACCCTTTGTTCCCAAACTGCAATCCTAAGAATAACTGATCAGTTGTCATCTAATTTTAAAGGCATGCCTGAATACTTTACCCTTGGTTTCCATGTTGCACATGTTCTGCAGTCTTCATGTTCCACTCTCTGCAGAGTTGCTTTGTGAAGCAGCAGCTCTGTTCATGTGTAACTAAACTGGGATCCAGAAAGTATGAGTCATTTCATATGGGTAATCTGAGGAGAATAACTAGAATGGCTTTCTCAGAGGACAGCCCCTGTGATAGTCAGCCTTTCCTTCTATTTAAACTCTCTCCTTTTATAAAATTAGGCCTCAGTGATTAGAGCAGTTTTTCACAATATAGGAGCCACACGCTGAATCCCTTCTCAACTCTGATAACTTCAGTCCCAAGGACGGGCCCTGGCCCATCAGAGGCCATTAGTAAATAGAGAAGTTAACACTGTCCCCCTTTCTGTTGAACCTTTCACAGTACAGGAAGGAATCTATGAGCCAGAAGTAGTCAGTTCCTACAAAATCATGGCCTGTATCATAATCTTGATTCCCTGCAAGGAATCAACTTCACTCAGTCCACTCAGAGTTTCGAAACTTTGTGCTTTAGACTTTTGAGGCATCAAGTCTCACCCGAAAGGACAAAGGCACCTTAAGAGGAGATTTTTATCTATAGTTACCCACCCTGGGAATCTATTTTAATTCCTAGTGAAAAAGGCAAATTCATTTTGGTAGGAGGAGGTAAATGTCTTAATTTATAAGCATTCAACCATGCCATGGCTCTGTAAAGAGAAAATGACAATAGGGATATAGGCAGGGTCCTAATAAGGTGAGCCTGTTTCTGCAATCGATTTAGAAGAGGATGATGGTTGAGAGACCATTTTTATATTTGTTTTCTGTTTAACTGATGGCTAGCTAGAAACAGCAAACCTTGTGAGAAGGAAAAGATACATGTACTAAAGAAAGTAAATTCCCTGGCATTTTAAGATTTCATACATTAATTTTTCATGTATTTATTTTTGGAGAGAGAGGAGGTGGGAGGAAGAGGCTCTTGTTCCAGTTTTCTGTCCTGTTATTTGGAGACTGCAGGTTGAGAACTAGTATGATATTTTCAGAGCCTTTCACAGGGTTTAGGAATGAGCATAAACAAGAGCAAGGATAAAAGTTGTGGTGAATACCTTAAGGTTAATACTTTACTCCACTACAAAGAACGTCCATGCAGATAAAAAGTAAAGAAATCAGAGGCATCTTCAGACCTCATGGATCTGCTTCCTCCCTTTCATTTCTTTATGCTTTTGATGCACATCTTCACTCTATATAGATATCAGGGGACTAAAGAAGGGTGAAAGGTGACCTAAATATTCTCTCCTTCCTTACCTTGTACTTCTGTAACAGAGCACTGAGAATGAAAATATGTGTGCTCTAGAAGATAAGGTAGATCCAAAACCCAACACAAGTATTCAAGTTGAAAGCGGAGCTAGAAAAGATTGTCTTGGAAAATGTCTCAGTACCTGATTTTCAGTTTTGAAACCTCTGTTTTCTAGTGGCCTGTCCAGGTCATATAAAGAGAAAGGCTAATCAGAAATCTCTACTCTGGGTAGCAGCATTTGCCTTATCTGCCCAATGTCTCTTCTGTACTTATCTATGTCTGTTTGTTTAGTTATTTTTTCTTTGCAGTACTATATGAAGCATTATTTCTCCGATTGTGTGGCAGAAGAGTAATGCATTTCATTGTCATGCGATACATTGACATTATTTAATGAGTTTTTCAGATACGTAGTTTCCCTGTCAGGAAAATAGTATATGATTTTGGCCTGAAAATGTAAAGCACAGATTATATGAATAGTTTAGTCAGACCCAATTTACCCACTAAGACAAGGATGAATTCTGCTAGTTAAATGAGATTTTGGGGACATACATATTTGTAATTGTATAGATAATTTTTCAGGAATCGTTATTTGATGACTTTTCCTTTTCCATCTGAACATTTAGGTCTGTATATGTTCATGGCAGATGCATTTCTAATCTCCTCTTTATTATTTTATTATTATGGGTGAAAAAAATCTCCCATAGTAAGAGCTTTGTAAGTAACAAATTCTGTTCACTGTTCAAACTGAAAAAACACTGTATGTAAAACAGGATGGGCTACCAATTAGTGGGAAACATACAGCAGAGCGATATAAAAGCTGTATATGTGAATAGCTGATGTAGATACACAGCAATATCAAAATCCAATTTAATATATCCTGTGGTGTATTTTGCAGCATGCTCTCTCTGACAAGGCCAATGTGAAAACATTCGATCCAAAGACAACCTGTTTGCAAGAATGCCTTATCACTACTTTCCAGGAAGCTTACTTTGTTTCAGAGAGTTTTGAAGAGGCCAAAGAAAAGATGAGGTAAATTATTTTCCCTGACTCAAAAATCTAATTTTCTCTTCTTTAGTAGTTGGAAAAAAAAAAAAGAAGTTAATTTTCTTTTTTTTTCTCTCAGGGACTTCGCCAAATCAATCAATCGTCCCTTCTCTGTGTATTTCAACCCATATACGCAAAGCATTGAGATTCTGAAGGATACCAGGAGTATAGAAAATGTTGTCCAGGACCTCCGTAGTGATCTAAACACTGTATGTGATGCTTTAAGTAAAATGAACAGATATTTAGGGATTTGATATGTTTGGCACTGTGATTTGCTGTCAGCTGCTCCTTCAGTAGCCAGGTACACCACATGAGATGGCTAATTTCTCAAACCCATCAGTTTTCCCTTTACAGCTTGGCCTGTGGCTTGCGTCATTGTGTAGCTCTGTCTAATTGTAATATGCAGACAAACCAAGGCAATGCTGATTTGTAAATGCAACATGGAATGTAGCAAATATAATCATCAATTCCTCAACACAATATCATGTACAAGTATACCATTAAAAACTTTCCTGAGAATGGCTTGGTTTCCGTAAGATGATTCACTTCAATGTTCAAGAAATGGTGTTGCTTATTTCATTAGGTCTGAGTTTATTTCTTTATAATCCCTTTCCTTCCATAAGAATCCAGAAAAGATTATTTGCAACATTTTCATTTTCTTCGTAAGAAATCTGTATTTCTTTCTATAGTGGTAAAGACACTGCTTTGTCCATATATCTATAACAGAACTTAGTGTCTCTTGTGACTGAAAAACACAATTTATACACCAGTAGGTATCAGAGATCAGGAAGGCTATGTATTGGCACTAAAAGGTCTGTGAAGATTATACATTATGAGAACTCACAACTGACAGATGTTCAATGTGGCTGAGCAATTGCAACACAGCAAAAAAGAGAAACCTAGGAGACGTCATATAGAAAGGTAGTTGTAGTTCACATCTTGTTACCTGTGACATCCTGAGTATGCTTCCTCTGAGAGTGCTATCTGGAAATAGAAGAAGCAGCACTGTTTTAATTTCATTGTTACATGTGAATCCAAAGTCCTTCTACATCCTTGTATGTCTTTTGCATTCCCTTGTGTCTTGAACTTACTCCTCTTGCATTTCATGCATAATTTGCCTTTCCTCATTGTTCCACATTCAGCCTTGACTTGGCCATGCATGACTGGGTCTACACTATGTCAGTAACAGAACATATAAAAAGGTGAATATGGAAGTTGTTATTTAATTATAGCTGAGATGATTTTCAGTTACTGGAATATTTGTGGAGTGATTAAATCATAGAAACACCCAAGCTGCCTTGCTTGTATCAGATGGATGCAGGTAATACCTGAGTTAATAAACTCTAAGCTGGCAAGCTCTGACAGAAGTGCAAGCTCTGTCTGGCAAGCACAGTGCAGAAATATTTGAGCCGGCTCTTATCTGGAAGCAATAATTATGCATGTCTTTCCTTTATCTGGGTTATTCTATTCTCCTATTAGCCAAGATAATGGAGAGTTGACTATATTGTGTGGACCCTTCTTAATGGAAACACATGGCTTATGCAGATCATGTCAATAAGGGTGAAAGTGTCACAGCTTGTCTACATATATGGAAAATGGGTATCTATTGAAGCTTCTCTCCCAGCTGAAAGAATCGTGCAGAGACTCTTAAGTGTTGCTAACAATTTCAGCATAAAAAAGGCACCACTTGATAGTACCAGTATGTCCTTAAAGAAGAGGAAATCTATAAGGATAATTTTCTCAGGGAAATCTGCCACCTCCTCAAAGATAACTATGAGATAACGAAAAAGACTTTTTTTCTGTGTATAGTCCCTGCTGCATTCTAATTCTTCTGTTAATAGGGTGTGGAAAAATCTAGTTTTAGATTTACCTGTGACTGCTGTTGGTACAAATGAAGAGCTGCTGAGTTATCTCATGGGGATCAGAATGCTGGAGGAGTTTTTAACCTCCCAACATTAGTACTAACTGTTAGCTAGCACTTGCTACAGAGGAATCGCTGGCAACCTTAGCAGGAAAGTTTCTCCCTCTTTCTTTCCATGAAATCTGATGAACCCCTTGTAGCCCTTTCTGGAGAAAATGGACTGTACTGAGATTTGCTTTAATGAGTCTGAAAAAAATCATTGTGCAAGAAATAGTAGCCCCTACTTAGTTCAAGAACTGGCAAGGCTTGCTTAAGTAAAATAAAACCACAATAAGCAACAAAGATTCAAAGCTTACGAAGTTACCAAGGCTTTCCATTTGAATCAGAATTATGCAGGAAAACTTTAAATACTTATAATATCTGGATTTATACTTGACTTTTCTGAATAGCTTAAAATGAGAATTCCATAGCAGTAAAACAATAGAAGCATATCTTTGTTTTGTTTTGTGCTGTTAGCAAGTAAATCTTATTATGGATTAGGGAGAAACCCTTGAAATCCAATAGTCATTCTAGGACTAATGATGGCAAGGAAACTGTCTACAGTGAAGATATAATGTCAATGACACAGAACATTGTCAAAGGATAATGGGCTCCCGCTGCTAGATATATGCTTAATCCAATGATTTTATTTCTATTATACAACATGATTAAAAATAAATTAACTATAATGGGCTAAGGAATAAGAGTGATTTAGCGAGACAATCACTCATTGTTCTTACATAGCAAAGCTGCCATCTTACAGGCTGCAGAGCAAACTGGCTTTGGGCTTCAGCCAGTCAGGAGCCGGGACCGGGAAGGAATGCTTTAAAAAGTGCACTCTTGCACTTTTATGAATCACATAATTCCAGCATAGCTGAAATTCTTCTCTGTGGTTTTTATTAGCAAATTAAGATCAGTCATGCAGCAATATCCTTGGATGACAAGCTCATTTAGACATAATGAGGAAATTATTGACAGTTATCAAATTACATTAACGTTTCATTTGGAATAGGCCATATTTATATAAGGTACTTGTTTAGCTTTAGTGAGCTGGACTCTGGAAATTGGACTTCTGGCTCAGTCTCATTTATTTCCTGTGTAATTCTGAACTGATGCTTTATGGGTCTGAGATATATGCACTTGCTTTGCCTCCACAGAGTAAATGGGCTTGAGCTTAATGAATGTAAAGCATTGCAGTGTTTACTACCATGCAAAGCTTAAAATGAAAAACAACACTCTGAGACATGGCAGCAAATACAAATACCAAGTTTCATTTGCAATCCAAGGCATGGTTCATGCATTTCATTTAATTTGCTTGATAGAGGGGCTGGAATGAGGAAGGTGTTAATATAATATATTGTATTTTCCCTCTCCGCTCTTCAAGACCTGTTGGGAATCCTGTTTTAAGTTTGGCCCTAAAATGCACTTTCATGAAATGAGGTGTCTTTTCTTTTCTTCTTGTTAGGATATCCTAATGTGATGGAGAAAATTCCAGAAATTTACTGTACTGTAAGGTGTATTTACTGATGCGCTGTAATGGATTACAGAAAAAAGTTTCATGTCTTTGAAAGGACAGCCTGGCTCAGAGAGTGAAAGCTGCTGAAGGCTTTCACCTACAGGTTGCTGGTACAAATCCAGTCCAGTCAGCAGTTACTGAAAGCTATCACCAGCCAGCAGCAGCCTGGCTTCTGTGTGATGAACTGGGAGGCTGTGATTGCTTAGTTTGGAGTAGAGGAGACTGAGGGGAAACATGATAACCTTTTTCAAACACATAGAACTAGCTGCAAAATGGAAGGGACAAGCTGTTCTCCAGCTTCAAGAACTAATGGACTTAAATTGCAGGAAAGGAGCATTAAGTTATGTAACAGTGAAACATGGGGGACAGATTGCCTGGGGAGTCTGCAGAGCCTTCATAACTTTTTAAGAGAACAGTTTAGGCTGCTGTCTCAGGAGAGAGACTGGCACGGTCAGACCCTTCTTGAGACCGGAGGAGAGGCTATACGTCTTGAAGTCTCTTAGAGTACCAGCCTGGAAAAAGCTTCAGACAGCTCATAAGAGCAACAACGGTCAACAGCCACCAGTGTGGAGCATTTATATATCACCTGCACTTCTGCCTCCTCCTTCAGTCTTTGACCAACCCTGAAGAGTTTTTTTCATCCTTTTGTCTTCCCTTGGGGAATAAATAGGATCCATGGTCAGAGTGGAGCCCTACATGCTGACTGTGGTGCTCTATTTCAAGTTCATCAGCCATTTGGGAGAGCCCTGTGTGGGACTCTAGTTACAGCTAGTTACAGCTGCCCAGAGGCAGAAGACCAAGAGTGAACAACCAGCATTTGTAGTTTTTACAAACAAGGTTTAAAGCTGCTCAAGCTCATAGACAAAATAGAAATTCATATTTCATTCTGTCTGTGCTTGCATTTGAATTGTCAGGAAGACTGTGCTGCCTTGAACACTCTAGAGAACTTGGAGCTCTTCCAAGCTGCTGAACTTGAGTTCTGCAGCCAGACATCAGCCTTGCATCTTGGTGAAATCTGGGCACAGAGCAGCCTGTTCTCCCTAACTCCCCTGATTTCCAAGGAAAAGAAACCTACTGGTGTAGTCCAGATGGGAACTTTGGTTTAGGCCCCTTCTGTAGCTTCCTAGGGAACTTGGGGACTGCACCTGCTGTCCAGCCTGGTGTCAATACATTAAGGCCTAGGTAAGGATCAGTGCAATGCTCTTCCACTCAGGGAATCAGCTTTCCCCACCTGGAAACTTTTCTTCTGGTTTTATCAGAACATTCTAGGTCTTTTTAGAAATGTGACAGCTTCCCTTCTATCTCAGTAGGACCCATGATCATATTTCCAAATAATTTGTGAAGGGAGTAATTTTGCTATATTTGTATAATGGCTATGCTCTGTGGCATCAGTCACTCCAGCTCTGGAGATGTTTCATGGACAAATTCTCACCTTCTCAGTGAAGAGTTGGACAACAACGAGAGATTCCTCTTACAGGATTCAAAGTATGTTTGAGACAGGACTCTAAGAGAAAAGTTCTGGTTATACTAGAATTTATAGGTTATTAAAATATATACAGGGAAATAAATTATTAGAAATGAGTACCTCTAGTTGCCATACCAAAGGCTGTAGAGATGTTCTTGGCATTCTTATGGGTAATTTCATGTAACTTAACTGAAGTTAGCTTGAAGGCTAAACAATATTCTCTTCAATTGAAATGCTCCATGAAACCTCTGCTGTTAAATTTTGTATGTGGTCCTCAAGAAAAGGTAAATTGACACAAAATAATCAGAATTTAGTAATGTCTATTCAAAACAACTACATTTAGTTAAAAAGGCCCTCCAACACCTTAGATTAAAAATTTATATTTCTTTGCCAACAGCAGAGATGTTAAGGTAAGACTGAAAATAAGTGCTGGCATCTTCTTGGAATTTGGCCCAGAGGGGACTATTCAGGTGGAATAAGTGTGAAATGGGTTACATAGCCACATACTTAGAGAGGCAAGTGGGTGATGGATATTCTGATGGACATTTTTTAATGTAGTCAGAAATCTCAAATGTCTGGAAAAAATAATGGAGAAGAAGCTGCTCTTGCCACACGCTGTCTTAGGAGGTACAGAGTTGAGTTTGTGAAGCAGCAGGAGGTAGATTTCCATCCATGTTAAACTGGCATATGACCTGAAACACAACCCAAATATGCCTACATCACTGGCTTCTGTGTGAGCTCCAGCGTGAATACAATCCTGATAATAGAGCAGCAATAAAGCACTCTACAGCCAAACAGCCCTGTTTTCCTGCAGCAGAAAATGTGGGTGATTTGAGACCAGCAAGACACAAATAAAATCACACTTATTTCCTAGAAAACCTTTTGGAATATGGTACTATTTTATTTTTTGATAAGGATTACAAAGAGATATGTTAATTATGGAATGGTTGATGCTCTTAGCATTTTCTACCTTGAGCTTTTCTAGTTGCCACCAAAATCCCTACCCAGTCTTGCTACATTACATGAAGGTAGAGTAATGCCGAAGATGTGATGCTGCCATTTCCCAGGGCTTTACAATTGATGGGTACACCTAGTGCTACCCTCCTTCACCACCCTCCTTGCAGTGAATTGCAAACCTCAGAGGTGTGAATAAGGTCAGTTAATGGTTAAGGTTATACACACAGTGAATTTGCCACTCTAGCAGAATTTCTCAGGAGGATCAATTTGGTTGAGTTCCTTTTTTAATGATTACCCCTTTCCTGATCACTTGCAGGTGGAGTTATGAAAAAGCAAGTGTCTCTCATCAGATGAGAGGCAGGGAGTCAAAATCTCAACTGCTACAAAGCCAGCATGTGTTCCAAGAGACGTTTTTGTGCCAGCACCAGTCAGTTCAGTTGGATGTAGCTCAAAATAGATGTCATAGTTGCTGGACTGAAAGGCTACATTTTAGGTGCAGGTCTCAATCCAGCCACTGTTTTCTGACATAGATCCATGTCTTCTGAAGCAGGAGCTAAGAGCTGTAAGTCAGGCATGCAAAGTCTGTTCCTTACTTCATTTGCAGACATTTTAAAAAAGAAAATGTCATCTCCAGAACAAAAATGTGGTGTGCAAAAGGCGAAGAGGCAATATGGTCTGCTCTTTCCTGAGGTCTCATTCACTGCTCCCTCCCAGTGCTGGTCAGCACAGTTCGTACATCCAAGGGAAGATTTGGCCTGTGCTAATTGAAAAGGGCAGAAGTTACAAAGCTGCCTGAGTCCCAGGGAAGAGTTCCTACTCTGAGCTGCTCCTGTGGCCTCAAAAGGCCTCTGTTTGTCTTCTGTGACTTTTTTGTACAGAGTAACTCCTCAGGCTTTGTCTGTGGGTGTCTATGTAGCGGGATCACTTAACACATGCTGTCATATGTACAGGGAGGGTAGTAAAGAGAGGTTGGGAAGTGCCAAGAATTTTATTCCATAGCTCTTTTCAAATCTTCTCATACCTGCCTGATGCTTTAAAAAAAAAAAAGTAAAATAGAGGCCCAGCAGTACCATCCATGCATGCTTCCCTCCCACTGCAGTCTTCGGGCAGAAGCTCTATAGGGCAGCATTCTCTCATCTGTCCATTCTTGTCTGTAGCCCTTCTCTTCTCTGAGGCCAGTAGTAGCTCACAGTGGATCTGGAGGGCTGTGTGATCTCTCCCTGCTGTGCCCACCCAGGGGCGTTTCTCGGGTGGGACATTGCTGTGCGGAGGTGGGCGACCTCGCACAGGTCCGTGGGTGAGCCCCCTGAGTGCAGTGTGGCAGGACACAGCTCTGCCTGAGGTGGAAAGCCCAGCCTCACTGCTGGAGTGAAGCCCTCCAGGACAGTCAGAGTGCTCATTGGTGCCAATACAATCTTTCTTGCCCCATTTCAGAGGCAGAATTGCTTTAAATAAGCAGTTGCTTAGGAAGCCTAACACTTGCCACTGTTAAAAATGTCAGTGGTGCCCACAGACTTATAAGGAAAGGGCATGGGCAACTGTGTGATACCTATAGGCAAGTATTGATTTTCTCGTCACAATGTCAGCACTAAATCTGGCATGTGGGGTTCATGTGGATTCAGTTTTGTTACACCATCTCTCAAAAAGCTCAGGAGAAACAGATGGTCTGTTTGCAGCTGGATAGGCATAGGGACCTCTATTTAATTCTCTGTTTTCTTGCCATTACCTTATTTCCAGTGGGCAGGAAGAGCACTGTATTCATGAATGCTGTGTGAAAGGTAGTGCATTTTCACTGAGCGATAGCTTAGTCTGTCAAAGTCAGGAATGAAAACATGGTTAGAGGCAGCAAATTAAACCTCAAATGTAATGCCTCTGATTTGCAGGAGGGAAAGGGGAAGTGCTAAGTGAATATAGGAAATTGCAGCATTATGCATTGTAAGAGCAATTCTTTCCATCCTTGTAGCTAATGGACTGAACAGAAAGTGAACAATTTATTTCATACAATGATTCACCAACACTTTGACAGGGTTTCCAATTCTGAGCTCAGTTTCATGTTCAGCTCCCTGTTTACTAGTGAAATAGTACAATTATCTGTCTACCTCTTACATTTTATAAGCAGGCAAGGCTGCGGTATCTGAAAAGAATAAAAATAACTGTATAAATCCTGGATGTTTAAGGCTGGAGGGAAGGGAAATGAAGCAAGTGTTATCTCTCCTGTGGTCTAGTGGAACTTTCCTCTAAAAATAAAGTTAAATTCCTGGGGAAAATAGGTCCAAAAGAAAAATACCAATGGAACTCGGTTTTCAATTTCTATTTAAAGTTTCCCCCATCCAGGTTTGTGAAAGGAAATCACAAAACATTACTCGTTTGAGTCCACTTGTCAAATTGTCGATAGTAAAGTAGCCAGAACAGTTACAGCTGAATTGGTCACATAAAACTCTGGTGAAAAAGGGATGCTTCTCCCAGAGGCATTTAGTGAATGCTCTAAGCTGCTTTACAAGACAGGATGACATTTTTCTGCCTTTAACCCCGGTTTTATTGAGAATAGAAATCACTTGGACTATGAGGAGTTTCAGTTTTTAATCTGGAAATGTTTGTGAGACAGCCCTGACTGCACACATCTCTTGTTCATGGGATCAGTGTGTTTGAAAGGAACAGCCTCCCAGAAGAGTATAATTAGTCACTTGTTAAGTTTGATTATTTCTTATATGTCAGTGTTTATCAAGGCTATTTGGAAGGAGATTCTGGACAAATATATTTTAAAAGTCCCAAAGTATAAATTCAGTAGAGCTTTTAAAATCCAGTGAGGGTCAAGGGCTTGGTGGAAGAAGATAATGGCTGTAAAAATGGATATGAAAACTGTTGATAAGGGTTACAAGATGAACAGTTGAGGATTTAGGAGTCTTATTTCAAATTACATAGGTAAAATGGAAAAAAATTAGAAGTCAGTAGCAGCAATTGCCTGTTGCAGCCCCTCTGCCAGATGGTGACGAGACTCTCGCTTCATGGAAGAACCTGAGTCTACCACTTTTGCTTAGCATAACATATGAGTATAAAGTTGATGCTAAAAATGCTGTCAGTCTTAGAGCCACTTAAATTGATGGCAGCAGCAGCAATCAATGTGGATGCTGTAGTCTGGGATGTGGCTGAGGAGATAGGATGGGCAGCAGTGGGCACTTACCTTTGTTGGGAAAGGCACCCACAAGTAGTTTCAGAGCACCTAAGAGCAGCAATTTCATAGTGCCATTTTGCACATTGTTCTTAGAGACTCAGGAGGGAACTCTACATAGCAGGCAGAAAGTATCTGCTTTTTGGGTATAGCAGAAAATGGATAGACAGTCCTACATGACTTTGGTAGGGGAGGGGAATTACGATTATCAATAGCAGAAGAGTTACCTAGTCCTAGCTTATTAAGGAAAAAAAAAATCCTTATCAAAAAATCCTTATAAATCCTTAAAAATTCCTTACAAGTCCTAAGCTATGAGTACATCTGTCCATGTACAAGAGGAGTATCCTCAGTTCCAGGGTTGCCTCCCACAATGGCACTGGGGAAGAGGGGAGAGAGGTGCTGGGTTAAATGTCTGCTGAGTCTCTGGGTGAGTTTGCTGCTGCCCTTTCTGGAAGCAGTGCTCTGAGTGTGGGTTTACTGGGCAAGCCAGCAGTGCTGGCTTCAGGGATGAGATTTGCACTGGTACAATTAATCTACTCTCTGCAAAACAGAGAAATGCAATGTTCTCCTTGAATTATAGGAATGAATAGGGGACCACGGGGACAAACTAGTCTTATGAGGTGTTTACTACAGGGTGAAAGGAATGTAACCTGTGAGGGCTTTTCTCTGTAAAGTTAGTTCTGGGTACAGTTCCTGCAAACGTAGCATTTACTTCGTGCCTCCATATCTTTCTGACTTTATCAAATTCCAGGCAAACTTGGCAGTTGTCTGAATTGAAGTTAAATCAGCCATTTTGTTAGTTCTGAAATAAATCACATATCTGGAGGAGCAGGAGAAATCTGTCCAAAGAGTTACCATACTGTGGTAGTCCTTGGCAGTATCTCTTTGAGCTAATAAATATATATATTATGGTGGCTCTGGAGCTGTCTGGACAAAATTTGCATGAAACTATTACTGTGACTAAGGAGCTACAGCAGATTTCCCTGGATTCCCTTAAATTCCCGAGTTTCTGCTTTCTGCTGGGCATGGCATAAAGGACAGAAATCACAAACTGGGAAAAAAAATATTTCCCCTCTCTTGGTAAGTGTCATAAATAAAAAAAGCCCAATTCAAATTAAAACACGTATAAAATTTATTTTGTGTCCGAGGATTCGAACACGCAATGCCGCAATCAAAAAGGAAACAGTACCAAGCCCGGGGTTGGTACTGGGTGAACACAGGTCTGACCTCCATCGAATCAGACCTCCCTCCGTTCACGAGGNAGGGGATTCTCGGAGATTGCATCAATTAACTCTGCCGGGAAGTCCTCCTCGAAAATGTAGATAGCAGAAGTCAGCCCAATGTTCTCTTGATGAGCTGCCACTCTCCGTAGCTCTGTTTTGTGATGCAAAATTGGCTCCCGGGTGAGGCTGCAACTTTTTCAGAGGCAAGTTATGCTTGTTTTTAAAATTGGTTATAGCTTAACTTTAATACATATTCTGATATTACATATTTGAGCACGAATTTCACGCATTCATTTATAACAGTAAGCAACAGGTGCAAACAGAAAACTTCCCTTTTCAGCACCAGCAAGTTCAAGAGAATGACTGCTCCACTTTCAGCCTCCCTGGCACTCTCACCTCAGAAGCTGGTGCAGACAGCATTTGTTTTCTGTGATTCCCTCTAGCAACCTTATTTTCAGCTGCCTGGAGCATTGTGAAAGGTGACTTGTGTTTCCTTTTCAGAAGATGGTTTCATCTTTGGTACTGCAGAAAGGGCCTTTCCTTCTTACAGATTCCTGAAAATCTTGTTTGGTAAGATATCAGTACAGCTACCTTCACACATTTGCCTAAGTGCTTCGTTGTTGGACATTTCACAGTTCTGGGACATGTAAAACCCTAAACAAAAACAAACCTATTTTGGTCTTTTTAGAAGATTAAAGCAAACAAGAAGCTGATATTTCACTGCCCTCTTTCCCTTCTGTGTTTACATTGCCATTTGGCCTAATTAATCTTACGGCTCTTTAGCTAGGCAATACATTTTTTCATACATACAGTGTATGTATGTACATGTAAAATAAAAAGAGGCCCGATTATTTTCTGAGTAGATTTTTCCACGGTCTCCTATGTCTCAATTGCTGTGCAGGGTTCTGAGAAGCTGCATGTGTGGTTCTCATGCAGAAAACAGAGCAAACATAATGTAACTAACCCATATTGACTACCAGATGCCTCAAAGTGTTCAGGACTTGTAGTAAACTACTGTTTTCTTTGGTCTGTCTCACTCTGCCTTCTGATGATTTTCCCTTTGATGCCCTGTGACCTCACTGCAAATGCGATGCCTTCTGCTCTGTGCTCTTGGACAGATGGATGGTGATGCCAACGAGGAGTCTCAAGAGCCAGCCCACTAGACTCTCGCTTGTCATTCCTCAGAAGGATGGTAGCTGATTAGCTAAAGCTAATGGTTTCTGACAAGTGGTTAACTAGACTTAAAGAAATACTCTCTCTGTGAAGCCAGAGCCTTCAGACAGACATTTAAAACTTCATTTCTCTGTCAGTTAGTAACCATGCTTTGCCAGCTGATCATGTCATAACTACAATTACTATTCTAGCCCAGAGAAAAGGCTCACTTCATTTGTCCAAGTATTGATTAACTGGTGTAGTCAAGATTACTTCACAGTGGAGGGGTAACCATTAATAGTATTACAATTACAGCCAAGAAAGTACGGTGATGAGAAGCTAGATTGGAACTTCAATAGATAAGGAGAGAGACGCAGTTTATATAATCCTGAAAATCTTAGAGCTGCTATGTTAAAGGAGGTAATTAACCTGAGGGAACCACTGATGGCAGGGAGTGGTTCGTGTCCTTGGGTTGTGTGCATGGAGCTCTCCCTGTGGGAATCCTCAGAGGAAAATATTTACCTGAGTGACATCTCAGGGCCGATGCACATGTGGAGGTGTGAGGAGGCTGTATTTTGTTACTGTGAAACCATCAAATGCAGCCATACCTACACAAAGGGTGGGTGTCCTTTTAGTTCCTGCTCCCTGTCTGGTCTGCTTGGGCAGGAGGGGGAAGGAGAGGCCATAGGACAAGGTGGCACCAGGACATCCTTCTTCTCTCCTCCTTCTCATGTGGATGCAAGAAAACTTATTTTTTTTTTAAATAAAGTTTTGTGTGGAGCAACACAATTTTGCAGAAGAAAACAGCAAGTTAGAGCTCTTTAAATTTATAGGGCTAGTGCTGGTTTATTCCTAGAGTGAGCTGCAGCTTTGAGTTAAAGAGTCTAACAGTGCCTTCAGCTCAGCAAGGAAATCCTGTGAAGATTCTCCCAACTGTGGACAAAGATCAGAAGAATTTTCTTAGTGCTTTGTGTGTCAAAGCCCAAAGTCCAAAGGCCAGGTCACTCTGTCCTGCTCTGAGGGTGTTCAAATCTCTTGGATTAGCAGAGCTTCCAGAAAGCCACAGATGCAACCTCATTCTCCTGAACTTCTGGGGGTGGTGAAGCAGGACATACAGCAAGGATATGGCTTTATTGATGAAAAAAATATTATCTGAAGTCAGTAAATTAATATCCTCAATCTCTTTGACCCCATTATCTAGACTTCAGCTAATTTCAAAGGTCTATTCCAAAGTCAGTCAGTTCCAAAACACAGTCAGTCACTCTGCTGTTCATGGATCACACGGCAGGAATGTGACTGTTCCCACTGAATAGCAATTGCCTGTGGGCAGTGTGTGTGTGCTTCTATTCCCTCATACAGCCCACTCTTCCACACGGGTCTGTACTAGTTTATGTAAATGCATGCTAATCCCCATCTCTATGCATGTGGGCATATTTCACCCATCTGATAAGGATCAAGGGACACATCCCTTGCTATATACTTTGTATTCAAACAACCTGGGGTTAAATTGATGCCAGGAGAACAGCTTTTAATTCCCCTTCTCAAGACATTAAACTACCAACATTAACTTTCTGTGCTCAGCTCTGGGGGTCTACAAGGAAATGGTGTGAGCAAATTTGATAGCAGGTATATTGGCATGTGAATGTAAATTACGTAGAGAGCTGTAGGCAAAACAAATATCAGGCTAAGATGTGTGGTGATTTACAAAGGAAAAAATTGAACCAAATTAAGCTCAAGCTAAATTTTTTTTTCTCAATGTGTTGATGGTTTGAGTGTTTGAGCTGTATACTGTGGGCAGATTGTTTGGAAATAGTAGGTGATGAGTTCTTTTGTTAATGAAAATGTGAAGGGCTCTTGTGTCCCACTCTTATATGTAAAATCTCTTTGCCAGAGCAAGTCTTGACATTAATTGGATTTATTTCTGTCAGTATTCTGTTTTTCCTTCCTTACCTACTCTCCCTCAAATTCTATAAAAATATACAGGCCTTCAATTTCACCAATTTGAGTGCACAATCCAGTGGTGTTCTTTTTATTTACAGACTGAGTAGAGAAATGTAGATAAATAATAATCTGCCCAACTCACAGATACTGTTTGCATCCCTCCTTTTTACCACTGCTATCATCACTACAAAGGCTTTGTTAGATTTTATGGGGTATTTGTGAAAGTCAAGAGATTCCAGAGGATTTTACCTTTCTATTCCAGCTAAGGGAAAATATCTCAAAGCTTGAAGCCCTTTTCAGCAAAATCATTGCAAGCAGGTCCTGCCCTTTCTTAAATTGGGAAGACGACAGCTTGAGCTCATCCTCTGAGTGCCACTGTGACAGTCTGATCACCTGGGGAGAGTAGGGTCTTACAGACAGGCTGATCCCAAGCCATTTTGGTAATTGTAGGTGAAAACTAACAGCTTGCCAGTGCAGATTCTTGAGTGCCCAAGGTGTATGCTGGCAGTAAGAGCCTTCCCAGTACAACTGCTGCATTCAGTGGTTCTGCAGCAGCTTGTTCAGGGGGCCCCTGGAGAGAGCATCTTGTAAATAGAATAATCAGGAGATAATAAGTGTAATGGACAGTAGTTTTGCAAGCTCCTGACCAGCTGGAGTTGAGAGACCCCATGCTAGCTAATGCAGCTACGTGATTGTCAGGTGCTGGCTGAGCAGCTAACCAGGTCTTTCAGTTGCAAACCGAAGTAATGCTCATTCTATTCAAAAATTGTTTATAATATTTCTTGATTGCTTCTACCAATAATTTTTCATCTTCCACCAGCCTAATCTTACCTGCTCATTGCTTTCACGAGGCAATGAAGTTCCAATCTCATTATGGAACAGGGAAGCACTTACTGTCAACCTTAATATCACCAGCGTTGACATCAGGCTGTCAATTTTCTGTTCATGTAGGAGTGAAAAGTAGCAGCCCATTGGTAGGAGAGTATCTGTTTCTTCAACAGGACTTTTCCTGAACTTAGGCATCAATGTCAAAATACAGGGTGTAAAATTGCGGTTTAAGTTAAGTGTAGACACCTAAGTCAAAACGCATGGAAAACGCCATCTCCTTTCCTGTTTACACCCTGAAGGTGTTTGAATTCCTTAAGTGTCCCAAGGCTTGACTCTGGCATTTTCCAATGCCTAAATCCCTGGAAAAACCCAGAAGTGCCCTATTAGGACTACGAAATTGCATATGTTCAGATGGGACTTCCTGTCAGACATTTCCTTTAGCAGGTCTCCTGAAAGTCATGAACAACTTGATTGGAACCAGGAGTACTAATTTCACAAAATTAGGACTATGTGATCCTTCCCTTTTAAAACTCAGGCAGGGAAGGTCTCCCTCCTCCTCCCAAATGTACTAGCTGCCTGCAAGCAGAATTGGCCAAAGGCATGAGAGGTTTTCTGCCTAAAGGAAGAAAACCCAGCTCTGCAGATCCCAGCCACCAAGGCATAGTCCATCTCTGCCCTGAACTTGGGCTCTGTGCATTAAGAACTGGAGGGAGCAAGGTGAAGCCTCATGTTAGGACAGTGACTTGAATTTTACTTCTCCTTTACCTTAACTATCACTGTTTAGAGTGACCATTCCTCCCAGAGGTACAGTGGGAATTTGAGTTAGCATGGAAACTATCTTTCCCTGATTAAAAAAATAATAAAAAATTTCTGGATGTTGTTCTAACTGCAATGTGTCCAGCAGCAGTTTAATGAGTTAACAAGGCTGACATGACTGCATCACAGAGCACCAAACCTAGGCTTCTGTTAAAACAAGTCAATTTTTAACCATTTTTTTGCCAAGATAATCTTCCCACAGTCTAACTAAAATAATGTTGTCTGTTTGAGTCTGCAGACAGCCTTACCAGAAAAGGGTAAACCTTTCCAGACGATTCATCTCAGTGAAGGACCAGCCTCTCAATTGGTTTCATTCACTGTCAGTGCCACTTGTATTGCTGGGTATTTTATCTGAAGGTTTGGAGGGGCATGCAGGGTAGGAAAGCACAGGAAAGAAGAGCAATTCCACAGAAAGGAAGAAGGCATCAGCCATCCTCTGCATGTGGTTGATGGACTAATCCCCTCTGGTGATAGCAGAACGAACGGGAGCTGGAGCTCTGACCAGCTCACCCAGCGCAACCTCCCCTGAGAGCAGCCCCTTCATGTATTCTGCTGCTGTTAAAGGTAGAAATCTTTCCTCACCTGAGATCATCCTTCCTGCAAACTGGACTGGTTGCTTCTCATCCTTCTGCCTTGTCTCACTCTTTCTGCTGCTGTAATTCGAGCCATCATGGACACCAATGGGAGTGAGTATTAGCTGTTGACCAAAGATGTTAATGATGGCCGTGACACCCCAGCAGCTCCCTGGAGGCTCAAGCCTTCTGTCTTCCCTGTATCCAAAGAGCAGAGCAGTCTGCATTTTCCCATGTCTCCATTGCAGTGGCTCCTTCCCAGCCCAGGTTCTTCTACAGAAAACCTCTCTTTCCCCTCTTTTCTCTAGGTTTTCCCTCACCTTTCCTCTGAGGATTTTCAATACACTGCAGTCAGACATTCTTCTCTATGTCTCTTGAATGGGACTCTTTGCTTTTAGTTTCCATTTTTTTTCTGAGCTGTTCTCTTGGTCTATACCCAGAATTATAAAAGTGGCCACTTATGGGGGCTAGGACTCCGGCAACATCTCTTCTCTAATGCTTCAGGTGTGAATAGTGTAACTTTGTGTGCTCCAGCTTTGGTACCTTTGTTGTGGATACATGACAGGGAAAAATTGAAGGCTATGCTGCAAAATGTTTTTCTTTCTTCTTTTAAGGCTAGCAAAAAAATCCTGTGATTTTTTCCTCCTCTCTCTCTCTGCGCTGTAGCTTTTTCACACCTCTCCACTGAAGAACTCCTTCAGAGGCACTAAAAGGAGTCCCTACTTCTTTGGAGAAGCGATGGTTAAAAAGGCACAGGTCTGTGAGGGGGAGATGGGGCTATGGAGCTGAGCAAGGCTGAGACAAGACAGAGGAAAAGGCAGCATCGGCTGAAGTCAAGGAGAGGTAAGGGCCTGGAGGGATAGGGGAGGGAGGGCTGTCAGAGCCTGTCCTTCATTGACTGAATAAATAACCCACATGGCAATAACAATAAATAATTTTATGAGGAGCTAGATAAGCTTTTAAGGGGAAAAATGGTAGGGGGTGTAACTGCAAATTGAGGAGGAAAGCAGCTGAGATGGGTTTCCCTGTTGCTGTCTGTCCTCTATTTGGCAGCAGCTCATTTGTGAAAAAAGCAATCAAGAGTAGTTTATGATGCTAAGACATTTCAGTGACTTACACTCAGTGAACATCCTTGATGTTTCTCCTTTAGCCAGGTTTTTGCTGCTCAGAGTTGAAAGCATTTCCCTGTCTTAAATCCTATTTTGTTAAACCTGGCAATGAGTAAAATCACAAGTTCCTTAAGAAAATCCTCTGAGCTTGAAAAGGGAGGTGTTTATTACCCTTGTAATTAGCAGGAAAACTTCATCTTGACAGGGCACTCAGTCCCCTCTGGTTCTCCTCCTCACAGCTCCTTAATCACCAGGTGCCATTCAGATTGTAGATTGCCACTATTTAATACATATTGTAGAAAACTCTGATCATATTTCAGTGTGAAACACTTAAAGAGCTGGGCCATAAATATTTCCATCAACCTGTGTCTCTTCCACCCCCAGGACTCCACTTCCTGCAATACAGCTAATCCCTCAAAATGCAATTTGGGTTTTGCTTTCTCTGGAGCTGATCCTTATGCGAAGAAAATGTTACCTTGGGAACAAGGTTAAATGATAGGACCTACTCTCTTATTTCCCCTTTATTTTATGATGGAAATGTAAGATGTTGTGAATGGTTCATCATAACATATGCCAGCAGAAGCATGCCAAAAATAGCAGTCTGAAGCAGCACACGGTATCTAATGCTTGCATACTTCTCCGAGAGTTAGGGAGATCATTGGAACAACACATGTCAGATGCTATTACTGTCACACTGCTGGGGCCATCTGTTAGAGGCCAAGATCAAGACCTGCTGCTTTACTGGGAACAGCAGCTCCACAAAGGACTCTGGCAAATTAAACTAAATCTGCTCAGGCCCAGGGAGTTCATCTAAGGGATTTTCTTGTTTTGTTTCAAGATTTCATCAGGGATAAACCCAGCAGTATATTTTGGATGTTGCTCCAGGGGAACTCTGAGGAAACATTTTTAATTCTTTTTTGTTTGTTTGCTATGGGGTTTTTTTGAGGGACTGAATTGCAGGTCCAAGATAAGGACTGAATTGTCAGGACAGGATGTGCACATTTGCACTCACAGCTGTGCTTCTTGGGAAAACATGTTCATAACTAAAGTTCATACAAATGTGCAGACGAAATTCTTTGCAGCTGGTGAACAATAATTTGACAGCAACCTGGAGTTGAATATGACAACTGATTTATGCAGTTGACTACACGGATGCAAATTTTTAAAGAAAAGCAAAGCAAAGACTTTTGAGGTTCCATATGGAATCTGGATGCCAGTTTCTCCTAGTGGGCTTCAAAATCTCAGGTAGGATACCTGTAAATGTGTTTATTAGAAGTAAGAAGAAGTTCTATGTAATTTGGTTCCACAGGGAGTTTTGCTACCAGCAGCAGTAGGCTGGATTTCACACGTACACTTACTATATCAATATAGCTACTCTCACACACATATATCTATTCATATACATATAGACAGATGTCTTCATAGTATTAGCATAATGGCACAGCTCTTAGTTCCTCTGTGTTCATAGAAATTTATGTAATGGGCATATGCTTTACTGACGTGTTTCATAGCAGTTCTAAACAATGTCCTCACTGACACCAGAACACTATACAATTAAATGTATTGATGTGGAAGATTGGAAGTCTCTTATGAAGACAGACGTGGTTCAAATGCCATGAAGTGGGAGTGGTTTGCAAATGTAGGAAAATGACATCATAGAACTGGAGTATTTTTGTGGAGGTTTTGTTTTGCTGCAGGTTGGTGAAAGACTTGGGCCTCCTAACCATTCTGCACTTTCCACTTTAGCAGAGGAACTTGCACCACAAAAAGCCCCCAAAGCTTAAGCTTTGCTTTAACTCTCCTGCAGAAAGAAGTGTGCTACAGCAAAAGAATACTTTTCCTGTGGACTCAGGATGTTCACAGTGAATGCCTCATTCAGCTCCTGGAGAAGCCTAGCACAACGGGGTGCAATAGCAGGAGAGACATTTCCAGAGTAGAGGAGGCTCAAATCTGGTACTAAAATAAGGAGAGAGCAGTGGGGACTCTGCAGAGTAGGAGGGAGATGCATGGGGAAGAGAGAGGACTTTTGGGGATTCCTGGCTGGCAGCACTTTGTCATTCTTCCTGTTGGCTATTTCCATATTTTACACAATGACTGTTTCACATAAAATCTGTGGACCTTAGAGTTGGGGTAGGATCCAAGTCTCCATTTCCAGGAGAACACTCTCCCTGGCAGTACAGATATCTGAAGTTTACTAACTGCACCTTCAGGACCTTTTGCCTGTGGAGGTCAGACTCTGGAAAAAGGACGATAACTTTATGCTCACAGCAATTTTATAATCTACTGCCGTTCTGTCCTCTGGGCCTCTTGCAGGAAACTGGTGTCAGAAAGATGCTGCTGCAGCTTTTGTCAGTGAGGAGTAATGATCCCAACTGCAGCACCCTTTGTACACATATCACTGCCTGGGGATGCTAACAGTGCAAACTGATTATGCAGTGCAAAAGTACCTAACAACCTTCTATTTGTTTCCTCTGCAGGAGAAATTCCCCAAGTAGGTCTCTGTCAGTCTTCCCGACCATTTCTACTCATTGCATTGTTCAATCAGAAGTGTTAAAAATACATTTTTGGATGCCTTGTTTGATTGAAATTCATTGTGTCCGAATTAATTCAGATGAGTTGGAAAACTCTTAGTTCCTTGGAGGAGGGAGGCAGGGTGGAATTGAAAGATGGCGTGGCAGTTTTGGAACCAAGCAAAGGGCATGTTTGCAAACCACAGGTACTGTAGAGGTATTTGTCACCCCTGAGAAGTGCTAACCTAAAAGAGAAGCTTCCATAATATGAAATAATCTCCCCTTCCCTCCGTCTCTGAGTTTAATCTTAGTATTATTTGGGGTAGAAGCAATTTTGTGATTTTGAAATTTGTGCCAAATGACAAGCTCCCAAGACAGGGCATTTCAGCTCACTGAGACTGATGTTCTCGTCACTTTTACTGCCACCTCCAGCACAAATGGGCAGTGATGCCAATTTCCCTGAGCAGCTGCTGGCATCTGCCACCAAAAGGGTCTCTGGGGGAATCCACCAGCAGACTGACTCCAGCTGACGGACCACACAGCTTCCAGCATGTCTAGTCTGAGGCAGGTGTGCCAGTAATCAGGTTGACTGATCTCAGAGGACTGTCTTGGATTAAGCAAAAGCTTGAAGTGCACTGTCTGGCACATTTTGGGCTTCAGAGGGTGGTATTTTTTGACTAATATACATTTTGACAACGTGTTCAAACAATTCTGAAGATTTCCCACAGTCTAAATGCTCACATTACTTCCTTGCTGGCACTTTGGAGTATTCTCCAATATCATTTAATATCTTGCCTGCAAGTGACCAGAAAAGCTCTCAAAAAATGTTCCACTTTTAAATTCATGGAAAAAGGACAGTCAATTATTAAATGATCTGACCAGCACTGAGGCAATTTCTATGTATTTCATAGTAAGTGGTAATAGAGAACTTCCGTAAAGCAAACCCCAAATCATGCCAAGCTGTGCTTTCCCGTGAATGAACTCCATCACAAAAACTGCCTGCGTGTGGACTGCAGGAGTTCAAACACATGATGTGTTAACGTGAAGGCAGTGTCCAACCTCAGTCATAGTGACACACAGAGAGAACATTGCTAGCCCCACTGCCAGACACGAAGTCATTCCTTGCTGCAAGTCATTTGCTCAGTCCCAGCAGAGAACAAGGCAGCTCCACCATAGGGGCTAACCAAGTATGTGTAATTTTTCAGGAAAAACTGTAAAAATATTTTCATGAGCTGTGGTTGAGTTGTGTATCTCTAGTGACACAGTATTATCATTCTGCATGGCTTTTTGTGGTGTTTCATGATGTGACAGGTTTCAAGTAATAGTGATTGTAAGATTAAAATGTGTAGTGTAAAGGTGGCAGAAGGATGATATGTTTGTTTGCTGCTTTCTTGCTTGATTTTCCTTAGGTTAGAAGAAGGCAGAAGAATTCAGCTATACCAAAGCTAAAATGTGTTTTCTCAATATTGAGGAAATACAGGCTTACTTGTTTACACTTGGAATATTCTTTAATGAAGGCAACCCTTGGAGTAATACTATATACAGGGGAGGCTGAGGCTGGAGCTATTTCTCCTAAGGGAATTGTGAATTAATATGTGTTCCTCTCTTTTCCTCTAATTTCTTTCTGCTGGTAGGAAAAATTATATCCATAATGTAGCTTCAGTCCATGTCATTTAATATCCTAGACTGGTTACCCCTTGGGATGTAGGGGAAGTGGGAAGAAGGCGTATATTTAGAAAAGAGGATAGTTTGTCAAGATTTTAAAAGCATTTTGGTCTAAACAAGACCCCTAAAATGTATTTGATTCGATAGAGATTATTTAAAAAATGTTTTCTAGCAATTCTGCACTGTTTTTGCTCCATCCTATGGTTTTTGGATTCAGGGATGGAAAAATTACAGTTTGCCTTACCAAGCCACAGTATTGTAAGAAATGAAGAGTGCCAAATAGCCTGTCCCTGCTGACGGCTGTCAGTGGGTCCTCAGGTAGAGAGCAAGAGAAACTAGGCAAATCCCTAGGGAGCCTTGCCAGCACCCAGTGCTGGTAGCCCAGCTCCCGGCACTCTGCCTCTTTGGTGGGCACACCTCTCCCCCCTAGGAGCTGATCTAGTGGTACACCTTGGCCTTTTGGGTGCTCTGTCACTCACCAACCCCTCTTTCCTCTGCCAGTGTGGTGACCCTACCCAGGAGCTTCTCGTGCCTTTGGAAATGAGCTGCTGTGCCTCCCACTTGAAGGGCAGCCCCCCGGGGAGGAGGCAGGCATTAAGCTCCTTTTTTGGCCTGAATTTTACCTGGTTTATTTCAGAAGAGGTTGTTGCCTTCCACTGTGCCAAACGCCTGTTCCTAGAAAGCACAGTCACAAAGCCGTTCAGCACAGTCTTACATCACTAGGGGGAAGCCATTTATTCATTTTATCTGCTTTTTCTCTTGGGAAAGTAATCTAAAGCCTGAAGTGTCATTAGGAAAAGCAAGAAGAATACTGACAGTTCTTGTTTTGCAAATTGTCAAATGAACCCATTTCCCACCGTTGCTAGTAATGTCTTTCATTATGGCTTTAATGAAATTGTATTGACATATTTATGGTCTAATAAAAGAAAAAAAAGACACCCTTGAAAAGAAGTTTTCAGAAGCTGAAATGTTTTAATAATGGTTTCATAAATGATTTTGATTTTTTTTTTTAGTCATGAACTTTGGCAAAATGAGTGTCATATTATTCAAAACCGCTAATGAAATGGTGTCTGGACTGTGCCATTTAAATCCTGTAAGATGTATTTTCTCCTGTCTCTCCTTTAAATTCAATGCCCTTCATTTTTAACTTCAATGGGAAGCTGGCTACAATGTGTTGTATCTTCTTCCCACACAGACCATTTATCCACTATTATGTTTTCCTACTCTCTTATCACTGGGAAAACAGCAATTTGACACACTATTTTATGATTTATACATTTAAATACCTACCTGATCCAGTTTTATTATGTGCTCAGTTGTTGAATTCAGCTTGAGTTAAAGTAGGGACTTAAGCATCTGTTTTGAAATTGTTAGGGATTAGCCAGAAAATTTTGTAATGATTCTGATGAGCATCTGTCAGTTTTTTTGTGGGGCAATGGTGAGAGCTTTCAGATGGATTGTCATGTCTGGTAGATCTAGATCTGAACTCTTCCTAAACCTTGAATCCAATCTGTTCGTTGTACTCATTTACATGAATGCAGTTCTGGTTTCAGTAATAGATGATGTATAAATTTTTTAGTTTATTTTTATTGTTAACTCGTAAAATGAGCCTGACTGAGAGCTTTGTATGTTCACTTCACTTGTATGAGTCAGCCAATTGCTGTAGCCAGCTCAATTAACATCTGAATTGCCTTTTATGAAAAAAAGGCTATCGGTTCTATCCCAGAGGTCACAGCAGACTAAGAAAATAAAGGTCATGTTATATCTTGAATTCAGGATGTACAGATGTTATAAAAAGGTAAAATCTGAAATCCAGAAGGAAGACTTATTTGCAGCTATGCTATGTATATGTAAATGGTAACAGGTGATTTACTGGTAGTATCCTTTTTTTTTTTACTTTTAACAAAGAAATGTCATAAAAATAGGCAAAAGAAAAAAACTAAAATGGACTAATGAATAACAATACATACTCAATCTCTCTTACATATGCAACTGGGGGAATATATGCTAGTTTCTTAGGATATGGCTAGTAAATATATAGAGCCTTAGTGGCAAATCTGCCTTCTTGGAAAAATAGTTCCTATATCACAGATGAAAATAAGGACATATGCATCAAAAATAAAGAAGATAAACAATACATCTACCCCTGAAGCCTCTGCATAATTCAAATCAGTTTTCTGCAATAGAGTTAGAAAACACTGCATACATTCAGGGAATACAGCTTTCCATCAGAGAAATAAAATAGATATATCTAGAATGCATTAGCATTGGTCTCATATTTCCTTTCTCTGGGGTTTACTCTGATGTCATTTCATAGTAGCCATACTTTTCCCTTTGAAACTCACCATTGTGCAGATGCAGGGACAAGGAGCAATTCAGAGGCAGAGCACTTGGCACAATTTTTGCTCATGTTGTAATTTCATCCTGTTTCACATTTTCAGTCTCCTCCTCTGCCTGCTGTGACTTCTGTCTGAGCAACTGCAGAGTTCACCATGTTCAAGTGCTAAGCTAATATATAATCTCATCCTCCATGAGGTGGTGGTGGGGGACATGGTGGCACAGAGTACAAGGAGTCTGGCCCATTTTTTCAACGAAGATGTGTGTGATGGTTTTCAAAGTTTTTTGAAGGACTTGTCTTTCAAAGCTATTTGTGGCTCTTACAAGTGTATTTGTTTATCTGCCTGTTGTCTACCTGCCTATTTATTTATGATCAGCCAACTTCAGGAGCCTGGCTGCAATGGCTTACATACTTATCTAGGTGTCATGCTTAGATTTGGGCAAGATGTCATTTCATCTGATCTTCTGAGAAGCTCTGTCCCTCTGTCCTTTCAGTAGGACTGCAAACAGAGAGCTGGGTCACCTGTAACCTCTTCTGTGATCTAACTGCTGCAGACAGACAAGCAGGGTACATGGTTCTACATGAGGATTAAGGCTGTACAAGCACATTTCTTGACAAATCCTGAAGTGCAAAAAAATCCTAAATACAGACAACATTCAGGGGTCTTCCTGGAGACATCACCAAACATTAGTCAAGTGCAGCTGCAGCTCAGTTATACCATCTCATCAACGACCTTTAGTGCAGCAATAATGCCCTATTACTCAAGAAATAAAAGATTTATAACTTATATATTTGATTAGATGCTAATACATTGAATCTAAAAATCATAAATTTTTTTGCCATGAAAGAAGAAAAGCAAATCAAGCTGATCTCTTCCGCATATCCTACTTTACCGTCTTCACTTTCTACTTCACACTTCTAATATGTTTTATTAAAATATGTCACAGTTTTTAGACCAATGGATGACTCACTGTTAACCGAGACCACATACAAACTCATACTGAAATCTACCCGTTCCCTGTTTATTGTTTATACTCATAACACACACAGCACTTAAGTGAATGTGGTCTCCAGGCATCGGGGTGGGATGTTCTGTTCAGTCTCACAGAAGGCCACTGTAGCTGAGATGGAGTAAATGAGTGCCCTAAAGTCACATGTGGTGGTTCAACAGGAACAGGAGCTGCAGTGAATTTCTTTGGTAGAACGTTGGATATATGACTGTAATTGCCAGCAACCAACAAGAACTGAATATGAGGGTGTTTGTGGTTTAGCATGTGTGTGTGTTTGAACACTAGTTTAAAACATGATAATCCAATGCATTTATGGAAACCATTAATGATTTTCCAAGGATCACAAGAAAATACGAGCAGCCTGACAGTCCTGTGTCCTGTCTTTTGTGCCTTAAAAGCAGGTGAAGCAATTCTGCAGCAAACAGGTGTAGGACTTGGCTTCCCTGTGCTATCTCATCTGAGTCTCAAGTAGAGATCTGCATGATCTTAAAGCAAGACTGTTACATACTCACAGAGATGTAAGTTTTTACTGTGATATATGCTTAGCCTCAATTACAGGTTGAGGTACTGAATTCCCCTGGTCTTTATTTTATAAAATGTCTTCATTTCTTGTGATACAGAAATACCTAAAACATAAACCAAACCACAAATATAAATTAGCAGCATGCATTAGAAGCCCATACAAACTAGGCAGGTCAGTTGTTACCTCTAAAAGGCCTGAAATTGATTTGTTTGTTAGAATGGTGTAAATGTTCTTAGAGGTGTTCTAAGGATGATTTTAAATGAGTGACTAATAAACTAAAAAACTTTGTAATGTATACGCACAGAAATGTACTGAGTATGTACTGTATTTCTTACTAATTTGCAGAGGCTGCTCTATGTCTTCAGGAAACACAGACACTTGAACTTAGATGTTAGCTAAAATTTTAGTGCAAAATTTAGAACTGACCTATTCTAATGTCTACTAAATTCTATATTGTTTATCACTTTGTCTAAATAATTACTGACCTGATAGTACTCCTGGTCTGTTTTAATAGCAAGGTAAATGTGTCTCAGCCTGAATTGAAAGATAGTATACTCTTCATTTAATGTGAAACTTCAGCAGTAACCCTTCCCGGGTTTTTACAGGATTGATCATTATGTTGGAGAAAAAAAAGTATCTTCTTGCATGCTATTTAGTTTTAAGAGATAATAACACACAAGAAAAAGGTTTTTTTCTTGCACAGAAGTAAATAGCAACCATTTGATGAATCATTGCCACAAGTGTAGCAATTAAATTTCACTTGTCAGGCAGTTTGTTTTGAATAAAAACATTGTGCAGTTCCTTAGCCAGTGTTTTCTATATAGTTTGGTTTTGTAGGGAGTACTGGAGTGTTGGAAATGCAGGCCTGTTTGTTCTCCTGATTTGTAAAAGAGGAATTGTACTGTGAGGCAGTTTGGAAAAGAAGGGTGTCTGTGCAAGGAAGCCAAATTTGAATCCATGCCTGACTCTATAAACATCATCTTTATTCCTCATTATCCACCACAGAAAGTGAAGTGTCTTTGTGCTTGTGAAATCATTGGTCTCGGTCTTACTCTTGCCATTCAAGGTCTGCAGGCGTGACATTGCATCTGTCTGTGAAGCTGAATTCAAAACACCCTCACTGTGGCTCAGAAAGCAAATGAAAGGCTTGGGTCAACTGATGACAACATTTGGAACAAGAATTTAACTGGTTGCTTGAGGGTAAAGGGGTTTGCATTTGCTTATTGATCCCCTGATCCCCTCAGGCTGAGCCACATCTCGTTGTGATGGCTAAACTTTACTATGGATCTGAATTGATGTAGCTAATGGAGCTGAACCTCATGCCTCTGACCTTTCCTGGTCTTCCCTGTCAGACTGGACCGGCTGTTCTCCAAACTGCACCTGGGGCTGCCTTTGCTGAAACCCATGAGCCAGTGCTTATTGCATAGATCCTTTTTAGGTGTCTCTGCTTTAGAGCCCACTGCTTACATTTTCAGTCGTGACATTACAGGTGTGAATTTTCAAGTAACAAACTGTTTACCTGTAGACTTACTATGCTGTGGCATCTGTAAATACCTGCTCTCCCCTGTTAGTCCGGAATAACACTGTAAACATCAGCTCAGGGCGGGAATCACCAAAATTCCCTACTCACTTCATCAGATCTCTCCTGGTTTTGTTGTTGTTTTAGTGGAAGCTCTAGTTTCTTCTAAAGGAATGCCTGCTCCTCACAACTCCTCTAAAAATCTCCCTGAGGTTTTCTATGTGATAAGTTGTCTCTAAAATAATTTCATGAGTAAAGCTGGTACAGTATTTCAGGTATGTTCCTGCAGAGAGAGTAGGACCATTGCAGGAAGGGGGTTACCTGGATCTGTTATCTAGTAACTCTTCACCTCTGATAGAATTTAACATAGCTACAACAGAACGAATAAATTGTTCTCAGTCACCTACCAGTGGAAATTTCTCTTCCCAGCATCACTTTAAAAGGGAAGCAGTTCCCCTAAAATGTTAAATTGATGTTCCCGCTGAGAAAAATAACAGTAACTTTTGAAAGAGAATTTGATTTTTATACTCTTCTGGTTTAATAGCCAGAAGCCTTAGGTATCTGCAAATATATCCTGAATGCATAATCAGCCTATGCTGAAACCAGCACAAGTCTCATATCTCTCTTGTAAATACAATTCCTACAAAGGCTGGCTGCCCTACTGCAATACACCAAAGCACTGCACGAACTCACAAAGTGCTCTGAAACCCTTTAAAGTGCAGTGCTTTTGAGTAAACGACATTCTGCAGTTTTGTAATGTCATGAGGATAAATGCCTCTTTTACTAACTGTGAGGGAACTACAAAGCTCTGTTGTTTTAAAAGTTTGATTTTCCATTTCTTGGGATTGGACAATAGAATAGAGACTTGTCCTAGCCTTCTGGCAGAATTGACAAATCATTAATTCCATTGATTTCCACGGTAGTGAAATTTATCAAACTGAAGTCCATTTGTATTAGCAAAAAAGGTTACATGCCAAGGCATTGAAAGCTCTCTTGCCATGCTCTTGCTTTTATACTTTCACCTTTATTTATTTGTTCTTTTTAAAGCACTGTTACAAACTGTAGTGTGCTTAGAAGCTTCAGACAAAGATTATCAGGGAGAATCTCCTGTTGAGTCATGAGGTGCAGAAAGGACCCCCTGGCTTTCTCAACTCCGTCTCAGAGAGGAGTCAAGGTGTGGCTGCATCCAATCCTAGTCCCAGACTGGGTCAACCATTTATGTCTAAAGGATTATATAGGTGTAATTGAGCCTTTACATGACTCTGTCCTGCAGGATTAAGGATGGCAAACCAAAGAATTATTTATTTAAATTGATGATAATAATGATTAGACTAAAACACTTTAATCTGAATTAGTTACTACACAGTATAGATAGCAACAGCTACAAGTATAGTGAACTATTTATTAAGTCAATAATTTCCAAGCTAACAAAATAATTATTAAGAGAGATTGATGTAACCTCTACCAATGACTGTGGCCAAATATCTTTCACTCAGCCTCGAGGTGTAACCTTGAGGGGCATCCCCTCTCAAGGGAGGAATCTCCACATGCACTCCTAGAAGGAGTATGCTAGAAATCCCTGCTGTTAAAAAGTGGGACTGTGTTCGTATAGTATAAAGTGATAGACTGTCAGTCATATGTTTCTAGGCCAGCTGTATCAGCTCAGCAGCCTTTAGCTCTGCAGCTTTAGATAAGTTATCAGTACTATCACTTGTTGGTTCCTTTTTCAGGAACATTTTCTGTCACATCCTCACCAGTGGAAGTCCCTGTCAGGATACACTGTTTTTCATATTCTCAAAGTGTTTAACTTTGGGCTTGTTGTCAGTCTGATCTCAGCATCCTTCAATATCAAAAGCAGCATGACCTCCCTTCTACATTCACTGATTTATAGGGTAAAGTTTGAGCTGTTTTACCCCCACTTAGGCAGAGGAGCCTGCATTGTGTGTCTTGTGAAGAACCTAGAATGGTAGACTATGAAGGCTTCTGCTTGTTCTTGGACATTGCACTCAATATGCTTTACGTCAAAATTGCAAATACATGAAGTGCTGAATGAACATGTTTGCCAGTCTTCAGAAGGATTTGAGAGGAGCAAAGGACTGTGTGCAGGAGGCAAGCCCCCTGCACTTCTACCCCCACCCAGCCTGCAAACTTCAGCAATGAAAAAGTCTTTTGGAGGTGTTTGACTAGGAGCAAATTTCCTTTTTCTTGATTTCAGGAAGATGGCACCCTATTTCCTGCTTGGTGGGCTTGCCCCCTCCAGCAGGTTTTGGCACTGGCTGGTGTATGTCAACACAGCTGCAGCTGGAGCCGTGGTGGTTCACAGCACTGGTGATGCTTTGCAGGGAGGGCTCTGCTGCTGGGGGCATGTGCTGTGCTTCTACTGGAGATCAGCCTCTGGATGCCACGGAGGCACACAAGAAGAGGAGGGTTAAGGGTGATCTCTGATTAAAGTTCCATTTACTGCTGCTCTTCACCAATTTATATCCAAGTGCTACTTTGCTAATTAATGACTGCTCATGAAATGCCATGTGTCAGCAATGAATCACTTATTTTTGTTGCACTTCAGTAGTATATGGCTAATGAACAAGGACAACTCATAATTAAAGCCTAAAATAGCCCTGTCAGTAGGACACAATCAAGTGTTTATATCTTGCTGCAGTGTGTGGACCACAGTATATCACTTTCCTGTCTCTGCCTTTGGTAATTTTACAAGAAAAAAATGGAAAGTTGAAAATTTTTGGGATAGTAAGTAATTTTTCAATGGTAGTAGTATGAGGAATTGAATTTCATTTAAAAAGAACTAAAATCCTGCCAGTTACCTGTGTCTGGCATAACCTTAAAATAAGACTGTCTTAATTATTGTTTCTAATGGGTCTCATCAAGCTCAAAACTAATCAAAAAATAAATAAAGGGAAGAAACAGCCTGGATGAAATGGGGAAGGTTAGTGCAAAGTTACAGCACAATCTGTAGTTTGTGTCTCCATAGCTGCATGTAGGTAGGAGAAATGAGAAACAGGGACAAGCCCACTGTGAATGTGTCTAGGCAGCTGTCCATACTTTAAGCAATACCTTGAAAAATCTGCCACTGAACCAGTAAACCAGCAAACAGCATTTTTCCTGTTTGACCTGGTCAGTGCTAGCACAGCTGGGATCTTGTGTTTTCATTCATGAGAGGTAAGATCAAGCCTCTGGAGAACATTTGCATGCTGCATCCCTTTCCCCACAGTGTTATACATCATGGTCTGAACCACTGATGTAGTCCACTAGCTTTCCTCACAGGTGGGGAAAAAAGTAATATTTTTGAGAGAGTAAGTAGAACCTATTAGTCAAAGTACCCCATGTTAGTAGCGACATGCACAAAAGACATTTGCAACTGGTTTCTTAGATGCAGCAGTAGGAAAACTGTGTCCCATCCCCTCTGTCAAGGAATAAATCCGTCTTTTGTGAACCCACTTATTCTGATGAGCATATAAGGGAAGGGGAGGAATATATGTAGTCTATATTGAAAAGATAAGACAAAAAAGAAACATTATGAAAGGCATGGGAAGAACAGACCTTTTATTTATTAATTTTGGATACAAAATATTTCAATGTTTAGGATTTTAAATTTGTAATAAAATACAGTTTTACAACAAGTTCCTTCCCACAAGAGTCACTAACACTTCCCTCCCACTCTCTTTTGCACACACCTATGTGGGAACTGAAGTTTCTATAAAGGAACAAAAACCTCAGCCACCAGTTGTGACCACTAGTGCTGGAAAAGAGCAATAAAAGTGAGCATCTGTGTTCCTTGGAATAGGTTCTGAATAGTTTCTCAGTGTGACCAGGTCTGATCTTGGTACTCAGCAGCAATAATAGCTACAGCTCTCACTAGTGCACTGGGTAGAGCCTTTGTATTGGCCTCATACAGCAGTTTTAAAAAAATCCTGTGAAATGAGGATCTTTTCTGAAATAACCTACAAATTCTCAGAAAGCTTTGTGAATGTTTGAGAAAAGCTCTCACTCTGGGGTATAAAGCACAGTGGGATTTTCCTCTCTGTGTTTTCACAGGCTTGTTTAGAGAAAACACTCAACTTGGGTTGAGTGGTGAAGACCTTAATCTCTGTATTGAAAACACTACAGCTCTTCCCACCTGGCCTTGCTTGAGTGTTAAGCTATGAAGGCAGATGTGCTGCCTGTATCTTCTTCCCTTCATGGTTCCACTGCAATCTCCAATGACATCCTGACACTAGAGAGCTCCCCAGTGATAAATTGGGAGACAATTCCTCCTGTTGACATCTGCTCTTCCACGTTTGTTTAGCTCTTTGAATGCTGTTTGCTTACATCAGCAAGGCTGTGGATTACCACCCTCCATCTGAGCAGTGAGATTGTGAGAGATCTTGGATGGAATTAATTTAGATATTTCTGGTCTCTTGACTTCCCTTTTGGTTAAGTCAAGGTTCTTTATAACTGCAGAGTGGAGGCTAGGATAAAAGTAAGAGACTGTTAGAGCATCTGCAAAATGGGCACTGCAGGTTTTTAAAAAACATATTGTGGAACAGAAGTGTAATATATGCCATTAACATTAGTGTCATTGAACACCCTCTAAATTGTAGAATGGTGAGAAAAAATTGATATGAAAACAAGAGAAAATGAAAACTGTAATAAGCTCTCTGCATAAGAAGGGTAATCTACAGTTAAACATAAAGGCTAAACTGAAAAAAAGTGAAGAATGAGACATATTTCCTATTTTAAAGCTAAGACTGATTCTCTGTCTGTAACCCCCGAAGCTGTGACAAAAACTTAATGGTGTGAAGCGGAGACACCATGTCAGACTTCACTCTGCATCCCTGGGTCTGGATGATTTATCACTTGCATCCATTCTGTTTGCTATTAATTAACTACAAAAGTTATTTTAGTAAGTTCGCTTACTAAAATTGACTGTGCTCTGTCCCCTGTTGAGCTTAGTTGAAAGTGAAAACAAAAGACCTTTATTGCAGCTGCTATAAATTCAGGTCCCAAATGTATTTCTTTGCATTTCTTGCACACTCATAAAATGAAAACAGGCAGTCTCAATTCTCTGCTATAGGTGCTCCAACACTTGTGTATAGACCTGGTTATAAAAACTGATTACTTGTTAACAAATAAGCTGCATGTATCATAACGTAGCCACAAGGATGGATGTGATCTGAATGGTATTATGAGAGAATTCTGTCATTCCCCCTCTCCCCCCCCCACCAGACATATGGGCTTCTCTTTATGCTTTGGAAAACAATGAACTATTGACTACCAAATGATGGGAGAGTGACATTCGACATTGAGAAGGCCCTGCTGGAAGTGCCCTCTCGGAGACAGTGCTCAGCACAAAGGTATTTCTTGGAACTGGAGCTGACTGCCAGCCAGGCTCTATCTGTAGTTCTGACTGCTTTGGAAACGTCAGTAATGTCAGCCAGAATGGGAGGTTTGTGAGAGAGGAAGACAGAGCATCTTGCTGAGCTAGGGCAATAACAAGCCTTAGGCTGAATGTGAGCTACTACTGCCTATTAACACGGATTTCAGAGAATGCACCCCTTAACACAACTTTGCTGGTAACACGTCCCTGCTCTGCTGAGCATTCAGATAGACACATACCTACGGCAAGGAGCTTTTTCCTTCTTCAGCTCTGTTGAGCATTATTTCCTGCTCCTCCTGTTGTGTCAGAAGAGTCTTGGTCACCTTCTGGTTAATTCCTTTTTTCCTTCTACCCACAGAATATTTGAATATTCTTCCATTTTCTTTTTCTTAATGGCAAGTAGAAAGAATGAAAGCTAAACCCCAATAAAGAGTCTCTGGGCAACTGGATATCTTGCAATTTGAAATATGCTGAAATACAAGATACAAACTGATGACTCACGTAGCTTTTTATTCTCCAGTCATTTGATTATAAGGTGAATGCTTCCTTCTTTCTTATACAGTGATAAATTGGAGACAAGATGTGTCTGGGTGATGCAGGAGACCAGACACTATACAAACACAAGGTGCAGAGGATTTTGTCTCAGAAATCTGAAAGCCCCACCGAGCCCTCCTGTTAGAGAGCCCCTGCATGGATGGAGATGTGCAGTGTGGGTGAGCTGAGAAGGGGTGCCAGGGGTATAAGAGGTGGTGGGAGTTAGAAACCACAAGCAGTTTCCAGTCCTTTTGTCTGGGCTACAAATGTACATCTTATATCTCTTCTTTCCTATGAGGTTCTCAAGGGTTCTGCTGCAACCCTGCTCCAGCGTAGTGATGCTATGAGAAGGAAATATCTAGTTTTTATTCAGGATAGAGATCTAAGCATTCCCATCTAATTCCATGCTGAATGGTTGTTTGGCAGATTCTTGTGCTGAAGTTCTGAGAAGCCAGGCCATACAAGGTTCTTTGACTAACCACTTTGCTCCTCAAGTCATCCCTAAAATTTAAATTACCCAGACAATCCTTCAACTCCCAGTTCAGCTCATTTAGAAGTGTGGGTCCCTGGGAACAGCAAACACAGCACAGGATACCTTGCATGCAGTGCTGTCTTTTGTATGCTGATTTTAACAACTTTCTGAAAAAAAGGTTCAATTACAGTTTGCCTTGGAAGAGGGTTTTTTCTGAGCTGCTGAACCCTCTTGAGCGCTGTTTACAGGCCAGTGCCTGCCAGGTTTTGATGTTTGCTGGAGGAGGTCCAGCCCATGGGCAAGGCACCAGCTCCAGCTCCTGCTGGAGGGGCCAAGCAGCAGACGTGTCATGAGTGTGAAAAAACACCTGGGGGCCTCAGGAAGGCTGCACCCCACCCAAAGAAATAATCTTAATGTCTAAGAGAGTTTCCCAGGGCCAGAATTGTGTACTTTAATGAAAGTAAGAATTTTAGCTGGTTGAAATGAGGATACATGATGGGAGAAATTTAGTCTTGATGGAATATTGTTATAAACATTTTGTTATTACTTTTTGCACTGAAGTGGCTCATTGAGTTTCAAGAGAACCATCATTAGACATTTTGACATACTTTTTATTCAATTCAGAAATTAACAGAGTGGTTTTAATGAAGTTCAAATAAACCCAGTATGAATACTGGGATACAAAACAATTATTTTGTTCAAAAATCAGGAAGAAAATCAAGCAAAAGTATATCTGAAGATTACAAAGATAATTTCAAAGAAAATAGAAAGATAAATGAATGAGCACAGCTATCGTTCCCCTGAATATAATGAAATGTGTTTTATGACTTTTGGCTGTAATCACGATTAGCAATACTCAGGGCTATTTTCTTGGCTGTGTGTGCAAATCGGAATGTGTGTGTCTGAGAGAGTAATAGCGGCTGTACAAATTAATTTCTTGTGAAGAGCTGATTGCTCCACCTGTTATAGTCTGTCTACATCCTATATTCCCATCAACTGTTGCCGATTAGTTCACAGAATGTAATTGAGGAATGAAAATAGAGAGCAAAATGTCTGATTTATAGTCTGAATTGGTTATGCCCAGTGATTTTTTTTAAATGGTGGTTCAAATATTCTGTTATTAAATTGATTAAATAATTAAATGCTGCTATAAACATGTCAGATGGTATTGCACATCAATTTTCTGCTGCTGAGCGGGACTCTCATTTATTTCCCAGTATAGTGAGTATTACTGAAGTTGGTGCTAGTCTTGGACAAGACTACTAAAGAACACTAAGGAAAGAAGGGAGGGATGAAAATAGCCTCTGTAAACACTTGTCAGTGAAAAATAGCATGGGCAGATCATGCTGTTTGCATGTGCTTTATTTGTGTTAAATAAAAGGGTTTCCTTTACCGGCATGAGCAGAGCTGAAAGAATAACTGGTTCTAAAGGGAAAAGATGATTTTCAATGATTCCTTGTTTTCCTTAAAAATAGTTTTGTGACAATACAATCACCAGACCACAAGCTGCACTGTTTATATGTTTATTCAGTTGGAGAACTGAATCTTTATTTGAGGAAACATGAAAAGTTAAGACTTAAGAAATCCCTAGACTGAAACAAAGCCACTTGCTGTAAATCACAATGTTAGTAAAGCAGATAAAGTAAAAACTGTTTTTAGGGAAAATATATAAGCTGATAAAATCCAGGTGGACCTGTGGGAAATTAGCATAGCAAACTGTTTTAAATATTGTCAACTACAGCCAGAGAAAAGGAGATCCAGCTGCTGTGTCTCGCGCCCCACTCAGAGCCGAGACACTGCAGGAGCTGTGCTCCCTTTGGAGCATCGTAGCTGAGCTCCCTTTCTTCATATCTCATGGCAGCTGAACTCCTGTATTTGTATTCAACCCTTTATTCTTTGTTTACCCTGAACTTGCTTGGAATCTATTTAAGATGTGCTAATGGCTGTAGTCTGATTTAATGAATAATATCCTGGAGATTCACAGTCATTGTCTGCGTTTACAACTTTCTGAAGGAAGAGAAAAACCTGTACCTGTCTTTTAGATGGTTTTCTGATACGTTATTTGGTCCACTTGCTATTCTCCACCCATGTGCAGATAAGAGGGGGTAGCAGTTTTTATGTCATGCTGTGCTGGTTTTGGCTGGGGTAGAGTTAATTTTCTTCACAGTGACTAGTATGGGGCTATGTTTTGGATTTGTGCTGAACACAGTGATCATAATACAGAGAGGCTTTTACAGAGCCAAGGCCTTTCCAGCTTTTCATGCTGCCATGCTGGTGAGGAGACTGAGGGTGTGTGGGAGGCTGGGAGGAGACACAGCCAGGAGAGGTGACCCCAACTGACCAAAGGGATATTCCAGACCATCTGACATCATGCTCAGTGTATAAAGTGGGGGGAAGAAGGAGAAAGGGGGGGATGTTTGGAGTGGTGGCTTCTGAAGTCACTGTTAGATGTGATGGGGCTCTCCTGGAGATGGCTGAACACCTGCCTGCCCATGGGAAGTGATGAACCCATTTCTTGTTGTGCTTCTCTTGCATGCATGGCTTTTGCTTTCCCAGTGACTCAGTATTAATCTGTGTATAAAAAATGTTAAAAGGAGGTTGAGAAATTAAATTCTTTGATATACTATTATCAAGAATAGAGCTGCCTTGTCAAAAGAGGATGGTTCCTTTGCTGACACAGATTTCCTCTCCAGAGGGTGTATTTCTTGGAAAGATATACTGTGGTCAATAAAGTTTTCAAAATGAGTTGAGAATTTTTGTTGCTGTCCTTTGCTATGATTTTGGATTTTGTATATCTCAGTTTTTAAGGGCATTCTGAATGCAGTGTATATATTCTGCCCCTAAGACTTTACTTCTTTTTCTCTTAATATATTCCATTAATTTAAAAGAAAACCAAGGCAGAGGCTGAAGATCTATTTTTTGTATTTGGCAAACAGCAATTTCCATGCACATGTTTGCCTTACAGCAAATGTAAGCCTCTCATTTTTAAACATTCATATGGACCCCAAGTATCAGGGCCACAGTGCCTGCTTCCATTTTCTCATCCTTTATCTTGTTCACTGAGTATTATGAGGATTTCAGTGCTCAGTGATTTATAACTTGCTTGTAAAGGCAGGTATTCCTGATGCTGCAGTGATGGCCAGATGCCTGAACACCTCCCTACTTGCTGTCATTTTGCAGATGCAAAGCAGAGGCCTTTTTGCAACTTATCATTAATAGCGAACTGTTGGACTCAGGTATGAAGACTGGAAACTGCTTAATGTGCTTCAGGTTACCTTTTCAGACCAGTTCTGAGCTGAATGAGTGCATACAATTCTCTGAATATGTGTCAGAGTAGATTGCATTAAAGTTCTTTTTTCACTTGCTGTTGAAGAGATTAAGAACTTGTTCAATGTGCCATGAGAACTTGGGAATTTGACTCAATCAGTTTGAAAGCATGTATTCCAGCTGAAAGGATGATAAAGGAGATAAAATTGGCATTGTGATTTTGAGGCAAAAGTTCCTCCAGATTTATTTAGGAGAACAAGTTAAGTAATATTGTGAACAAAAGCAGAAAGCTTACAAAAGGAAGGGCTTAAATACTGAAAAATAAAGTTATTTTTCAGCAGTAAAGACACTGGAGAAGGCCATTAGATCTTGATGACAAGTCAGCAGTGATCACTACAGAATATATACTTGGAATGGACATCTCCACAATTCTAGTGACTGGCTTTAGTCCAAGTCTTAAAAATGATAAGTGTCTATATAGTTGCAATGGTTTGTGTTTTTTTGTTTTGTTTTGTTTTTTGGGTTTTTTTTTTTGTTTTGGTTTTTTTTGGGGTTTTTTTTTTTTTTGGGTAGAAAATGCTGTGACTAAGAACAGGTATGATTCGTATGTGGAAGGCAATATTTGTCATTACTAAACATGTTTGTTTATATTTACAGTTCTAGAAGAAGTAGCCAGCAAGGAAGGTTTCAACTTGAAACAAATCTGCAGTGTTGTTAGAAGATGTGAGAGTAGCTCCTTCGAGATATTCTCTTTCTGTCTTGTGAATACACTTTGGCAATTTCATGTAGTGCACAGAGAGCCAGCCATAAGTGTCTGTACATCTCAGTTCACTCAGCACTATTCGATCTGAGAATTGTACTTTGGTGTACACTTTATTAAATACAAAACTGGGAAACACAGAAAGTTTCTAAGCCCTGTGTCAGTGAACCATGCAGTAAAAGCACAATTATAAAACTATAATAAATATTTATGTGCTTAGTACATATGAAATATTCTATGATTCTATATTGCAAAATGCACATGCATTGAATAACAAAAGACTTAATACCAAGGCATTTTCTGCTTTGTAGATTACTTTAGGCTACCGCAGCCCACCTGCTTCGGAAGCAAGATTATTTTCTTTCACTAAAAGTGAATATTTTAAGATTTCCTTATGCATGAAGAAGTAAGCACTTACTTGTATCTGACAAGAAGATATATATATATGACATGGTATATCCAAAGTCAATTTATTCATGTGGTGTATAATTGTCACTTTTTAGCAAGTGGAACCTCCTCTCCTTCTATGAACAAAAACCAAGGCTCTTTTGTACTGTTTACTAGGCTCACCCTGATTCTTATTCTGTCAAAACAAACTCTGAGATATAAACTCTACTCCTCTGCAGAATATAAAACCCCTATAACCTTTTATTTTTGTTGTTATTATGAATGGAAATAAAGAAGGTTGAGAGATAAGTCTGGGAGCTATAATCATAGAAATGTATTAATGAAACTGTCAAATAATTCCTTTGAAGACACTTTTTAGTGTGTATTTCATAAAAGGAGCAATTTGTGTCATGCCAACCATCATTAATTGAAATTTCTGTGCCTCTGCTTTAATAAATTTGCTTCAGTTACTTGATCCTTTAAACTCTCCGATTAAGTGGCTGCACTTGTTAAGGGAATGGTGTGAAGCTTGGGGTCTGTGCTGAATTCTGTCTAAAAGCTGGGTCCATTGATAAAAAGAGGTGTTCATCCTCTTACGGTGCAAACATGCCTCCTCCTTTTCGTGGAGAAGGGGGTCAAGAAAGAAGGCTGGAAAGGGTGGCTTTGGGCATATATTTATGTAGGTCTTGGTCAGTTTGCTCTCTTAATAACCTGATCTCATTCACACAATAACCTGAGCATGTACTTGATTCTCATGTGACTAAACAAGGATTTTAGCATAAAAATGTACTTTTGAGTTCAGGATCAAGCCAACAAAGATACACTAAGAATGTGATAAGTAGTGGCTTAGAAGGAGCTGACAATAGAATAAAAAATGCATCAGGATGCGCATCATTGGCAGGAATCTTTCAACTGGAGCAAGTTGGATAAGGTTTCCTAGGGGAATAGTCCAGCCCCTTGTCATCACAGGCCAGGATATGTTTCCAGCATGTGGGCAGATTGGTCATCATTCTCCATGTGACAGGGAGGCTCCTGGACCACCAGCATGTACTCTCATGTTGTGTTGTGTTTCCAGCCAGCTGAGAGGACACCACGTAGTACTGGCCATAAAGAGTAGCACAGAGCTGGCACCTGCCAGCCAGCCTTGGTGTTTTGGTTACATGGTGAAAGTGCTTCCTTTTGGCCTTGTGAAGACATGGCATGGGGCTATGTGGAAAGAGGGCAGCAGGACTGGCAAAACAATTCAATATCCCAAGAGAAGGAATGGGATCAGGTCTTGGGCCAGATTCAGCTTTTGTGGTAAAACAGATCATTCATAGGGATGGAGGTTGCTACCTGCAAAGTGCAGTGAGATACCCATCAGGGGCAGATTGCCTTTTCCTGTGATAATCATGATAGAAAAACTCTACACATGGAGAATCTCAGCAGATGTGTTCCAGATTGCTAAGAACGTGGTAGTACACAGGGCGAGTAAATCGGTTTAAGCGGACACAAGCTAATCATTAATGACATAAAAAATATCCTGCAGATCACACCTTCAGGTAGATACAGGCTATAGCCGAAATCCACTTTGTCTAAATATGGGGATAAACGACGGCTACCCACCCCCTGCACAAAACATCTTCTTGCTTAACTACACCTTTGCTTACCTGGCCTGTCCCACCCTGAGCACCCAGAAGAGCCTATCTCACCCTCAGGCCAGGAGGAGAAGCAGCAGTCTCCCAGGTGGAAGCTTCATTCGTCTTTTAGATGTCAGCCCAGCTCCCCAGGCGTGCTGTGCCTGCAGGAACACACAGGCTGTGTCCATTGTGTCTATCATCACAACTTCTTTCTCTAGGTATCAGTACAGTATTGTGTCTTGGGACATACTTGCAACAAGAAAACCTCCCCAAACAAACAAACAACCCCAAAACCCCCCCCCCCCCAAAGAAAAACAAAACTAAAAAACCAACGAACCAACCAACGAGAAAGAAAAAAAACCCAAATCAAAATGGTAGCAGGGCTGTAGTCTAAGGGATCTGTCAAAACAGTGGGGCCTTAGGAGTAATTTCAGCCATAAACTGAAGCTCTGTCATTGGATAACTTGAGGGAGTCAGTCCACACTGGGTAACAGGGCTTTTGATGTGAGTCATTGTTGAATACCTAGAAAGTATGACCTCTACTACAAACATGTAATGCATGTACAATTTTACACTAAGTATAAATCCTGTAATTGTATGTCACCTTTTTAAATGCAGTAACAGGTAAAACTGTTCCTAGGCACCATTTTTAATGCTATGTCTCAGAAAACCACAACTACTGTTGCAATTCTGTGCCCAGTTATGAAACTGGAGTACCTGCTGAACACAGTAATACATGTCAGAGGGAGGCAAGGGAAGGATTAGTGTTTCATGCCAACCTGATTCAGTAAATGAACTCAAGTTATCTAAATCACATGAAATCCTAGGGTAGCTCATATGCTTTAAGCTAGGATGTCCAAATACCTTGCTGGGCTGATAGGCTTAGGCTTAGAGAATTCCTAAAAGAATCTGAATTAATTTCTGCTTCATATAGTGACTGCTGACATGAATTAGTTATATCCTTACCTTGCACTGAGAAATAGAAGAGTATCACCTTCAGATATGTCATCTGCATGTTAGACAAGAAGATGACTTAAATATCAGCAGGGGCTCTCCCTGAGATAGTGAGACAGCTCAAGAACAACCACTGGTTGATGGAGGCTTCTGGTGTGCAGAAGAAATGGCAAATGGGCTCCCTGAAGAGAAAAAGGAAATCTATAAAACCTACCAGCATCTTGTTAAAATTAGGTAGATTAAGAATTTATTTATTTCAGCTGGATTTTCACATTCAGACTAATTCTGTTTGATTATCTATTAATTCATAAGCAAATACTTTTCCCTCATACTTTTTCATTCCACAATCTTTCTTTTTGTCTTCTCAGAAAAAAAAAAAAAAAATCACAGCATTTGAACTCCCCAGTGCCAAATTAGGATCCTTATATTTTAGGGACAGAATTAACTGGGAGGATATAAATTTCTTGCCAGCAGCAGACATAACCAGTAAAGAGTCACTTGCTGAGCTGCAACTCTTTGGGTATCTGATTACCAGCTCCTGAAGTGAAATCCTTAACTCTCCTGTGCACTGTGCTCCATAGTGGTAAATGAAGACCCCTCCACTGAAGTGGTAAACCGTGCAGAGTTACTCACAGGAATCAGTTCAGAATGGCTCAAGAGGAACCTATTCAAAGCTGTTTTTTCAACATCAGTCTGGAAATCCAGTGTTGAACTCAAGGTGAGGAAAGGCACCACCATTCTCAGCCTAAAGTTGTCTCTCTTTGATACTCCCTGACACCCATTTGATCAAAGAATGGGTTTAACTCCTCTCTCTTTCCTTGAAATTTGGAATTAACAAGAGATATTTGTGTAAAAGAGAGAGTCCCAGGATCAGGAGTCAAATTAACGGCATTTTCTCCATACTGAAGGTCCCAAGCACAGAGCTACAGGCCCGACAGAGCTGCAACATCATAAAGATCCCTGTGACTGCCATGCCTCGTTGTTCCTCCCGTTGGTTCCGAGACACACCTGCAGTGAAAAGAGCAGCAGAACAACCACTGATAGCAACACTTATTTTCCTCCTTTTAAAGTGAGAGTGTCCCAGTTGCACTACATTTTGTCAACCTTCTTGAAAAACGGTTTGGACACTCGCAGCAGATGTGGATTCAAGTAACTTCTGGGTGAGGAGGTCCTAAGTTGATAAGGATTTTGAAGAAGAGGATAACAAGTGGTTCTTTATCTTTTAGTTGGAAGGGAACAGAAGGAAGAGCCTCATTTGACATTTTATTAAGTGGGTGCTGAAGGGTGCCCTCTGTGTTTGCTTCCTTTTCTGTGCAGAAATAGCTTCGCTGGGAATTTTGCAGTCAGTCTTCAGAGGCAGAGTCTTATTCACCTAGTTTTGAACACCTCTGCCCTTCAACACTTCCTCTTTTCTTCTTCTAGACAAATAGAGAACAGCCTTTCAGAGGTTTATTTCTGTCTGTATTTATGTACTGTACCTTTTGCATAATTTGAGGCTATTCATAGAAAATGCACTTGCATTACTATTGGGAATTGAAGCATGGAAGGAAAGAAAATTACATGTTTATCTTTATTTGATGTCTTAATTTGAGATGCAGGGATAAGTTAATTAATTGACTAAGGTTTTAGATTTATCCCATTAGAAGTTAGGGCTGGGACTGCTGAGCAGTTAACTATTTTTGACATGTGAAGAACCTGAGAAGATTGCTTTTTGTTGCATATTGGTTTTTTTCTCACTTCAGGCTATGGTACTTTTATATTTTTTTAAATATTTTTGCTAAGTAGTAGGAATGCTAATAATACTATCAGGAAAGGATCTCTGCTTCCAATAGCTTACACTGAGCGGTTACTTTGCTAAGTACATGTAATTGTACTTAGCAAAGTAACCGCTATGTAATAGTACAATTACATAGCTCTGTTTCCATGCCTTCTCAATGATGTGGAGATTCAGGGCTCTTGCTAGATTCTGGTAAAAGATAGCTAAAGTTCAGAAGATAAGAACTAATAGTAGCATTATAGGTTGCTAATAATGCAAATAACTAATAATTAACTTTTTATCTGGTCTGAAATTTTCAGTCTAAAAATCCAAGTTAGCCAGACAATACTTATAATAATTTATACTTAATTCAATGTCCTCTCTGCTCTTTATGTTTAAAGGAGACATTTAGTCATAGACAGATCACTAAGTGAAAGCATCTATGAGATGCTCTGAGGTTTTCCTACAGCCAAACTCTTGCTCTGACTCAATTCTCCTTGTCTTTGATTTTCTAATCCCTTTTCCAGGCCAGCAGGGCATTAGCAATGTGAAAAACTCAAAAGTATTTTCATATTCCATTCAGGTATGAAGTTATTTAATCAAAACCCTAAAGAGTTACATCCAGACTTAGTTTGGCTCTTTATATTTAGCATAACCTAATACTAGGGCTTTATTTCTTCTAAACTATCTGATCGAATGCTGCTGCAAATTATTCTAGTTTTAGCAATGCATTATTTCATCTTGTGCTCATGTTTCATAACTTTCAGGATCAAAAAAAAGGAAGAATTTTTTCAGCTTATTTTCAAGGCTTGCTTAGGTAAGCTTTATGACATGCCTGCACGATTTGAAACAATACATGCCTTGAGGGGGAGGAGAACATCAGTGACATTTCATAATGCCCTAATCACAAAGGGAATATATTGCATAGTTTAATTCCTTCCTGGCCCATATTGGATTACAGGGTAATTTGGACTGGAAGGGGCCTCAGGAGGCCTCTGGTCCAACCCCCTACTCAAAAGTTCAGAACAGATTTCTCTGTACTGTATCCAGAGCATGCGCTTCAAAACCTCCAGGGAGAGAGGCTGTAGATCTCCCTTGGGCAACCTGGCTCCTCTGCTTGGTTGTCCTCACAGGAATCATTTCTTCTGTCTGGTCTGAACTTATGTGGTTTCACTTAATGTTCTTTGCCTCTCAGCCTCCGGCCATGTGCTGCTGGGACAAGCCTGGCTCTGTTTCCTTGACAAGCTCCTTATTGGTGCTGGGGTTTATCTGTGGTGCCCTCAGACACACCTCCTCTCCAGGTGAACACACAGTGGACCCTCACAGTTTGTCCTGACAGGGCACATGTTCCATCCCTGCCCACCATGGTGCCCCTGCCCTGGGCTTGCTCAGTTTATCAAGGCCTTTCTGTACTGTGGAGCCCCAAACCGGGTGCAGGGCTCTGGATGTGCTCTAGCGGCTGCCAGGTACAGGGAATAATCCCTCTCCTTGATCTGCTGGCTGTGCTCCTGCCCATGGAGCCTGGGGCACTGCTGGCCTTCACTGCTGCCAAGGCTCACGGCTAGCCTGGGCTGCCCCACGGGTGTGCCCAGGACCTCCTGTGCAGAGCAGCTCCACAGCCTGCCTTGTTGCAAGGGTTTCTTCCTCCCAGCATTGCATTTGTCCTTGTTGAATTTCATAAGATTGTTGTTGGCCCATTATTTGAACTTGACCTCAAGCAGGGCTGGGAATATACTGGGAATCAATTGAAAGGATACAATTGAATTCAGAGGTTGCTCTTGAATCATTCAGGACAGAAATTTAAATACATTAAAGGGAGGAAGAATGCGCAAAGGTATTCCAAGGAATTTTTGAAATATTTGAAATACAGTGACCGAGTCTTTCATCAAGTTTTGTATGGTGTTAGCATAACCTAGGTTAGAACAAAACCTGCTGCTGTAGAAGAGCCCACAATCCCTTGACCAGGAAAAAATTCATTAGTTACCACAGCACGGTGCCCCATATCTATCAGCAGTCAGATACATAAAGTGCACATCAGTATCTGAGGCAATAGGTGGTGCTGTGTGTGTATTCACACATACATACATAGGCACAGTGTGTTAGGATAGGACTGACAAAACATTGATGGGATGGGCCTGCACATAGGTGGGAGCATATGCCTAGAAAATCCCCTATTTGTAATAGCATTTCATTAAAATTGACAAAACAAATGGAGGCACTTACTTTAGGTCCTGAGTATACACCAAGTTACACAGGCATAAGTTCATTGTTCTACTCAATCCCTAAATTAGGCCTTTTTGAGAGTTATTTAAGCTTAAGGAAGGACATGAATTTAAAGTGAAATAGCTGTTCTAATTTTTCATGTAAACAAGCTCTTATTTGATTTTTCTCTGTAATTATGCAGCAGCATGAAAATTAAAGACTATATTCCCTTTCAAAAAACTTTATTAAATATTTTGCCCAAATGACTTGATTGTATCATTTTAATGAATACAGAAAAAATTAATCAGCACAAAAAGTCATTAATTAGAATATGGCAGAAAACCACTGAAATAGACAATAGTTGCTCTTTAACATGTAAAAGAACTTTTTACTCAGACAGACAATTGCAAAACCATCTTGCAAACATATCCATGTGGGGCAACAGATTTACCAGGAGTTCATAAAGCCCTCTCAGTGCTTCACATTTTTTCCTGTATATTTCAGTAGGAATCAACCCTGCTAAGGTTGGTTTATTGTAGCCTATGTACATAAAAGACAGAGGAGTTTACTTCAAAAAGTGGTTCCTGATTTTAGGAGCCATCTCTTTTTTCATAAACACAACTTGATCAAAATTAAAGACTTTGTGAAAGGAGGTACCGCACATAGAAAAAAGTCAAAGAGATTCTGAAAATGGATAGAGTTTAAAGTGGATCAGTACTATCAGCTACTGCAATCATTGCAACAGAGGATGATGCATTTTAGCTGTGCCAAACTGGGGACATTGAGGTTTTTTCTTGAATGCAGTTCTTTTCTTGGTCCATTTTTCCAATAAATGAACAGCAAACAGCTTCTGAAAGAGAATCTCAAACAATAGCTAATATCAAGTGCCTGAAATCTGAAATGGTCCCAGCTGCTTAGAGAAGAGAAATTGTGAAGAAGAAAATTATGATGCTGTCAGGAGAAACATCCTGAAGAATGAAGATGTTTAATTGCATGTTTGTTTCTTGCAGAAAATGGGAAAGCAGTACTATTTTTTGTCTGAATATCTGAACTAGTTAAAACATAGTAGGAGGGCTGTGTCACATCCAAAAAATGAGGAGGTGTGGTTTAGAAATTAGTAAATAATATCTGTAGAAAAAAATTCCCATTCTATTAATCTTTTGATTTCTGTTTTTTAAAAAATTATTACTTATGATTTTAAAAAAATTTATTATACCAAGCTTCTTCAAATATTTAGGCTATCAATAGCATATTATTTTTTCCACAAGGATGCTTCGATTCCCTATCAGTGGTGGCACTGCCTGAGAAGCATCAGATGGAGGGAGATTTAGGCTAAGTCTGAGAGAGCCTGGAATGCTGAGAGTGCAGTGGACACTCCTGCACTCCTGTGTGACTGGAAGACCTACTGGTGATTTCCATAGGCCATGTTTTTGGATGATCTAAAGTAGTTTAATTCTGAAGAATTCTGGAGCTGTGTTGATTCACATCATATGGGTATTTGGCTAAATCATTCCCTGGCAGAGTTACAGAGCTATAAATGTGGCAGTGCTCTTCCACTGTTATTCTTTGTGGGTTGATTCTATATTTGCTGAAGGGAAACAGTAATTGAGGCACAGATATTTGCTTGACAGATAATACTCATGACAACAATCTCTCAGGCATTTATTGTGTACACAGCTATTCAGAACACTGACAGTTTCCCTTCACTTGATGACATAATAAAATACTACAATTAGTACAAAATGCACTCAACATTCAAAATGTTGTCATCCAGTGATATTCATTGTTCCTATGATTGATAGATTTTAGTGGAGAAGGATGAATTTACTTAAGTGATACATATTTGCACGTTTTCAATCAATGCTGATTGATTCGAATTAACTAAAGGCAATGTGATTTCCAGATTTTTGTTTTCCCACCAGGACCATTTACATTTGTTTTGAGGTTTCCATTAATCCCTGCAATTAATTGAGTAAATTGCTATTTATTTCATCATGGATAGGTGCATTTCCTGTGACATTTCCTTTGACAAACAAATGCGTGGTGTTTTGTTGCAGTGGTATGTTATTGAAAGGAAACAATGACTCGTCTCTACATACTCTGATGGCTTTAGGATTACAAGAATAGGAAGTAAGGTCATCCTTCTTGTAGAAGGAGGTTGTGCTAGCACAATGACATTCAGGGGAACAAGGTTGCTTCTCTAATTTTGTTACAGTCAACTGCTGTGACGGTGCAGTGGTATCTAATGGAGTGGATATTAGGAAGAGGACAATGTTTATGCTGTGGAGACAGAAACGGTAAAAAGAACTCCCAACGGATCAGTGCAGGAGATAATGACACACAAGACCCTGGTAACTCTTCCCTGTTACTACCTAGCAGAATATTTGGTGAGTTTTGATTGCTTCATTTACTATCAGACACTTGCCATAAAGCATTAAATTACCACATAAGTCTTCTGATAAATAGAAAGCTATAGAACAAATGCATACAAACCTGTATCAGCATGAGCTTGGGATGCTTGCCAAGGCACATCCTCATCAGACATTAAACCCAAGTGATAACTCAACTCTGGGGCTTTAAATTTGTATAAACCATTAAAGCTACTCAGCATATGTGGCATCTCCCCTTATTTCAGTGCCCTTGGAGGTTGGAGTGCAATAGGGTAGTTAGGTTCACTTGTGGTGAATCACTTCTTGGTTATCTGGTCCAAGCCCTGAATTGAAGCGGGTCCATTGAAATCACACTGCTCAGGATCTTGTCCAGTCCATTTTTGAGTATCTGTATTGACAAAGATGCTATATCTATTTTCCGGATAGCGTAAACCCAGTTGTCAGCCACTCCTGTACACCATGTGTTCCTGACCCCTTCTGAGGTCCAGGATAAAGAGGGGAAGCACAAGGACTATTTCCTCTCTGCTCTTCTTTCCCTCTTCTGTTCCTGGGTAGTCAAAGCAGACATTGGTGCTGATGCTGGAGATCAGGGGGAATCAGGAAAAGAAGGGTTACCCAGGCAGGTGTGATGTATGCTGTCTGCCTGGGACTCATGGCTGTGAATGCAAGAAATTAAATTGCAAGCCCAGGCTTGATGGGAAGCAACCAGTTACATGCAAGGGTTATCCTGGCATGGGTCAGAGGCTCAGCAGAGTCACACAAACTTTTTTGAGAAAAGAGCTGGTTCCTGTAGCAGTCACCCAGCCAGCTGTCTCTATGAAAATGAATGAGATAACTTGGAGAGATTTTTCTTCCCAGGACACGAATCTGAGGGAGATAGAGAAAGCATGTCTGGGGAAATCCCCTAACACTGCCATGTTTTAGCTCTGAGAGTCAAAGACCCTGTTCCACCCCTGTTATTTTAATATGTATCAGGTTGTTTTAATAATCAGCAATTGCTGGAAAGTTCTACCGTTCTGTTACACTAATTGGATAATGCAAATATGTTCCACCTCTGCTCAGAGTTCACTGGATAACTGTCACTCCTCATCACTCTGTGATTTGAAGAGACCCTGGACCCTTCCCCTGTGACACCCCTTTTCTTTCCCCTTAAAACTCCATGTAACCACCCCCCTGGGTCTTTCTTGTAGCCCGCATCCCCCAACAATAAATTTGTGTGCTGCTGCTAGAAAGTCCATTCTCTCTTCTTTGTTCCCACCACGCTTAATTACATCGACTGCTCTGCTCACCCACTGCAGAGCTGATAACTAGGTATATAGATAGACAGAGAAAACTGCTCTTCTGCTGCCGTCTATTTGACTGAGTGCTGGACAAACGCCCCGCAGACTCCTGGGCAGTCCTGAGGTCCAAAGCATTAGGTTCCTTCAGTGTAAGACTTTTCTGCAGCTCAGTGGATACCAATAAAGTTTTTGAGCACACGACACATCATGTGTAGATGCTGTTTACGTTCTGCAAAAGTATTTTTATAATTTAAAGAGAAATTCAAAAGATGTTATCTTAGAAGAATACATGCTTGTATGTTTCCACCTGAATGTCAATACTGAGCAGTGCAAAGTATGTACACAGACCCATTCAGTGCACTCTGACAAGGCTGGATTCAATGAGGCTGGATATCTTCACAGATAAATTAGCTGTGCATGCCTGTCCATCACAGAAAACCTTTCTTCTAGTCACTGCATGACCGTGTTGTTAAATACAGAGTATCTGACTGTGTAAGATGAGTTTAGCTTCAGAAGGGAGGTTTGCTTCTACCAGACTCATTCCTATTCCTTAAACTACCGTGAGCTTGAATGGGGCGAGGGGGATGGAGAGGAAATGAAGCAGTGGCTCAGTTCTTCCCTGCCTCTTCCCCTATCCTGCACAGCCGGGTTTGTGGGATGGGAACTGCACGCTCTGTTCCTTGAGACATGTTGGAGAAGCTCCATTCCCTTGGAGCTCATACTGCTAAGTATATGCAAGTTGCTTAGTTAACACTTTTTTTCTAGTACTCACAGTAACTGCTCCCATACAGCAGTACCCAACAGCTTTCTGGGAACTCATCTTGTAAAAATCCAATGAACATCTGAGGGGACATAGCAATTTCTTGCACCCGTCAAAATCTTTTTCCGTTGCCAATGCACAGCATGTCGCAGAAGCATTTTCAATGGTGGGAAGTAAAGTCTGGTTAATCTCTGTAAAGGCCAAAAATAGTTCTCCAATCATCCCAATTTAATGGGTGACTCTGCAAGGATAGCAATGTCTACAAATTTAAGGTAACTGTGGATTCAATAGAATACTGAGATACAGGAGCTTTTGTGTCATGATCTAGTGAAGCATAAAGATATGCACGTACAGCAGTTTTTAAATTTCAGTTGAAACATCAAATTGCCATGCAACATCCACACAACTTTGTCACAATGTTTAGTGGGAAACACTTAGAGCAAAATATAACCCTCTCAGCTAAATAGGTGTCAGAGAGAAATATTCATGTCTTTCAGTACGGCTATAGAGGCAAACTGGAGTTAAGAAAAAAATGACATTTTTAATAGAAGTATTTATTTTAGGTTGATTATTAATGAAATATTTGACAGCCCTGGAGTACAAATGTAATTATTTACTGCCGGATTTAATTAAAATATGCTTATTTTTGAAAAAAACCCCACATCTATCCTGAAATGCCTGTGCTACACTATGTAGGCAAAATAAATAAGGCAACACAATTTTGAAGTTCACATTTATTGTGTGTATGCTTTGAAGTACTATTTATGGGTCAAATTCAAGAACCACTAGAGGAGATCCCTGTGGATGAGGAGTTTGTACTGTAGGAGCGGAGAAGCAAGTAAGATCCACGTGCGACTCCTCTATCTCTCAATGCCACCTTCTTTTCTCCCATGGGGAATGGCTGATTGATCCACATAGAATTTTATTTTAACAACAGAAAGCTTTTATTTTCTTTTAATATAAAAACCAGCAACACAATGTTTTCTGCCTTACCCTACACCTGCATTTCACTGCCACCGAGTTAGAGTCATCCAAAGGAGAGATTGGCAGGGTTTGGCCCAAAACAGTTGGTGCAATAATCTGCTTGTGTGTAAGCAGGTGCCTGTAACTTGCACTCAGCTGTGGGCAGATGATTTATTAGGGCTCATGGAGCTTTGGGTCAGGATTGAGGTTACCATGGGTCCACAGAAGATTCCAGTAGTGGGAGATGGAGCCCCTGGTGGACTTGTGTTGTAAAGGCAAAGGGAAGGCTGCATATCCCCAGCACTAAATGTCCCAAATAATAAATTGTTATTATTAATAAAATCAAATATAATATTGATTAATATTGATTAAAATATTATTAATAAAATACAATATTTCACCGATAAGATAGTGGAATTGGCTGGCATTTGTAAGAGATGTGGCCCTCTCAATGAGCTAACCTGTTCCAGCAATAATCTGGTGAAGTTCTCCACTGATGTCTTTAAAGTGAACTGCTGGACAGAAATGTTTGTTATAGAGAAAGCCCAGGTATGACAGGAAAGTATCTGTGTGACTCACAACTTCAAATTGTTTTCATGTATCATGCATGATGTACATCTTCCCTAGAAAATAATCACAGCATCACTTAGTTTGGTAAAGGCCTTTAGGATCCTGGTGTCCAACCGTCAATCCAACACTGCTAAGTCCATCAACAAACTGTGTCCTCAAGTGCCACAGCTACACATCTTTTAAATACATCCAGGTCTGATGATTCAACCACTCCCTTGAGCAGCCTCCAATGACTGACAACCCTTTCTGTGATTAAATTTTTCCTAATATCCAATCTAAATCTCCCTTGGTGCAGCTTGAGGCCATTTCCTCTCATCCTGTCACTTGTTGTCTGGGAGAAGAGGCCAACACCCACCTGGCTACAACCTCCTTTCGGCAGTTGTAGAGAGTGAGAAGGTCTCCACTGAGCCTCCTTTCTTTCAGTTTACTCAGCTGTCTCTCATCAGACTTGGGGTCCAGACCCTTCACTAGCTTTGTTGCCCTTCTCTGGACTTGCTTCAGCACCTCAATGTCCTCTTTGTAGTGATGGGTCCAAAACAATATTCGAGGTGTGGCCTTACCAGTGCTAAGTATAGGGGGACAATCGCTGCCCTGCTCCTGCTGGCCACACTATTCCTTATACAGGCCTGGATGCCATTGGTCTTCCTGGCCACCTGGACACACAAAGGCTCATGTTCAGCTGCTGTGAACCAGCACCCCCAGGTCCTTTTCTGCCAGACAACTTCCTAGCCACTCTGCATCAAGCCTGTAGTATTGCAAATGCCACGCTGCAGGTGTGCAAAGAGCCAGCATTTTCAAACTTTTCTGATCAAAGGGCATAATTGCAAGAGTAGGCTGCATGTGAAATATGTGAAACACTCCCATTGACTATAGGAGAGTCAGGGCTTCCCAGAACTCCTCTCTAAGTGATCTAAATGGCTGAATACCACAAATTTCATCCTCTGCTCCTTCCAGGTGCTTTTTCAATAGTACTGATGGAGAGGATAGCTTTTCTTCACATGAGTGGCCTCAGTTTCCAGTAAACATTGCCCATGCTGACGCCCCGAAGGGGAATCTGAAAGAAAAATCAGTTTTATCTGTCCTTAGCTTGCACATGTGTTGCTGTCTGCATCAGGTTAAGAGAGTATAAAAATGCTGCTGACAACTCCCCTTAGGGATTCCCTCTGGAATTCTTACCATGTGGAATAATTATCAGGGCTCTAGGGAAGCTGTGGGGGAGCTTCCTTTTCCTCCAGGGACTCTGTTGAATAACTCAAGCTCCCTTGGTATTTGCACAGCTCTCTCTGTATGAAGGACCTGGATTTAAATCAAACAAACAGGTAGCTACAAGCGAAAAAAACCATGCAAAAAACAACAGCCAGACCTAGACAAGAAAATAAGTGATGTTGTTAAGGGTGCGTGCTCCCAGAGCAGCTCCTGGCAGGTTCAGTAGGAATCACTACCTCCTTTGTGTGATGAAAATCAGGTCATTCACTGAGTGCCTGAACATGGATTTCATAGCCTCACTGGGGTGGATGTGGTTTTCCTCCAAGGAGCTTTTGGCATTATGTTACAGGTTTTGAAAAGGACACACTTCTCCCTACCCCATCCCTAAAAAAAAATTTAAAAAAACCCAACTTCTATAAATCAAGGAAAATTCATAACTTGCTTGAGGTATCACAGCTGTTGATTAAAGACTCAACATCTTTGGGAGCACATTGCTGCTAGGAAGATAATCTTTTTGACAAAGTTGTGACCATAAAAATTGCAAGGCTTTAGTCAACAGTTAGAGAGGATTTGCATCTCCCTTATAATAAATAACAATAATAATAGCTCATATTTATACGGTGCTTCCGAGATTCAAAATGTTTTACAAACATCAGCTAATTAATCTTACTGAAATACTTTCTCTTGCAATACAGTGATATACAGTCCAAAATGTATCTCATAAAGGGGGCTAATGACTCATAAAATGCAGCATTTTACTTGCTGTGTGACTATCACTGGTTTTTAAAATGGCAAATGTAAAAATCACACACCTTTATATTTATGCAGCCTATTCTTCAATTATTACATCTGCGCAGTGGCCACTGTGGTTAATTTGGGTTGGGAACATGACTGGAATTTGGATCTCCAGTTGGAATCTCTGGTCTCTTCATTCTGTGCCCTGGGATTAGTTCACTTTAGAGGGGATTTGTGTCAGTCATCATCAGCCTGACAAAGCTGATGGTCCCAGCTCCTGCTTAAGGTCTGTGGGCAAAAGGGGCTGCTCAAGGGGCCAGGTCAGAGCAGGCACCAGTCTGTGGGGCAGAATGGGGGTTGCCTCCCTCTCTGCAAGTTCTGCAGAGACCATGGAGGCAGAACAGCATTGGCAGCTCTAGGAAATTCTCCCTGAAGTCTTTCTTACTGTGTTTTGGGAGTCCTGAAAGAATACGTGCTGAGTTTTCATTCCTTCTGTATCCCTTTCCTAGTATATCCCATGTCATACAATGTCTCTGAAGGAACATGGATCAAACCTGTGGTGGTGCAAAGGTGTTCTTGACAGCACAGTTTTTAGCACATATTTCTTGACCAAGAGTGTATTTGGTTTGCATGGCAAGGTTTTGGTAGTGGGTGTCTGCAGGGCTGACTTCTGTGAGAAGCTTCCCCTATGTCCAGCAGAGCCAATGTCAGCCTGTTCCAGGATGGACCAAGGCTGAGCACACCAGTGACAGTGGCAGCACCTCTGGGGTAACAGATTTAAGAAGGGTGGAAGCAAAGCCTGTGCATCATCATCCAGAGAGCAGAGTGAGAAAATGTGAGAGCAAGAACCCTGCAGACACCAAGGTCAGACAAGAAGGAGGGGAGGAAGTGCTCCAGACACTGAAGCAGAGATTCCCCTGCAGCCTGTGGTACAGCCCTTGGTGAGTCAGGCTGTGCCCCTGCAGCCCATGGAAGTCCACAGGGGAGCAGAGATCCACTTGCAGCCCATGGCAGACTCCAGAGTGGAGCAGGTGGAGGCCTGATGGAGGCTGTGACCCAGAGGGAAGCCCATGCTGGAACAGGGTCCTGTCAGGACCCATAGCCCTGTGGAAAGAGGAGCCCACAATGGAGCTGGTTTGCTGGAGGACTTGTGAAACTGTGAGGGACTCAGGCTGGAGCAGTCTGTTCCTGAAGTACTTCACTCTGTGAGAGGGATTCATGCTGGAGCAGTACTTGAAGCACTGCAGCCCATGGGGAGGACTCAGGTTGGAGTCTGTGGAGGACTGTCTCCATGGAGAGTACTAGAGTAGGGAAAGAATGTGAGGGATCCTTCCCCTGAGGAGGAGGTAGTGGTAGAGACAATGTGTGATGGGCTGACCACAGCCCCAGTTCCCCATTCCTCTGCACCACTGGAAGGGAGGAGGTAGAGAAAATTGGAAGTAAGGTTAAGACCTGGAAGAAGGAAGGAGTTGGAGGAAGGCATTTTAAGATTTCGTTTTAATTTTCTCATTATCCTACTCTGATTTGATTTGTTATAAATTTAACTAATTTCCCCAAGTTAAGTCTGTTCTGCCCATAACTGGTGAGTGATCTTTCCCTGTCCTTAACCTAGATCTGCAAGCCTTTGGTTGTATTTTCTCTCTCCTGTTCAGCTGAGGAGGGGAGGGATAGAGCAGCTTTAGTGGGCACCTGATGTCCAGCCAGGGCAGTCCACCACAGACAGTCAATATTTTTGTGAGAATCCTACCAGTTAAACCATGCTGTTGACATATTGATGATAGTGGTGACAGAGCTTTTCCTGTGGTTCCCCCAGAAAAAAATCTCTGTGTGCCCAGTGCAGAGAACGTGGTTTCAAAAGCTGGAAGCATAAAATGGTGTTGTAACTAGGGATTTTCTTCTCCCATCAGCTGCAGTACCTTTATTCAAAAAGATTGGGTAACTTTACAGCTTTCACCTTTGTTTACTGCTTCTTACTTGAAGACAAATATAGGCAAAAATCTGCTAATATTTAAACTAACTAAAGATTGAGTCAAATTCAAGCCAACCTTTGCACCAGACAAATATACTACTGACTTTTCATTCTAATATATTTTACTTTCTCTTTGACTTACTAATTACTGTCACAACTGTGGTAGCATTTTTTATAGGAAGAGGTAAGATTGATTGCATGGCTGTGGGATTATCATGTGGGATGAGATAATTTTTCAGTACTTTTGTTTTCTCTCTGTAGAAATCTTGAAAGACTGCATTTTAGGTCTTGACTCATATGAATGCTGCTTTATTCCTTATATATAATATCAGAAGCATTACAGGGAATGCAAAAATAGTTTATTAAGTCTACAAGGCCCATTTAAGCTGACAGAGTGGTACAAAGTACCCTTAAACATTTATGAGAATCAGACTGTTGGGGCTTTTGTTTAACTCAGATCCATGCTTGGTTTAAATCAGTTTGTTGAATGAAAAATGACAGCAGAGAAAACCAAACCTATGGAGTTTGCTCTCCTGTCACAGGCAGGTCTTTTTGCCTGACAACAAATGAGATGATGTGTTGCCCTGAGTTTTGCAGTTTCTCAGTGTTTCTCTTTCTGTAATACTTTCTCACACATTCTTCTGTAAACATGGCCATGGTCTCTTAACAACTATCTATGTTTTCCCTAACTGTCTGTGTGTTTATCATTCCAGTATACTGGGTGGAGAAATATGATAGATTGATGCTTTGACCAGTGGAATTGAGAGGTGGTCATTTCTACCTCCAATCCACGGTGATTTGTAAAAACATATAAATAAAGGCAGAGGGTTCTGCCCTCTCTCTCTTTTTGCCCTCTCCGTTTGCTGTCTCTGTGTGGTCTTTTATTTGGCTCTCCTTTGGGCTCCTCGGCCTAGCTGGCCTGACCCAGTGCTACAATGATGGCATCCTAAAATTTTTTCAGCAACTTCCAGTATGTGTCTTTTGGGGCACTACCTGTGCCATTCAGTTTTGCCAGGCCCAGCTCAGCATAGATCCTGAGACAGCTCTGAATTCAAAACCTCAGCAGCCCTAAGTGCCTTGCTGTGACTTCAAGAGAAGAGTAACCACCTGCATCCAGGAAAGCCTCCGTAAGTTAGCACTGGGGAGGAAGGACCTGGAGGCACCCAGCCATGGCTGTCAGCTGCTGGCATGTCGCCCTAACCTGTCCCTTTCCTCCACCCCTGTTTTCCAGAGTCCTGCCTCCCACAGCATAGCTCTAGGTTTTCTAGCAGAAACCCTTACCTAAATAACCAGGCTTAGAGAAATTTGAACACTCCAATGAATCTTTTCTTAAAACAAGAAGGACTCCTGCATTTTAAAGTCCTGTGGATAGAGTCTCCAGCCAAGGTGTGTGAAACAGAGGGCCAACCCTCCTCCCTTTGGAGATATTGAAAGCCACATCTTTGTAAGTAAGGAGAGAATATTGTTATGAATTATTTTGGGAGATATGGATCTGAATCTTTTTTGGGAAATTGCCTGCTTCAGAGAAGTGTTTAGCATCAAAGTTTTGAGTATAAGCATGTAGGCTGCACTTTAATTACCTTATGGGTACCCAGGTCAGAGTCTGATAGCACAGAGATGACAACATTGCTAAGATCACAGCAGCACTGCAGCAAATCTATGTTTTTAACTGTAGTATACTTGTCTTATCTCCTTTGACACCTCTTCGGGGAGAGCTGTTGAAGAGAAGTAACTTTTGGTATATGAGAAGAAGAAGAAAACTGTGTGCAGGAAGAGTTTTTGATGATAAATTGTAATGTCCCTCCTCAGCCTCCTCACATCCTCGTCTGTCAACCCATACATTATAAATAAGGTTGTTTTAATAGATCTTATACATTTTTCCTTTCAAGACTTTTACATCATTTTGATTGACATTAAGGCAATTGCAGAGAAAATTCTAAACCATTTCTTAAACATAAAAGAAATAGTTTAGCTTCCTTTAATAATACCTACATATTTGAACAAAGATGAGCAATCTCTGTAATCCTGGAACGTGTAAAACATCCCTTTCACTGCATCCTGACACTTAGGGATCTGTAAGGAATAACTAGGATAATTCTGTGAAGTTTTAAGCCCTTTGCAAGAGTTTATTCTCCCCAGAATTCCCATCATTTATTTATATATTTTTTAATTTCAAAACTAAAGGACTCGTTATAGTCCAGTACAGTTCTTCCAAGCTAAACCAGACTAGTATTTTACAACATTTGTAGCACAGTGTGGAAAGACCAGAAATAAATAAATCAGGTGGTGAGCCATTATCATTCACTTTCCATAGTAAAAACCAAATACAGCTGTCATTTCCTAACTTTCATTGAAAATAAATTGAAAAAGTATATCATTCTTTAACCAAGCAAGGAAAGAGAGAATTGCCTAGTACTCTGCAATGCACATTACTTGTGTAATATATATATATTACAAAGGGGGGAAAAAAGAGAAGGAAGGCGTGAGATGATTTAAAGTTGTAGAAGTGGATTATCATATCCCAGAATCATAAAAGACTCATTTGAAAGAGACAGAGAATAAAGAAAAAAGAAATCAATTAGGAGAAAGCAAAATAAATAGCAATTGTTTCTGTCTTCCTACAGTGCTTTGCAGCTACTCTGTCAAGCAGATAACAGGGTAGGTGGGTGTGGGTGTTGTAAAGGTCCAATTGGCTCAAACCCTCAGATTCCTGAAATAGTGTATAACACTGAAATATTGCTTTTCAAAGATGCCAACATAATTACATAGACTTTTCATCTGGAAAGTAAAAGAAACTTACTATCAATTTTCTTCCAGCTCAGTGGATTGAAGCCACAAAAGTAAAGTCATGATTAAGGCCCTGTAGATCTTCGTCAGTGTGCTCAGGGGCATATGAAGCTTTGGTAGCCCAGATGAATGAGCAGGGTTGTCCTCCATAAGATATCGTCCTTTTCCCAAACACCTGACCTGGGAGTCAGTCATGCTGAGCACAGTTTTGATCTTCACTCCTTATTGACCAGACTAAGCACTGAGCCCATTAATCTGGTGAGTTCAACTGCATGACCCATGCTTGCTCTCCTACATCCAGCCAGGCCAACAAAACTAATTCCCGGAGCAAAGAAACAATGATCAGTTTACAGTGAGTCTCTTCCAACACAGGAAGTTTTGGACCAAGCAGCTATGCAGAAAGACTTCTTAATTACTGTCACTTATCCCTTCTATTGCTCAGGGGTGGTTAATCCCAGATCCTGTCACTTTGTGACTCATTACTACTGAAATCTGTAAGAATTTCATAATCACTATTTTGGATTTCTAAAACAACTCTGTTGAGGTTTTCCATCTTAAGGGCCTCAGATAGCCTGTGCCAGATGATTGATGGCCTGCTGACATGTTCAGGGTGCTGAGAGCTAGTGAAACATACACTGATGAGAAACCTGCTCACGAAGATAAAGGGTGTTTTTTGAAATTTGATTATACATAAAAAAACACTGTCCAGTTTTCCTTGGAGCAGCTGCTGGTCATACATTAATTACCCTTTAGAAAAGACCATTACTAAAGGCTAGTAAGGTTTAACCCTGCTGATGAGAAAATACTTGTTCGGTAAAATATTTTTCAGTAATCAAGATGTAATGACTTCCTTCAGAAAAAAAAATGGCGAATTCTGTGTTTAGGGGAAAGTAAAGAGTTACATATTGCTCAGCTCCTTCAAAGGACCTCATGAGACACAGGACATGAATTATATTCTAAGTTGTAGTATCCTAATTGTGTCAGATTACACTGAGAAATAAACAAAGCCTTTTCCATATAGTATATCTGACAAGCATCTATTATAGCATTCTTCAGAAGCAATTTCCAGTGACCCAGATTTTCGTGCATAGTCTTATTAAAAAGGAAATTGGAGAACATATTTGACAGATAAAATTAGAAAATTAATGGACACAGATAATCCACTCAGATATTCAGAACAGGTGTATAAAGAACCAAATTCAAAGGCATAGGAGAGGAAATACTTCAATTCATGAAGAGAAAAGTGAATGGTACTATCGGTTTGCTTTCTTATTCCTTAGTATTATTAACTTACATACATGCATACAGCAGCTCCAATAAGTACTAACCAAAGCTGGAAACATTTTTGGTCAAATCCTTTATATATACTAAATCTGAAACAATCTGATTCTCTCTTCTTCTCCTTCCTTTCCAAAAATATCCATTTATACATTGTACTCAGAGTAAAAAGCATAAAAATTTTAACTGAATGCTAAATACAATTATCATCACAATAGTATTGCTTTGTCCACAGATATATTCACATAATGTGAATAATTTCCTGGTTTGTGAATAAAGTCATATAATAATTTTGCTTTTACTTTAAACTGTCTGCTATTTCTTGCTGTGGTCTTGGGAAAATGTAGGAAATAGTTCATACTTTTCCTCAATTCTTCTTAAATACAAGATTTAAAGTGGATATGAGATGTGTGTATCTGTGCACACTTTAAATGCCATTATATGAAGTTCTGCGCATGACTATTCATTTTGGAGCCACTGACAAAGCTCAAATTGATTTGGAGTTTTGCATCTGCCATAGGAATGCACATTAACAGATGATGGACAAACCTGCAAATTAATATAGTGGTTGCTGTGTAAGTGACAGGTCTTACATCTGCTGGAAATGGTGGTGTTCAGGATTATTGTCAACAGATTCTGTCCTAAAGGATGCTTTGTTTTCATTTTATTGAGCATATTCTGCCCAAGGATATATTTTTTACATAATTTCCTTAATTAATTTTTATTGAGCAAAAAGCCATTTGCAAGAAATTATTTTCAAAACTTGGCACTAGATAAAACACACTTTTGATGATGATTATTATATTTATCTTCATTTTGGGAAGGTAGTACAAGAAGGTAGCAATAAAATAAACCACAGTCTGTGGTATTCCTTAGATGCGACTGACTGTCGTGGTTTTGATCCTGGCTAAGTGCCAGGCACCCACGGCAGCTGCTCACTCGTTCCCTCCCGTGCCACAGCTGGCCAGAGAAGGGAAGGAGAGGGGAAAAAAAAACCCCGAGGGAATTAACTGAGAGGTCTATGAGTTGAGATAAGGAACCAGGAGAAAACGCTCCAATGACAAACCAGGCTCAGCTTAAAGTTGCAGAGTGAAATTTATTACTACCTGAGTTAGAAGGAGGATATGAGAAATAAACTAAACCTTTAAAAGACACTCTTCTTTTCACTCCCCACCCCTCCCTCCCTCCCACCAACAGTGCAAGGGGGGCAGGGTGTGGGGGTTCAGGTCAGTCCATTTCCAAGATCTTCTTCCCCTGCTTAGGGAGAGGAGATTTTTTTCCCTCTGCTTTTGCCGTGGGGTCCCTCCCACGAAAGACAGTTCTCTGTGAACCTCTGTGGCGTGGTTTTTCTTGTCCATGGAATGCAGTCCTCCAAGGACAAACTGCTCCAGCATGGAAGCAGGGGGCCCCTCTCTCTCCAACCGGGTCTCCCACCTGGACTGCAGTTTCCTCCGACATCCACCCGCTTCAGCGTGGTCACCTCCTTCACAAACTGCGGGACTTTTATCTCAGTCTCTGTCTCTCACTGGGCTGCACCTGCTACGGCTTCTCTTGGCATCTACAGCTCCTGTGGCTTCTTCTGGCATCCATGGCTGCTGCGGCTTCCGACATCTCCCCGCTCCAATGTTGGCACCTCACCCACGGACTGCGGGTGGCTCTGCATCCCTCATGGACCCCCATGGACTGCAGGGGGGACACCCCGCCTCACCATGGGCTCACCACGGCCTGCAGAGGAATCTCAGCTCCAGAGCCTGGGGCCCCTCCTCTCCCTCCTTCTCCACTGACCTTGGTGCCTCCATGTTGTTTTCCCTCACATGTTCTCACATCCTCCTCCTTCTCTAACTAAAAGCAGCTGCGTGTACATTTTGTTTTGATTTTTCCTTAAATATGTCATCACAGAGGTGTAACCAACCTTTCTTACTGGCCCAAACATGGCCAGTGGCATGTCTATTATCTTCAGAGCCATCAGAGATTGGCTCTGCAGGAAATGGTGAAGAATTCCAGAACCTTCTCACAGGAGCCATCTTTATGGCCCCCTCCCCTCTACTAAAACCACAACACTGATTTTTCCATTGTGCCCCTGTTCCTGCCACCCAGTCAAGCTCCTGACAGTAATGATTCAGGTTCTCATTCTTATTGAGCATCCCTTTCTATTTCTGTAGAAAGGCTTTTGCCTTCTAAACAGGTGTAACCCTTTTTTCTGTACCTCATTAGGCACTTTGCCAAGGAGAGAAAGGCTGATTCAACTTTCCTGTCAAACTGTCTCTTTTAAAGTGGCACCTTTGAAAGTGAGATGTGATATTTTGCTCATGTGTCTAGGCTCGAGTTTAGAAGGCAACAGAGCATTCCTGGTTATCTCAGAAATAAAATTCTTAAGCTTTAAGGCTGATGTTGGAACATGGGGTTTTGTTCCTGCAGCTCTCACTGAAAAATAGATATTGTATTTCAAATATTTCCAGTAAATTTGACCACAGATAAATAGAACTGCCATGGTTTTCTTAAGGTCTAATTATTCATATGAAAAAAGCTTTTTAGAAGATCAATTCTGATGGGTTTTATTTGGGAAATATTTGCTTTGGAGTAAAAGGGGCTTCAGCCCATGGAGAAGCTGGAAAAATTAGATTCTTCATGTTAATATGGTTATATCTGGTGTGTTTTTCTTCTACATATTTGGGCTGCAGCCATCCTAACACCCCGTTAGGATGTTCCTTGCTCTGGGGAGCTCTCAGTGCCAGTGCCTTTCTGTGTACACCCCAGTAATGACATCCTGCAGTTCCACTGACCGCAGCCAACAGAGCTCCTTTTCTTGAGGAATGATGCCTTGTATGTCCTTTGTTTTGATTCTGTCAAGGTGACTTGTCAAGTCATTTAAGATCCCTTCTGAGGCAATGACTTATTGGTGAACAAAAGGCCATCTCACTCTATCTTCATCCTTTCCAAGATATTTTTGCTAGCAGAAGGCCTAGGGACAAATGTTCTGCATTGGAAGTCTGGCCTCTAACCTGGTTACAAGTTGGTGTGGTGCAACTTTTATCCCTAGACAGATCACAGTTAAATGATGAATGTTAAGGCTGAGGTTTATGCAACCAGCTACAATATTTAGCTGGACCATTCCATGTGGAACAAACAGAGATGATATGGAACCTTCTTGAACTGCTTTTTCATTACAAAATGTGGGTGCAAGTGTGGATGTGCTGAATGCACAGATAATAATAATTTTAAAAAGAATCATCAGTTTTTTCTTGCTCCTTTTTAGTTTGTTAAATCTCTACTGTAGCTGTCATGAGCAAAAGCCATGTGTTCAGGATTTCAATAATCACTTCCTAAGCTAAAGATAAGCCTATTTTGCACATTTGAGCCTAGTCACAATCTACATTTATGTTCTTGCTTGCCTGTTTTTCCACCCAGCCAGCGCCTACACTTTGCACCCTTCAGCCTGGACTCAATCCATCTTAGGAAATAGGATCTCCAGTGCTTTTACCATGGGACTTCCACATCATATGAACAGTGATCAGCTGCCTCCAGCAAAGCTGTGGGGTCCTGACTTCCTCCAGCCATTCAGTGATCAGCCCCGTGGTGGTGACCAATGGGTTGCAGCTGCCGAGGGGTGCCGTGTTGGGAAGAATCCCGCAGGCTGGTGGAGATCTCAGCTGGGAGGCAGGAGCTGGCAGTGGTCACTGCCTGGCATTGGGGCCAAATTGGCATTGGCTGACCTCAGCTGTGGGGCCTGCCTGGGTCCAAACCCGAGCTCAGCACCATGAACCAGCTTTCTTGGCTTCCAGCCTCAGCCTGGGCAAAAAGGCTGCATGGGAACATCCCACCCATCTGAGAGCACGTGCAGTTGTGTCACTGTAACACCTGCACCACAATAGCGCTCCTTAGACTTCTACTATACAGGCTTAAAATTAATAATGTAAAGAAAACAAAGGAAGAAATTAATTTAAGGATCTCCTGATGATGCCAGCTAATGTGTCCACCTATCTGGAAAGTGAAGATTATATATACAAGTTACAGAGAATGTTTGCAAACATTATTGTTAATGTGCACACCTTATCAACATACATTGATTTTATACACATCCTTTAATTTAAATAGCTTTGATTTTCTGTCTGGAAGACAAAAGAGAACATTAATAGCCATTGCTTACTGAATTTAGAGAGTTGTGCATTAGCTCCTCTAAAATGATCTTGTGTTTGTTATGCTTTAAATATTAATATTTAAAAGAATATTACAAATGCTGGTAACCTGAGTCATGTAGACATTATAGAGATAAATTGCATATTTGATATTAATTCACCCTGTTACTTCCTATCATCCTCCATAAAATAGTATACTTCTTGCAAAGCTACCAATGGAAATCTCTATGTGCCAGTTTATTACCTGTATAGATATCATTATTCCCCTGTGACAGCAAAGTCAAATTCAAGGCATTTTTCATAAACTAGGAAAAATTACCTTTCCAGTGACATATGACACAACCCGCAACTACTAAATGAATCCAAGAAAAATTCTCTTTTGGGAAAAGACCTTGCGTATGGTTTGTCAGCCTTAAAAATATTTCTTGAGAAAGTTAATTCTGAGAGACATTACAATTGAGCACTGTTTTCTGTTTATATTTAAACTGTACTCTGCTATGATGCATTTCAGAATCAAAACCACAGAACAAAAATTTGCTTTGCTATGTTTTAGTTGTACAAAGACTGTTAGGCCTTCCTGGTGAAATCTGAGACCTTATTGGAAATCTCACATAAAAACTGTATTTGTAAATGTCATGTCATGATTTTCAGCACTGAGGTGCTCCAAGAGATTGATGCTGTGATGAGGAGCCTGAGGAATGGAGACTAAAACAGAGGTGAGATGTCTGGGCATTGACAGGGGAGTTAAAGAAGAATGAAGTGGTTGAAGCAAAAAGCATCAGCTTTGGGGAAGAGGGGAGGACAGAAGGATATTCATAAGAAGAACACATTCTTTCCAAACTCTCACCCAGATTTAACCTTCCTTTTGCTGTTGCTAAAGATGTGTCTGTAAAGCTGATTGGCACCTGGGCTCTTAGTGCTGGCCCATATGCAGGATGATAACCTACGGATGCTGCTGCACCCCACAGTTACTGAGATGGAGTGGGTACACTGTGCCTGGCTCAGCCCAAGGAAGGGTTCATGACTTAATTACTTCCCCTAGCTGAGATCAAGCTGTGGATCTAAACCAGCTGCTTGGGCATCATGGAGCAGCAAATGGTGAGGCTACAGGCTGCCCTGGAGGCTTCAGAGATACAGGCTGACAGGAGTGGTAGAAAAAGCTATGTGGAGAGGAAAACTGCCAGGCAGAGAGATAGGAAGTTGCAACAGAAGAAGGAGAGGTAGGGAACCGTGATTTGCTATTGCTTTCTCTAAAGCTGTCAGGAAAGGACATCTCTGGACATCCCACCTGAATGGACTGGAGGGTTCAAGGTTAGAGTGAGGGCTCATAACTGAGTGTGCAAGCCCTTGTACAGGGTCACAGGGTGGTGCTCTTATGATTGGGTAGGGTGGCATGGAATGGGGCTGCTTGTCTTCACTGCAAGCATGTACAGCAGGCTTCTGCTGCCTTGGTGAGATTCAGCTGTACAATACAGCTCAGTGCTGTGCAGAGACCCTGAGGCTACCTCTGATGGCAGCACTGTGTGACAACTGTGCTGTGCTTGCTCTTGCACAGGTGATCTTGCCGAAAAACATGTTGGAGCAGTCAGAACAGCACAGTGTTTAAAGCAGCTAAACATTTTCACCCCAGCTGGATCATAGCTCTTCCAGGTGATGCTGTGCAATACAGCCATGCTAACAATCCTGCAAAAGCAAGGCTCTGGAGTTTGCTGAAATGAGGTGACACTGCTAGTCTCCTCTATCCTGCAGACTTGAAAAATTAAGTTTTCCATCACATTTGTGAAGTGTTAGAATTGGAATTTCCTGGGGTCTGGAGAACTTGCAGTTCAAATAAAACCATGGGAAATTATTTACGTACGTAACTTTTCAAAAGAAAATTGAGCAGCTTTTTTAGGAAGAGAGGTACATGAAAATTGTCTGAGGAGTGGGACAGGCAAGATGGCTACATCCCTGCAAAGCTGGGGTCTGGATTCCATCACTGTCTGACTCGAACCTGGCTATTTGTGAGCACAGCTGCTGGTGAGAAGGTCAGACTGTACCCAGCTGGGGCTGAAGGGCATCCTGCTTGGTGTGTTTGGTAGCAGACTGATCTGGCAGAAGCACAGCTTGTGGTGCATGCATATTGTTTCTGATGCAGCAGAGGCTAAAAACCCCTCAAAGAAAATGGAACTCAGTTCTATTAAGTACTTCCCGAAAATAACACAAGGACCTTCTGTATGAACCATGGTTGCAGTTCTGGGTATTCCATCACTTTTTTCTTAGAATATTTGTTTTGTGCTATTACATTCACTCTCACCATTTAAACATCATTGATACCTAGCAGAATTTCAGAATGTCAGTATTTCAAGCGTGTAAAAACCCCCCAAACACATATTCATATCTCATTTTTAAGCATGCAGCCATTTCTCAGTACAGTAAGTGCAACTTTCCAACAGCCACGTTGCCAGTCTATGTCTTCTAGTGCTGGTAATTACGTAGAAGCACCTGTAACTGGTCTGTGTGAAGGTTTGGGAGGGAAAAGGTGGGGGAAGAGTGATAAGAATAACTGATGCATGGTGTAGTCATGCAGAGATGGCTGTCTCTGTAGCTGTATCCTCAGCAACTGCTGAAATGTGAGCATAGGGTGAAGCCTCTCTCCCTTGCTGTGTGTCATTCTTCACTCAACCTTATCGCAACTCCTTTCCCTCCTCCTGCCTTCTCAGTAGAGAAGCCTTTGCCCATCAGTGTTTTGCAGTGGGTGGCTGTTCAGCTCATAGTGAATTTTGGAACATGATTGGCTATCCCAGACATTGCTATCCCAGTGTTTCCACGGGGTGTAGCATCCAGACACCATGCAGTCATTAACAGCTCTTTTCCTCCAAGGCTTTTCCAGTGTTTGGGGGGATGAACTTAGTGAAGGCACTATGGAAGAAGGCTGTGGCTGTACTCAGAAGTCAGCTGCTGCGTTTTCTCCAGTCTGAGATAGTGAGCCAGCTGTTGGACCACCCTTTCTATTCCTTGACCTGAACTTACTGTGTTTGAACTTATCTAACACTCAGAGAAACTGCTGGACACCTACCTACTTGTTGGTAGGGCAGTTTATTGGGCTTTTCATCCTTGGGAAACTTCCCTGAGCTTCAGTGCCTGCTGTGGCATATGCTTCTTTGAAGCTTCTTAGTCCCTTTCCATCTAAGAAATAGCTATATCTGATCATGGGAAACTGCATTTTCCTCTGTCTTATATTTTCTGTCACTTGTTCTGATCATATGTCTTAAGGATGATACCTAATTTCAGTAAAACCCAAGGCTACCATTTAAAATAACCCCTCTCCTTACCAGCAAGATTACCTGATATGTGATTTCTTGATTAAATTGAAGAGATTTTCAAGGATGACTTATTTTACTTTATAAGTCTGTATTTAGTAAGAGGGAATGCAAAGGAGCTGGCTAGCTAAACCCCAGAATCTGTAAGCTTAAAGTGCTTTTAATGTGTATGCAGAACAAAATGAGGGCTTATAATGTACAAAAAATTATTTTTCTTGTAGCTTCCAAAACTGTCAGCATTAAGAAAAGCAACAAAAAGGATTAATGAAAGTAACAAAAGGGGCTCTTTAAAAATTAGAAACATCAGAAACATTCTCTCTGCTCCTTTCAAGAAGACAAACTGACCATAATTCCACTGTCCACAGTTGTCCAAGTAATGAATGAGGAGTGTTTGAGCTGTTCTGTAAGGTGAGGGGACAGCTGAGTCATTTGTGTGGTATTAGACAGCACCTATTGTGACCACACTCCAGCCAAGTTTTGATCTGAATGTCCTTTGCAGTACACGTCCCCGACATTTAATTTTTATATATGCTTTTTAATTCCTGTGCTTTATCAGCAGAATGAGAAGCCAGTGTGTGCAAATCCACCCTGAATTTCACAAGCAAGTATGCTATGATGCTGTATCTGATCATTCATCTTTTCCAAAAGTGGGATTAGTGGGAGTTTACAATTATCCAGCTTTACTTCTCTTGAAAAGGTGTTGCAAAACTAATGTCACTAAGATACAAAACCATTCTTCTTGTGGCAAAAATCACACAAGTCAGAGCTTGCCACTTACATTTTCCAGGGTAAGTTTGATGATTATCCTGTAAATGAACATTGATTTTTTTTCTGTAGATCCCATTATTTTCAATCCAGAGAGATTGTTCTGTCTTCTTGCATACCTATTATAAATGAATAGCAAACATTTTCACCATAAATTATTACTTTTTTTCGTAAAAAAAGACATGGTCTAAACCTAACCTCCCCCCTTTCCTATGATGTTCTGAATGCCAGATCCAGACTATTCTTAATGCAGGAGATATTTCTGTTCCTTTATAACTAGCTGACCCACAAGGTGGCACTAAAGAGAAAAGTGACAACTTGGTTAATAAAAAGTGAAAACCAAAGGCAAAATACCATATGCTGAATCAATATTATTTTAATTAGGAGCATACTTCCTTTATTGTCAGTTAAATTTTATTTTGTGAAAAGCCTTAAAGCTATATAGCAGCAAAGATGGTTCATTGCCCCCATCCCACATCAAAAGTTAAGTTTTTAAAACAATGAGCAAGACACAGGTTGTCTGCTTATCACATCTCCAGAATGTTAAGGAAGATGATTGTGATCAAAATGTAGTTAATTAATTTTCTTCTCTAAGGAATAAGGAATTCAAATGAACTAAAACCTGAAAACTTCAGTCATTAGTCACGTTAGTAAGAGATACGAGACATTATTTATTGCCTGTAAAGTGAATGTATTTTCTACTGGAACATTTTGATTAATTTTGTGGCTTCATTGTTAAATGCTCTGGTCTTACTTCATAAGCAAATTATTTGAAATACTGGGTTTTGTGATCATGAATTTTATACCAACAGGGGTTAAATCTTACCACTTTGATAATGAATATGAATCCTCACCAAAAACATCTTAATCATGAAACTCTTTTTGAGATCCAAATTATACATGAGTAGTTAGATTAACACTTTTCTAACAAGAAAGTAGCAGCCATGACTGCTGTAGACTGTTCTGTAGACTGCTGATGTGAAGTTTACAACATAATGAAAAGTTTTATCTGAGTAATTTTTAGACCTTTATAACCAGACTAGTTATAATATTTCTAATTTTCCTGAGATGTGTGCCTATGGTATCAGCACTACTATGGGCGATAGGGGGCAGGAGTTTATTTGCAGAAACAAACTCAAAATAGTACTAATGCATTAAGGAGAAAATCCTTAAAACTATTATGAAATATTTTTCTCTGAAATGAGCGGTGTTACAGAATACCTGGTAGTGTGCTCTGGGGCCCTTCAATTGATCAGATATATTGGTAATGTATTTTGATCCTTAATGAAATTGCAACTTTACAACCACCCTAGAAATCAAGAGTGACCCATGAGTAGCTTGAAAGTCTTGGATCTAGAATTACTACTAAGTAGGATATTTTCATGTATTTTAAACGTTGGTTAAATTATCAGTGCTGCTGCTGCATTTAGAATAGTTTTATTTCTACAAATAGTTACTTGCTTTGTTTTTGGTTTCTGTTTTTTAAAAAAATGAATAACTGGTATTATACATTCAAAGACCTTGTTCGATTTGCCTATATTATTCATTTTGTGAGGAAATTGAAGCACCTAATCCTCAGGATCCCACTAAAATCAAACCCAGACAAATTTTGGCTAAAGAGAGCACTGAGACAAACAATTTTTCCCAGTCAGCTGAACTCCTCTTCCCTTTCATAATTTGTGCCCCCTGTTCATGACTCCACTTCGGCATTTGCTCCATTTTAAAGGTCAGCCCAAAGAAAGCCACATTCTGGCAGGTACCAAAGTGCTTTCTTGGAATGAATTATAAAATTGCAGCAACCATAAACACATACTGACTTTTTTCCTTGCAGTCCTTATTCAGAGAAAGTTTGGGATTAATCAGCTTTCAGACTGAGGAATCTCACACTGGTTCTGTTTGTAGATGCCTGTGATTGTTTTTACAGATCATTCTTCCTGAAGGATTGTTGTGGGCTGTACTCAGCTGTTAAATTTTGGCCACATTTCTGAAAAAAAATTTGCCTATTTTATGCTTATGCTGGACATTTGGCAAATCAAAGATCTCTAAGGTATTTTGATTGTGAAGATCAGTGGAGGTGATCAGGGAAGGCTTAAGTGAGCATCAGTGCACATATCCTTACTTTGGGGAGTCCGTAGCAGGATACAAAAGTTACTGTGGAGCTGACAAAATACATTCAGATTCTCATATAATGTCTACTGGACCCAAGTATGCTGGACACCTGAGGTAGGTGATGGCAAAGCACAAGCATTCTTGCATAGGTGGGACTCTATATATCAGCTGAATCAGGAAGCCCACAAGGAAACATCCATATTTTTGTCTTGTAAAATGGAAATGGGATATTGAAAGAAACAAAAGAGCACAGTATATTTATAATGACTATAATGTTACAAAATACACAAAACTCTGTATTGAAATCCAGTTCCAGAAGTCTGGAATTGTAGAGTTTAATGGATGAAGAGATTATCCACAGAGGTTTTAAAAAATGGGATTTAATCTAAATTTTAATGGAAGTAAACCCTAGCCTTGCCCACTACAATGTTCCCTATATTTTTTAATGAAAAAGGTTCAATAGATAAGATACAATCTAGGCATGTAAATGTTGGTTCTTAACACAATCTGGAGTTTCTACAAATAATTCTTCTTCTCCCCCTGAGACTAACTTCTTACTACTAATTGATTCCAATTAGCCAGTTTTAAATGTAATTATTCAGTGAAAGAAACAAACACTATTATATCTATGCTCTGCATTCCACTACTAAAAACATGGCATTATTGAACTTGCAGAGTTGAAATGGTTCATGCTTGGAAAAAAAATATTTTCAAGAAGCTGTGTTTAAAAACACTGAGAAAAAAACCCTTGTAAATAAGTTGGAATATACGTTAACTAAGACTTGCTAGTGGAGAATGAGGACACTTGTTTTCCTTCTTAAATTACTGCTGTAATGAAGAAAAAGAAATGAAAGGAAGAAAAAGAAAAATCAGTTGCTGAGTAGATGTGAATAAATATGAAAACAGAACATGTGGGGGAAGGAATCCATCTCAGACACCCAAACTGAACATTTAAAATGTTTAGTTCTCATATAAAAGCAGATATTCTCATCCTAAAACTTTAGAAAGAAATTGCTGACTTTTGAAAAAATAAAAAGTATTATGACTTTGTGGGGTAGTACTGAGTAGTTTAAAATGACGGCAATATAAAGGAAGTAAATTCCACAACAAAGGGTGGCGATGGTGTGCTCTCAAGGCACAAGGTGAATGGAAAGCAGCAGGTGCTCACTGGGGCCTGGCAATGCACAGATAATGCTCTATTGATGTCTCCTCTGATGTTCCTTCCAACTCGATAGGTGACAGGAAAGCAAGAGGTGATGATAAGAGAAAAAGAAAGGAGGGGAAGAGAAGGATCAAGATTACTAGGGAGCCTCTCTGTCTTGTGGAAAACTTCCATCTTCTCACTACATAGGACTTTACCCACAGCATCAAGCCCCTTCCTCATATATCTGTTCCTTTAAAAAAGGAAACCCAAAACTTGTTCAAGATAAAGCTGTACCTGTGGTAACACAGATTCTTTCCCATGGGAATTTTTCTCTTCTTCTTTCTGTGTTTTATAAATAAAGATAAAGTTTAGATGTTATTGAGGCGGTCTCTGGGAAAGATGGGTGGTTCTAACCTGGCCAATTGGCCTAGGGGGAGGTTTTGGATTTACCCAATCCGGACGACCTTTGTAAAGTCTATGTAAGTTTTATAATTAAATAATAAATTCAGATTTATGCCACTCGACTGTCTCGATTTCTTCACTCGGCTAGCGGTTCAACAGCAACACTGTACCTAGACATCTGGACATTTAAACATAAATAGTACTTACTGACAAGGAACTCAAGAAAGAAAGAAGGTCATTTATACAGGTGACATGAGGGTGAAGGAGCTGAAAACGATGGAAGGAATGTTCCTTTTCTTGGTATGTTTAAGCCAGCACAAATCACTGTGTGTCAGCTTGTTTTACAATCCAGTGTTTTCACTTTTAATTAGAAAGTCTTTTCCTTAGCATTTTTCTTAGCAGCAATTTTTAAACTAAACAGAAGGTGTATTCCCCAGTGCCATATGTTAAACCTGACATGTTACTGAAAATGTCTTCTGGAAAAAAGAAAACAAAAGTAATCCAACCAAAAAAACACTAAAGATAGGACCACTGCCCCAGTCCTCTCCCTTTGGCCTACTTGTAAGCCTCAAGAACACACAACTGTCCCATTAGGCAGTGTCAGCTCTTTGGGGAATTACTCATAACTGAAAAGCCAAGGGATGGTGGATTGATAATTTCATCTTTGCTTCACTGGCAACCTGCATGGCTGGAAACAGTCATCCCCACTCGGTCTTGTAAGTAACAGCGACATGAAAGCTGTGTCTGTGGGAAGTGAGTAGTCCATAATACTCTGAGAGGTAACCTTATTGATGTTTTTTGACCAATGTATTAGTAGGTTATGAAGTATAGTCCATTTTAGGACTTAAACAGGAGCAATTAAGACCTATGGGTATCCTTGACTTTGAAGTATGCAAGGAGAATCTAGCTATGACCAGAGAAATGCCTGACTGAGGCTGAAAGGGTCAGTGGAACACTGACTTATGTGGGCTGATGCAGTCTTTTTTCCTTGTAATTTTTCCCAATATAAATTCCAGTTGATTTTGGGCTTTGTATAGAAGGACATTTTTTTTTTTGTGAGTAGTGTCAGTATGATAAAGTCTGTCTGTAAACCCCTGCTATATCCAGATGAATGAAGGATGGATCACTTGGATTAAAAAGCAGCAATAGTTAGGCAGACTCAGAAAAATGTAATGTGCCAATCCCTGGGTTGGATGAACTGTACCCAGCTGCATGATATACAATGAAGTTGCTCATTTACAGTGCTTTTCTTCCAAGACTATAAAGCACCAGTGTGAATACTGAGAGGTGTTGTGTGCAATCCTAACGTAACATAAACTACAGCTTTATGCGGGTCCCTCATCAGCTCTTTGCTAGCCGTGCCATGAGCTGGTATAGAATTGGAAACGGTGCTATCTGAAGTTTATCCATGTTTCTTCTGATACTTGTCTAGGGAGGGCCATCTCTATAGCAATTCAGTTAAGGTGAGACATACTCTTTTATTTTGTATGAGTACCTGAAACCCTAGGCTATAAGCTCATAAAATGAGATTGCATACAAGATGTTGATGGCCTAGAGGAAGTTTTGAACAACAGGGAGTCATTATCAGGATTTTGCTGAAAAAATGATCCATGATCTGATGTATTTTCCAACAGTCTTTGCAGAAAGACCAAAGGAGTTGCAAGCCTCAGAGGCAATACCCATGAAATCCATGTCTATGTTTATAACCGTGGACAAATGAAAAAACATGAATTTTTTCCAGATATACACACCATTTTTTTTTGGAAGCAGCCTGCCTTTGTATTTTCTCAGCAAAATGGCTATATATAACAGTCTGTACACTGAACTACTTGCAGAGAGTAGCATTTGAGAACAAATTACTAAGTTAATAACTTCTTTGACCTGTATCTGGTCAAGCTATATTTTAGAAACCTGTCATTACTAATATGAAGAGGAGGTTAATCTAGTAATGTGAAATTTTAGAATGATGGATGAGTTGAGGCATATGAGCTATTTAACACAATACCTAGCTGCACCTTCTTATTGTAAGTCTCCAGACTGACAAGCCCAAAGAGGAGGGGTCACAAACCTCTCAATAGTTTGAGTAATAATGGAACTTGGAGGTGAATCTAGACAGCATTAATTCCCATCACTCATGCCTTGTGCCAGTTTTTTGAGTGCTATTTCAACTTGGCTTGAAAGGAACAAGCCTCATGGCTCCTCACTAGCATACACTTCAAACTGTTTACATACCCTCTCCAATACTGACTCTTCAATTTATAGACTAATATTGTTGAAGCTAAATTGTGTGACTGAGTCCCTTGGCAGGGATTGGAAGATCTCAGCCTGGAGAGTTATGTAGTTGTTTTCTGTCCATCGAGAAGGTCAGAATGATGCTCCTGTGCTGTCACATACACAGCTGTACCTCCCTCTTTCCAAGTGGCAAAGCCCAACTGCCTGCTACTCACGGCTTTTCTGAGAAGGCTTCACAAAAACCTTAACCTGTGGATCTTGTAACTATCCAACTGTATTTAATAAAAAATGATTAAAAATTAGAAATGTTTATAGATGGGACATACTGCACTACTTTATTCCAGGCTACTTCTACTTTTGAATCACATCTTTGCCTGAATATCTCCCTGCACTGCTGACAGGAACAAACAACTGAAAGTGCAGTTCAGAGAGTGACAGAGGGAAACACTGCCTATTTTACTAATTCCTGATACTGACAGCCTGCAAACAAAATCTTAAAAGCACTCAAGCACTTTCTTTTATGCCCACTTTTAAAGGGTTTAATGAAATATATAGAAACTGACATTTTAAACCTGTAGCTTTGGATGTTATTTTGCCATGTCAGTTTCTTCTGGTTTTTTTCTTTTTTTCCAAATCACATAGCAATAGTTTTCTACCTTTCTGCATCAAACTTCAGTCAACAAATAATGAAGGCTGTTTTCTGATAATAAAATGTTTTTGTGCTTTGATCTGTTATAACAGGTGGGCAGCCAAACATCACCACAGGAAATACGTGGCAGTGCTAGTTACTGAGCAAAATCTCAGTCCTCCTAGGACATACAAACACAATTAGTGAGTGTATCAACATACTTCTAATTAAGAATTGTTAAGATTACAAACCTTTTTGAGACTGTGCTGTAAGATAAAAATAAACGCTCATTTCTTTCCAGAGTCAGTAGAACTGAATACAATCCTTCTGTAGGAATATATAAGGAAGTTAGTAAACTCCTTATCCTGAAACTAGTAATCCTTAAACTGGTTCGAGTGTCAATAAATGACCATTGTATTCTGCAACAGCATGCAGAGTGATGTAACGCTTCTTGAAAATGTCGAAGATTCAGGACAAAGAGAAATTAGGCATTTCCTCTTGAAGTAAAATGGCTAATATATCACATTTCACAGAACTCTTCGTATTTGCTTTGGTTATGAAAAAAGTGTAGGACTTGATTTTTATTTTTTTTCTTCACTATGGAAAGTAAGGCCTTTATCCTGCGAATTGTTATGTATGCATTTAACTTGATGTACAGCATATATTCCTATAGATTCCACAGGACTGAATGCCGAAGATAGACACATCTGTAACTGCTTACAAGATTGGAGCTAAAGAGCTTCAAAAAAGAAAATGAACAGATATAGTTTTTGAAGTATGCAAGCAAAATAAGGGGAACAGAGATGCTTTCAGACATTGATCTAGATTCTTGCTGTATGCATTAATTCTGTGTTTCGGCAGACCCTATGTACAAAAGTTCGGGTGCAGGTGGAAGAAGTAAGCTGATTCACTTTTCCAGACAGGGGTTCGCTCCTTGGGGTACTCAAGCCAAGTGTGGCTGTATTACCGCAGGCAGCATCTAACATATCTTTAAATCCCTCCAGCTGAGGAGTGGGGCTTCAGCACTGGCAGGAAGGAGAGTAAGAGAGAGAGTCCTGGGGACGCGGAGTAACGGCAGGGGGATTTCTGAAAGTCCCAGCCAACGCTTACGGCGCGATTTTTTTTCTGGGCATATTAATCCTATCGATTTAAGTAGGAGTATTTATCCTTTTCTGAGCTCCATCCTCACGTTAGTATGACAGCACTATTGTCGTCCAAACACGTAGTCGGCGGCTCTTTATTAAATAGACTCTATAAATATGACACAGTAGGGGCGTTCAATATTTATGTGGAGAGCACACGCATTCGTGTGTAATCCCGGGCAGTCCTGCGGCGCGGAGGCTTTGCAGTCTCCCCGTTCCCGGAGCAGTCCGGCCCTCGCCCTCCGCCCGCCCCGACCGGGGCTCCCGCCGCCGCCGCCTCAGCGAC
>VYZT01009673.1:11094-55732 GCA_013400735.1 Pomatostomus ruficeps | reverse complement strand
GAAGGGTGCGGGGCTCGGCCGGCTGCCCGGGGAGGGTGGAGCGGCCGCCAAGCCCAGCCGGCCGGCCGGTGAGCGCAGGGCAGGCCTCGCCTCCCCGCGCCACCTCTCTCTTGACGTCTCCTTAGGTCTCCGCTGTCAGAGCAGAGATACGGAGGTTCTCGGGGACTGCGAGCCCTTGCCCGCTCCAAGCCACCGGCCGGTGTCGNGGAGCTGCGTCGGGCTGCGGGGCGGTCCGGGCTGGGGCCGTGCGGGAGGCCGGGCCGGGGTTAGCCCGGGTTAGCCGGGGCCAGCGGCAGGTGAGCGGAGCGCTCCGCTTGTGCGCCCCGCCCGGGGGCTGCAGGGAGCGGCCGACGGGTCGGGAGATGCCCCAGGGCGGCTTGGGGACGGACGGTGGCAACGAGCAAACTTCCAGGGGTGGCACCAATGAAGCAGACTGTCCGCTAGGTCCCTGTCAGGGCAGGCCCGGAGCAGAGACTCTGGGTCTGTTTCACACAAAGACTCAGTGTCCGGCTGCCGTGTGCCCTCGTGTGACAGAGCCTTGTCAGGTTACACATAGCAGCGTGTAGGGGAGCGGGACTTTTGTTTTTATTCTGTTAGGTAAAGCAAAACCATCGTGGGATGTGTTTCCACATAAGGTGAATACGTTTACACCTGCTGCGGCTGGGTCACTGCAGGCTTACATCCTGTGACCCGGCAAACCTGATTCGTTTGCGTGCAGAGCAAGATTCAGCCTTGATCTGTATTTACTCATGTTGTTATAGCCCCTTGGGTCCCTATCGAGACCCTTGTTACAGTAGGCAGGGTCACTGTGGAGACCGCCGTTTAGCCTGTTACAGAGGCTTTTTCAAAGAAGGTGTTTTCTAACCACAATGAGGCTTTGTAATGGAAAAGAAAGGCAGGATGGGTTTCTTGATAGTTTTGGCATGGTTTATAACTTTAGAATTGGATTGTTTTTAAGCTGTCCTTACTTGAACTATCTGTGCAGCGACAGGTTTTTTCTTCCTGAATCTTGCTGTTTTAGATTGTGAAAAAAATCTAAGTGAAACAAAGATTATATAGTTGGAAGAACTGGGCAAAAATACTAAGTCAAACTTGAAAAGCATCCTCACCAACTAAATTAAGTCAAAAGCCCTTTTATTATAACGTATATTCATTACTATGATTACTGCCAATTTTAGACAGCCTGATATTAGAACCATAAGCAGGATTGAAATTAAGTTTTTGCAATTTGTCATCACAGTGAAATAAAAAGAAAATTTGAAAAAGCATGGTTGTAAGAAAAGATGCGGATAAAATGCCTTTTATCATGGTTGACTGAATGGTTGGGGTAATTGGGAGTTCTTACAGACCTGTATTGCAATGGGCAAATCAGAAAACAAAATACTGTTAACAGCAGTGGGTATAATTCACTTTACAAATCTGAGAAGTTATTTAAGCAGTTATTATTCTCGTGTACTTTGACTTTGTGTAGGAATAATTGAACTGTCAAATAGGTGTGGCAGTGACATTTCTCCAGAGTTACCGTACTATACTTTAATACTGATGCCCTAGTTAAGATTTAGAAACTATCACCAACAAGAAAAGGTCTATTCACTTTTTCAGTCATCAGGATAGTTTAAGACACAGGGTGGAAGGCGATGGTAAAATGTTTTTCATGGTGCTCTCTGTGTAGCTTTTCAGATAGGAACTACTTTGTTTTTAATACACATAAGTATAGTCATACTGGACAAGGTGCTTACCTTATGCAAGATAGCATTGCTGTATTGAAATCAGTGGCATGTTTTTCCTTTACACTAGCTCACTTATATTTCTTTCAGTATAACATTTTTAAAACTGTAGTCATTGCATGGTTGTAGTTTCAGGTGTTAAATAGAAGAATTGTTTTTCCTTTTCAGCTGTCACAGGCTTAATGTCTCGCTGTAGTATAAAGTGAATAATAGCCATTCTAAACCAGGGAACTTTTTTGATCTGAGAGTCTTCTTACAGTAACAATTTACATTCTTATTAATAATCCATTTTTTAATATAGTGCATATAATTTTCAGTCCTTAAACATGGGCAACTTCTGGTATGATAGACAGACTTCTTGTATGCTTTGGGAGACCTTGGTGTTCCAGCAGGGCTTTGATTTTTTGACATCTTTATATTTGATTAAAATACAGCAGCCTCATTGGAGTAGTAGTTGCTATAAAAGGGTCCAAAACATAATTTTTCACTTTTGTACATGAGGAACAAATAACTCTGTGAGGCGTCACAAACATACTAATGCCTTCACTTTATGATATTTTTCCCCTAAAGTTAGTTTCTGTGGCCTTCACAGGTGAAAGTTGTAAATCAACTGTGTAAAAGTATTATTTTCTGACTGAAATCTTTCCTACTGTACTTGAAATGTAAAATGCAAGTGATATGCTACAAATTTACTTTGCATTATGTGCTAGAATTTACTGACAGTAATCAACAGAAATAGAATACAGAGCTACTGTAGAGTATTGTAGGAATATGCAGGCTAAATATGAAAGAACATAAAATTTTGGCATAAATGAAAAAAAATCTTGCATGACACAGACAAAACAGCATTATTCTTTTGTCTTGTAACAACTAAGATGTCAAAATAGGTGTTTGAGGAAATACCTGTCTTCCATTAACAGACAGGAGAGAATTAAAACACCTGCAGGTTACTGCCATGGGTATTCTGAGAAGACAGGCTGTGAGCCTGTCATTCCCTCAAGTACAGCCTTTTATGGTGATATTTTGGGGAATTGGAGATAGAAGTATTGGTACCCAGGGAGCTGTGTAAAGAGGAGGATGACATAGTCAGCATGCCCTTAGCTTTTGGCATGCTATAGAAGTCTGCTTGTTTTACTTGAACACAGAGAGAAATAGATAAACAGAGACAATGGTTTGGGTTTAGCTTGTTTGTTTTCTTTAAAAGTAAGTGGTTGGGGTTTTTTAAGCACTTTCAAGGTTTTGTTTGTTTTGCTTTATGGCACAACAAGCAAATCGATGTTTGATAGTAATGCACATGATATAAATACCACTATTATTTGGTAGTTGATGTATTTTTTGTATGAAATATTGACTGTCCAGTGTTTTCCAACTGTGGATATATCTGTCTATCGGTAAAAACATAGAAATTGAAGAGTTTGCCAGGTTTTATTAGCCTGGCGAAGGGATTGTTTCAGTGGCCTAATATGTATTAAAAGCTGACTGATAAGATCTCTGAGAAGCGGAGTGGAGATGTGGAAGGGGGAGAAGGGAAAGCTTCCTTATTTAGAGAGTGTCACAGTATAAACAGTGTTTCCTAAGTATGCATTTACGTGTGAGCCGGAGCTCATTAAAATTGTTAATTGTGGAGGAAAGTTCATCATTCTTGCTTTATTATTAACCGGCCAGTACAGTTTTCCATGCTCACTTGAAGCTTCTGTTGATGTCTGTAGCTGTTTAGAGTGTGCCTAGAATGCAGAATCAGGTCCACTTGAAATACTTTGCATATAAATTAAGTTGCTTTGCTTCATTTAATTGGCTGATTTGGCTTTGTTGCAGTAATGCAAATCCACTGATAATATGGAATTTTTATGGATTAACATTGGGATACCTGGCACCAACTTTTTACCTTAGATTTAGCAGCCTTATGCAAAATGATGGTTTTAATGATCCATGTTTTGTAATGAGACAAGAAAAATGTGATGAATTCCTTCAATAATTATTAGCCAAAAAAGGCTTTTCATTTTAGAAAAAAGACTGATGGCAGCTGCTTCAGTGGTGGAAACATTTTTCAAGTTTTTAAAAAGTCATCCTTATTTGCAAGAGATGATACTTCACTGGAATACATATATCTAGTTCTATCAGGCACTATAGCAAGAAAAGAGTGTAACATCTCAATGAACTTACTTCTTCATTGCCTCCAAAATATGTGTAAAACCTGAAAAGTTTTAGAAAAAGTTAATTAACTAGTTTATTTTCACTATGAGCTACCTGTTTTTTTGCTCCATCAGTGTTAGAGTATCATATTGCAGAATAATGGTTATAGACTGATTAATAATAGGTCCCACCATTTTCATTACACCAAAACTATACACACGTCCTTTTCCCTCAGAGGAATAACAGATGATTAGTCAGCCTCTAGAATTTTGATAAATGTTTGCCTGGTATCTAAAATTGCATGGTTATTTCCACAAATGAAGCCTTGGAAAGTGAGACATGAAAGTCTACATATGTGCTACCTTCACATTTACATGGTTGGCCCATGGTAATTTTCTCATTTTACATGCCTCCAGAAAATACTCCTACCAAACTCCATAATTCAACATTTTAAGTGTAGCTTCTTGTTTCTGCAAAAAGATAATGGGATTTCTCCAAATGCTAAATATAAGTCTCTATCCAGAGAGCTTCCTATTCTATATGTGGATCAAAATTTATTTAGTTCCAAAGAAAGCAGTTACAGGTTTTGTTGTCAAGCTAAAGCCTTCCCATTTTTCACATATGTGCATAATAAATACCTGTTCCTCCTTCAGAGATCTTTCCATAATTTGACCCATTAACTGAGAACATGGATTTGTTCTCTATAAAATACCAGAAGAGAAAAGCCCATGTGGAAGAATGGTGAAATACTTTGTGCTGGTTTAATCATTTGCTTACATTTGTGATTCTGCGAAGCTCACAGAATGTTTTTTTTGGATGTGCGCAGACACAGCAGTGCTGTATAGTACTGTGTCCCAGACATACATGCAGCTGATAGAGAAGTAACCAGCAGTGGAAAACAATGACCCTCCTGACTGCACTGTGTGACCGTAAGTTCTCATGCCCAAAGAAAGGTAAAGTGCCCTGTCAGTGTCTCAGGGCAGAGTGAATTCACTGAAGGCTGTTAAATCCTGATTTGAACTGAGTGTGCTGGTTTTATGTTGTATAACCATCAGTGGCTCACTTTTTTTCCCACATATTGATGAACAGTGCTGCTAGAACCTGAAGTTTGATGTGAGGTGAGGGTCAATTTATTTAATGTTGGTGTGGTGTCTACAAATTTGTAGGAAATTTGTAGACCATTAATTTGTATCTATTGCATTGCAGTAGAGGTAGTAAGAAAGTGATGAAGCAGTGTTCAAACACTGTATATTTTGTACAGTTGTATTTTTTCCCCCCTTAAACCACAATAGTCAAACAGTGTCTTATTTGGTATGTCTATGAATCAATTCGGCACAATTCATAATCAATTTTTATTTTTGTTTTCTGCTTTTCTAGGTTTCTTGGTGTTACGCAGTTTTCTCCTACTCATGCCAGAAAAGCCTTTCCTTGCTTTGACGAGCCCATCTACAAGGCCACATTCAAAATCAGCATCAGACATCAAGCAACTTACTTATCTTTGTCCAATATGCCAGTGGAAACTTCTGTTTTTGAAGAAGATGGATGGGTTACAGATCACTTTTCACAGACCCCTCTCATGTCCACCTATTACCTGGCTTGGGCAGTGTGCAATTTTACATACCGGGAAACTGTCACCAAGAGTGGAGTAGTTGTAAGTATTTCTAATGTACCAAATACATTTCATTGCTTTGAAAACCCTCACTTTTTGTAAACGGATTGTACCAGCAAATACTTAAAAGTGTTTTCTTGATTAGTATTTCTAAAATGTGCTGATCTTTTTAATGATTGTGTGTATTGTTTGGGACCTTTCCTGAAGGTTTGTCCAACATTTTTGGTTTGTCTTGTACCTTTTGTAAGTGGTTAGCTTAGTAGGTGTGGTTGTCTGATGAAATTTTAAGCTTTATAATATGCTGTTAAACTACACTTTGGTTTTCTTAGGAAGTTTTTTTCTTGTTTTTCCTGTAGCCTTTTCAATACCAGTGTTGATGAGACTATTAACAGAAAGCAGTAAAACTGGTAAGGTTACCAGTCTCCTTCCTTCAGTACTTACGTGTCCCTTGGTGTGCTGTATGCTAGCTCAGGAGGCTGATACAGTAATTTCTATCTTAGATCTTCAGCTCAAAAGCAGGACTTTGCAACCTATCCACTTCCTGAGGCTGATGGAAGGACTAAGTTTCTGGAGCTGTTTTTTGGAAATAGGGCATGATTCCAGGAGTTAACCTTGGGGAAAAACAAAAGAGAGAAAATCCTTTATTTATGTCAGTTTTGCTTTTGTGTACAAATATCAAGCTCAGTACTGTATAACAAGCCAAAGCATACATGAGAAATGCTGTCAGCTTAATAGAATATTTCACAGCGCTGTCATCTTGATTTTTCAGGTGAACATACAGAGAAACCCTTCCTACTTAGTTACTGTGAATAACAAAACAGAGCTGGTTCTAGAAATAGAGGACTAGACTGCAGTTTAAGCTGTGAACCTGAGCAAAGGGGTGTTTGCCTTATACTTGGCCAATGCTGTATGATTTTGTGTGGTAGGCTGGGGGCACGAGGAAGGGCTGCAGACTGATCACATCAGGAAATGTCTCCTTAAATACTTTGAGCCCTCCTGAGCATTGTGCTGCAGTGGAGGGAGCTGATCCACCTTCTCTGAGCCAAAGGTATTCTTGGCGTTCCTTGTGCCAGCCTTCAGCTCTTTACAGCCATGTGATCTGGCTGAAAACTGACCTGAAAAATAACTGAAAGTGTGGTAAGTTTTCAGCCAAAACAGTTCAGCAATCCAGCATCTTGGGCTACTGCCAGAGCCCTAGCATGGATTCAAGGCTACTGTAATGGAAGGTAGACCAAGGACAGCATTGGCATATCTCATTTAGGCCATACTGAAGGGATCAACAAATAAGTCTTGTTTTTGTAACTGGAACAGCTGGGTGGGGTACTGCGGGGCCTTTCACTCCTCTTCGACCAGGTTGCTCAAACACCGCATCCAACCTGGCCTTGAGCCCTTCCAGGGATGGGACATCCACAGCTTTTCTGGGCAACCTGTTGCAATGTCTTGCCACCCTCACAGTAAAGAATTTCTTCGTAACACCTAATCTAAACCTGCCTGCTTTTTTTCTGAAACTGTTCCTCCTTGTCCTATCACTGCTGTTGATGTGAGTAAACATTTGAAACTTGGGGGATGGACCTCAGGACCATAAATTTGAAACATACAACCTACTTTTTTCTTAACTCATTTTCTTGTAGTATTGTTTAGAGCTCATATCCTGTAGACTTTTGCTACTTGAATATATTTGATACCTTGAAGACAGGGGCACACTTGTCTTGTAGACAATAGTTGATAACTTTCTGTGGTGCTTGTGTTTCCCAAAACCATTCTCAATACTTTATATTTACCTGGAATCTGAACAGAAAATCCAAGTATTCATTTGTTAGGAATTTGTGGTCACTAGAGCCTTACAGTTATGCTTGAGTCTGTTGATTCAGCACATGTAGGACATACATATGTATATCTCACCAGCTGGACAGTGCCACTGTACAGAACTTTGCCAGCAATTATGAAAATTAGTAGGTTAGTCTTTGTGAAGACTTGAAGACCAAAATCCTACATAGATTGAGATAATCTCTTATCCCATAAAATTATTTTGTTAGTCTAGACTTTTAGCTCTTGTTTTTTTTTAAAACCCTTATCATGGAGGTATATTAATGCCCAGGAATACCAAAATAGCTTGCACTGGGTTACTGGTTAAATATATCTTGCTAATTTTCAGTTTCGTTTGGGATCTGATCATCTTTTATCATGGTTCAGTTTTGTTGAAAGAATGTCTTTTAAGGTATGTACTCACGGCAAACTTTACAGTTCAGAGCTGCATTCTTTCAGATGAATTGCTGAGGTAATCCATCTTTTTGAGTCTCTTGTATTGCAGTGCCAGGAGTTCATGGACACTACTGGGTGAATTTGAAATTATATGAATCCTTGCACATGGAATTTCAAATTTCTTAGTTTCCTTCAAAGCCACTTTAGTAAAAAGTGTAGTTATTCCCATAGCCATGGCAAATAATGTAAATGTATAATAAATAAGTTTGCTTCTTAAAATGAATGGATTTTCAGGAAAATTTTCCAAACCTTCAGCTGAAGCATCTTGATAGGCTGTTTCTTATATTGGTGAATCTCCATTTTAATAAATGCAGTGTATATTATATTTGTTAATAGTCACCTAAAAGACTGCAGCTTGCATATACTTTTGCTTTTCTTTTGGCACTTCTATGAACCTGGTTTTGGGAGGAGTGGGCCGTCCTTTCAAATTTTGACAGCATACTAATGATTATAATCTCAGTTCTCTTCCAGCTGACCAGTATTAATAAAGTGCTGTGATTAAAGGTAGATAAACTCTCTGAGGAACAGAAGTAGCTGTGAGATTAAATGCAGATTTTTTTCCTTAAAACTGCTTAAATGTTAGCTGTTCAGTTTTACTTAAAGAATGCCACTGACCTCAAAATTAGTTTACACCTAAGCATGGCATTCAATGCAAGTCAAATTTTAAATAGAAATTGCCTTCTGAAAAGCTTAGGTAGCCAGTCAAAATACTTCTATGGCTATAGCCTTTATAATTCTTGCATGAAGATGTTTTGTATTTCATACACTAAAATTAATTGGGAATTAAGACAAGCAGTTCTTTTCTAGGAGCACAGCTCAATGGATGTGAATCATCACATCCATAACTCTTTAGTTCATATGAGTCTGATCTGAATCCCTTCCAGGGTAGGTAATTTAAAAGCAGAGTTAATTTTTATATGCATTACAGGTATATACTATGTTGTTCAGATTCAGCTGGGATTACAGCAAATCACTGCAACTGCCTCTGTCTTTGGGCAGGGACTTTAGTCCTGTGGAAAGGACAGTGGTGCTGTCATCTATACTGCTATGGACTCGGGAGCAGCGTAGTTCTACCAGGGTGGTGCCTGACATAAAGCTGTTTTGAGGGAGGAGGGTTGCCCTTACAAGCAGGCTTAGCTGATCAGTGTATGGCTCTGGCAGTTGTACCAGCTGCAGCTGGGGAAGATCATGGGATCTGTATACTGCCATCTTTGCACAGTACAATAATCCAGAACACTCCACTTACCTCCACATCCTTGCTTGCTTCTAGTCTTATTTTGCATTTTCTAATCATACATAATATGTTCTTTGTCAGTAATTCTTAAAAGCAAAATATTGCTGGTTGGATTGTATTGTCTGTCACATCATCTCTGTGTCTCTTTCCTTCATTGTTGTCTTTATTTGTGCTTTCAATCCACCAGGTCTTTTCCTGCTATTGTTGCCTAATTTTTTTCCCCCGTTTGGATTAGTGCTTCTATTCTCCAAACCCTCTGTTTCCCATTCCTTTGTCAGGTGAACATGGAAACTCACTATTTCCTGCATGGCTTTTCAGTGTCTCGTAAGTTATTTTAATTCCTTTCTTTCCCTGTAAATTCTTTCTCTTTTTGAATTAGTGGAAGGAGGGAGCACATAATGTATCAGTGAAGATTAATGTATTGCTGGAAAAGATGTTTCTGGGAGATTCATCTTCTCCTGTTCTTCCTTTTTGCTGTGGATGGGATGTGGAGATAGGTATGGAAATAAAATGCCAACTGGCAACACTAAAGTGCTTCTCTTGTCAGGGGGAGTATCTGCTAAAAAACAAAAAAGAAAGCGTATGGGAAGGAGTGGAATCAGGAGGAGTTGCGGGTGCAGGGGTTAGAGAGACGAGTGCAGCCAGTACCAGAGCAGATGGCAATGAGCAGCTGTGAAAGTAAGTGGCTATCTAGCTGGGTGGTGGTGAGTGGGAGGGGGAATGCTGAAGAAGGGCAGTACCCAAAGGAGAATTTTGCATGGTTTCACTTTTCCTACCCCTGCTTCTATTCCAAAGTGGTGGCAGCATGTTTTGCAGGACTGGCAGTGTGTGCCTGGCCACAGCTGGGTCAGCTGCTCAGGGTAGGACCTTCACTGTCTGACTGAACCCATGCACGTTCCATTTTGAAGAGACCTCTATGGCCAGGTCCGTCTTGGTTTCAGCTATGTTAAATGTTACTGTAGTGTCATCAGTGCTAAGTACTTTGTTGTGATACAGAGACCTTAAGGCTAAGAAAGATCTTATGGTAAGAATTATACCAGAATAAGGTCGACTTTGATTGCACTGCTTTTGTTTTGGTATTACTTTATCTAAGATCTAATTAATGTTCACAAGCTTTACCGTATATTTAAATCTTACCCTGGCCAATGAGAAGGACCTCTAATAATCTGGCTAAAGGAAAGTATGATAATTACTGTTTCTTTAGTGCTTTCTGGCTTGCAGAGAACCTGCATAAAGGTGCTGGCATTGAATTCTCTCACGCATGTGCCTGGGGGGGCTCACTCAGTTTGGCTTAATATAACTCAAAAAGATGTAGTGGTCTCAAAAATGGAACCCATGTAGTTGATAGTTGCTTGATTCTGCACAAGTGAAAAATGTTTTTTGTCCAGGAAGAGCTAGTGAACAGAGTCACATAAGCAGATTTAGGTCAGAATTGGTGTATGTCCAACAGCTCATGTTAGTTTAGTTCCAGCATGGGACCATGGTTTTATTCATGTCCTTAAGACAAGATGACTGGCCATAGTATAGTGCTTCCAGCTGGATAGCTGTATTGGGCATTCCCTTGTCTGAAGTGTGGTGATCAGTCTGATGAGACTAAAGAGCTGACTTCCATTAGTAGTCTTTAAGGAAAAGAAAAAAACCCAGGTTGAACAGCAGAACAACTTTTTTTCCAGTGAGTTTTGTCATTTGTTATTTGCCAGAAAAAACTGAAAATACCAGTCCTGGATAAAATAACCATGTGCTTACTATGCAGTTCAGCCTGTAGCTTTTACAAAATTATTTTGTATTTGAAGAATGTATTAATATTTTTATCTAATAGCAAGAATGACCTCAAGACCAGGCAGTTTCTGTCAGCTAATGCCTGCCTGGGTTAAAGGCCTGAGGCTCTTCCTTAGGCCCTCTCTTCAGCTGATGGTTAGTAACTGTCAGCAAAGTCTCTTTATCAGTTATTATTTATTAATCAGTATTGAAGCAATTATACATGAGACAGTTCTTTGTGGGTGAGCATATTGGTTACAGCAGAATGATTTGGCTAACAAAAGTAAAACTGGTCTTCAGTTGAAATTTTCTTCCTCTGCAACCTGAATTTAAGTCCAGCTCCAGAGTTGTGCTCTACTTTTGAAGCCCTGCAAAGTAACTTTTGTTAGCCCATCACTTACCACTGGGAGGCCACACATTTATCTGGTAAACAGGTAACAGCTAATGCAGGAAGCGCCAGGCATATTTCTGAAGCCTGGTATGATGCAGATTTTCAATGTTTAATCTTTTTTATATGTCCTTGAATCTCATAGTGATGCCCATTTGTGTTTGCTTTTTATTACTAATGTCCCAGTCTTGCCTTCTCCAGAACAGCTTTCATCAAACAGTTAAATAAAATGCATGTTAGAAAGAGTGTATTGGGAAGTATGCAATTACATTCAACTAGAAAAGCACACGTGGATGTGGATGGATGTGTTTGTGCTTCCTTTTGCTTGTGTGAAATTTTCTCTGTAGTAGCAACAGGCTAATTCTGCAAATATCTTTTACTCAGTTCAATGCTTACTGCTGTGAATTATTTTATATGGGAAGCTATATTGTAATACAATCGGAATCCAAAGAAATTGGAACTTTTTCAGATTCACCACACCAATATTTGTTTACCCATTCTGTTTCGGGTTTCTATATTGAAAAGGACTTCTAGTTTATTAATTTTTAAATACTATAGCTACAAAACATGCTACAAACAAACAAAAACCTATGTGATCAGCATCCATGCTAAACTGAATATACCAGGGAATTTGTTAAAAACATAAATTGCAAACTTGAGATCCATTGTTATTGATTTCTGGTTGAATTTGCAAGTCAAATGCACTAGGAAAACACCATACATTTATTGTGCTTACTCCTTTAAAAATTGCTCGCTGTCAGCACTTGTAGTACATGCTGTATTTAAATGTGATATTTGTTTCACTAATGTAAATGCCCAGGTGCACTCTGAAAATAATACTATTGAATTGAAAGAGTTGAGTTTGGAAACATTGTTTTGTTTCATTTTAGGCTAGGAAGATCACCTGTAAGTATCTGGGGGCAGTGATGTACTTTGCATGATGTAGTAGTAAGAAGACTGTCAAAAAGCACAAGTCAGTTTCTTAACTTGTGGCTATTTTGTAGGTTTATGGCTTGCCTGCAATTACAGTGAGGACAGAGGGGCAGCACATGATTCCTGGCCTGATGGTTGTCAGAACAGCTTCTTAGTTGTAATTCTGTACATTCAGGAGTAGTTCAGCCTGTAGTTGCTTCGTCTGGGGTCTCTGCTGGCTAATGAAAGGAAAGAAAGGTCTGAGACTTAGTCTTTCCTGCTCTTTCCCCGCCATTTGCCCAGAGGAGAGTTGAGTGAAGTGCCTGCAGTTCCTCCTACTTCCCACATTAAAAGTGGGGAAAGGAGGGAGATGTAAGAGAAGAGACTCTATTTCCCTTCCCTTTCATGTGGTAATGAGCATATGCCTTAGTAGTATGTGCTGTGACAATTCAACTCATAGTCAAGACCAAGCACTCGAGCTGCACTCTGCTTTTTGTGCTGTGTTGTTTCATGTCTTCTTGTGCTTCTTATGTTGTGCTGTCGTATTTGACTTCATTAACTTATTCATTAAGGTCTGTCCTTGACATCAACATGAATTCTGCTTTCTGACATCTAAGGAAGTAGCAAGAGTCTATTAGAGTGTTTCCTTAAGAGTTATGCTCTCGCCATAAAAGCAAAAATACAGTGCCAAATAATCTGCAGGAGGTATTTCACTCTAGAACAATGTAAAGGTGAACGCATTCCTGCACCAGCCTGAACATCTGTCAGTCAAGCCAGTGATTTCCTGCATACCTACCATAGTAACTGTGCTCTATACAGTGAAAACGGATTACAGAGGCAGGTGACTTAGTTGACATCTAGTTGAGTGACAGATACAGTATTTGTTGATGGAGGACAGTGATGTGTGTTTTTGTTTATTTATAGACCAGTGTCTCCTCCAGGGTTTAGGTAAGTTTTAATCGTATTTTCCTTACAGGAACAAGAAACTTAGCCTATTTGTTCCCAGTTTTTATACCTAGTGGTGGGAAAGTAACCACTCATTTCAGAGATTCATGCCTCTTTCCAGTCCAACCACTCCTTTTTGGGGACAGACTGTCAGGTGTCTGTAAAGTTCACCTTTTAGACTTGCCTTGAACTGTTGTTTTTATGTTGGAAAACCTGCACAAATGCCATCGTATTTTTGCCTTTGTCCCAGTATTTTTTGCTGCTTGGAGGTTTATGGTGTTTACCCCCATTTTTACTAGTAGAATACCTAGTCAATTTGATTTTCTACTAAGGCATCTGTTGGGCTGACAAAACTCTTCTGCTCTTCAACTGGGGTGCTTTCACACTTCTGGTACCTTTTCTGAAGGTTTTTTTTAATCAGATACCAGAACAGAATGAGAAGCTGGAGAGCAGTGCTACGGAAAGAAACCTGGGAATCCTGGTCCATGGCGAGTTGAACATGAGTCAGCAGTGCCCTGGCAGACAGGAGGGCCAACCCTGTCCTGGGGTGCATCAGGCACAGCATCGCCAGCCGGGCAGGGAAGGGGATTGTCCTACTCTGCTCTGCACTGGGGCGGCCTCACCTCGAGTGCTGGGGGCAGTTTTAGATGCCATGATATAAGAAAGACATTAAGCTCTTAGAGAGTGTCCAAAGAAGGGGGCACCAAGGAAGGTGAAGGGCCTTGAGGGGAAGCCATATGAGGAGCAGCTGAGGTCACTTAGTCTGTTGAGCCTGGTGAAGAGGAGACTGAGGAGAGACCTCATTGTGTCTTCAGCATCCTCACGAGGGGAAGCAGAGGGGCAGGCACTGATCTCTTCACTCTTGTGACCAGTGACAGGACTCAAGGAAATGGCATGAAGCTGAGTTGGGGGAGATTTAGGTTGGATATCAGGAAAAGGTTTTTCACCCAGAGCGTGCTTGAACACTGGAACTGGCTCCCCAGGGAAGTGGTCACAGAACCAAGCCTCTGAGAGTTCAAGAAGTGTTTGGACAATGCTTTCAGGCACGTGGAGTGGTTCTTGACGATGATGATGTGCAGGGCCAGGAGTTGGACTCTATGATCCTGATAGGCCCCTTCCAACTCAGCATATTCTATAAATTTGTAGATGTGCTTTTCCAGGGTCTAGCCTCCATGGCTTCACATGTCCTTTCCTGCTACTCTCTAAGGGTGTCGTTTGCACAGGGTAAACATTGCAGCAGTGGAAATAGCCAGGCTGATTGACTGCCTTGTAGATGACGCTCTCATTCTCAAGTTTATTCCAGCTCGTAGTGGTTGCTGTGACTGTCCAACTGCTCGAGCTCGGCATGTGGCCCCATCCCCTGGCATGCCTCTCATGCACTGGGGTGGGGACAGGTGCCAGAGAACCAGCTCTTTTGGCCTTGTTTCACTGAATGGTACCCTTAGGAGATCCTCCCCTGCTCCTGCCTGGCAGCTTTCTGGCTGCTGCATGCTGTTGAGACATAGCAAGAGCAGTTAAAAAGGAGAACTGAGCATGTTATCTTTGTGTTTGGAACAGCATAATTTGAAAGCAGATTATGTTTCTCTTTGAAGAGTAAATGACCTAAAGTTTATTAAAAAAAGTTAACCCACAGTGGACTATCATGAAAAATGTTTAGCAGTGCATTTCATTTCACAGCATGCAGTGGGGCTGTGTGGCAATGTGGGACAGAACAAGAAGACTAATATTTTATTTATTTGAAATGACTACGTGGGGGAGAGGATAAGAAGCAAAAGGTGGTTATTAGCATTTACCTCTGGGGGTACCCACACTTTTTTCCCTCTCACCCCCCTTTTCCCAAGTGTGGTGATAGTTTTGTAGTCACAGCAGCTTGGAACCTCAATTAAGAGTTCATATCCTCAGGACAGCAAGTTAATAAAGGTAAAAGGGAATAAAAGGTGGATGGAATAAAAGGTGGAGGAGGAAGAAGGGAAATGGATTCCTATGGAATAATACAATTATTTCAAAGAAAGTACACCTACTGAATCATTTATATACCACATGTGTTTCTTGTAGTTCTTCAGTCCCCTGGCTAAATAAATCACAGTCCATTGAATAACTATAACATCATGCTGTGTTTTGTTTTACTGAGAAGTGTTCCTATATGCTTAAAATTTGATAATGTTGTAAGTTCATTGCTGTACTTTAAATACCATGAGAAAGAAGGGAAACTGATTTATACCTGATGAGATCGTTTGATAGTTTTACAGTTTTACTTTTTTTGTCTGATACATAGATGTCTGTTTTTCAGATAGAAGCCCAGATCTGTATGTGGGAATGTCAATGCGTGATAACATGTACTGCTTCATTCAGAGTCATATATATGAATGCATATGCATTCATAAATACTTAGATTTTTGGCTACTGCTGCATCAGAGATGACATACATTGGTTGTTTTTTTTTTCCCTCTCACAAGACTAAAGGAATAATTCTTCTCATATTACTGAAATTCTACTAACTAGATTTGGGGGATGGAAAGGGAGTGGTGCCCAAACTTGGTTTTCTTCTTGTCATTGACCTTTGCGTTTTATTCCTTAGTAATGCTGTGTATTTAAAATGTTAAATATGCAGCTCTAAAGTAAAAGAACAGAGTGATCACAAGGAATATCTGATTTATTTCAGTCCACTTTTACTATACAACCTTTCTGCGAGAAGCACCAGCAGAGGTAGTAGTAGTATTCTGCCCTTCTTTGGAAGTCTCCTATCATGCCATGCTCAGGTTGTATTTGATCTTTATTGTGATCTCTTGTTATAACTGTGAAATGTGGAGTGATGGTTTGTACTTGTGTTCTATTTTACTTTCTCTGAGGCTGTAGAATGTTTATTCTTGAGCCGAGACCATTAGGTCTGAAGTGGAAATTTAGACAGTTAATGTGAGCCATTCTAAAATAGCATTGCAGTCATCTGCTGACCCTGACGATCACTTTAAAAAAAGTTTTAATAGGCAGAGGATTAGAAAATAGACTGGATTAACTTTCCTACTTAAAAATACTAGATCTCTTGTGGACAGCATAGCACTGAGTATATTAAAGTTAATAGGCCCCAAGAGAGCAGAAAGACAAATCCCTTGGGAATATGTATCTTGATGCAGAAAAAGGAAGTTTGAAACTTTTCTTTGTGGCTCTGTATTGCTTGGCTTGTGATGATCCACAGAAGACCCGTCATTCAGAGTTGCTGAGGCAAGTACTGTATAGTTTGGCTGCCAAGTGAACTTTAACTTCTGTCCGTGGAAAGGACGGAGGCATACAGGGGAGATAGGATGGGAGCTTAGAGTTAAGAACCTAGTGCAAACCTTTTCAAAACAGTGATGTGTAAGGCATAAAGAGGCTTGAGAAAGTAAAAAGGAATGAAGAAGGCCACCTCAGAAAACTTGGGACTCCTTGCTATGAAACAACTTTGAAATGCTGAACTAGCTTGGAACATGAGAGCTGCCTGAGCAGCAGAAAAACTTCAGCGAAAGCATAATTTATGTATGGAAATGAAGATAAGTAATTTGCATGGTTACAATAGGGCATATTATAACATTTGTCTTTACTACAAAATACTTTGATGAATCACACATGACTAGGAATGATTATACTACCATGAAGTATTGTGAGGATAAAAAGGATCCGTGAATCATAGTGCAGCTGGTAGTGTAGAGTTGCCTGGCTTCACAGTTCTGTTATTCAGGGGTTGATGGCTAAGAAGAAATATCCTGACTGCTGTTTTGTATGTACATTTGTGCTTTAGCAGCATTTGAAGTATTTAAATACATTTAATTATACATTCTCTTCCATAACTGATCTCACCAGTACAATGACACCTTACAGTACCTACATGAGGAAGTCCGGAAAAGAGCAAAACTGATTTTGCAGCAGAATCTATCTGCTCCAAAAGATGCTTCCTCTCAAATGCAGACATGATTTACTGATGCTGGGATGTTTTTATTAAGCTGAACTGTTGCAGTAATTACAATTAACACAAGTTGAAGTGCTTTGCCATATTTATTGATTTCTGTCACCTGAAGTTGGACAAGCTCTGCTCTATCTAACAGTCTCTAACCACATATTTTCACGTCCTTCTCTTTCTTTTTTGGTGACTGCTTTGTGGCTTCTAGTCACTTCAGACTCAATGTCTTTCAGGTCCAAGGAATTGTGTGTTTTCCATTCAGCAGACTAAGTTCAGATAGTGCTGCGGAACAATAGATTGCATTTTAGCATTGTGAGTGAAGCAGTGTAGCTGAAAGCTGCTACTGAATGGACTTGTGTTGTTCCTCCCCCTCCCTTGCCTGCACACTTTGCTGTATCATTTCTGTCAAATCTAGTGACCTGTGGTTGGACAGTGAGCCTGCAATTATCCAATGGAAAACAAAAAAAAAATGTAATAACCTTTTGACTGAACCATCTCATCTAATGTGTGGATAGTCCGTGGACCTAACTTGAGAGGAGGAGGAAATGCACGACTATCCTTTTTAGTGATATGCCACCATAAATGTGGAGAAAGAACAATATAAAACTCTATGAAGGTATTTTGCCACTCTTGATGACGTGTGGAGGTGTCATTGAGAAATATGACTCTAACCATAACTCTCTAACTTTGTGGAGCGTCCCTCTGACCATGGGTCTTTCACATCCAAGCTGCTGTCATTGTTGCCCAGGTGGAGAAGTCAATGCCAGTGCTTGGTATGTGTGAATTACAAGCAAGATCCTTCAGAGGAGTGAGATGTTACTGTTTCTCTATCTGTACCTCACCTTCCTGATTATTAAGAACCCATTATCATTTATTTTCTGGAGTCCAGCTGTGTTGGTCATTATAGTTGAAAGAAAAAGTCCTGTTATCCACAAGGAAGAGGCACTGTTCAAGGGAGCCACAGCCACAGCTGGTCTTTGAATCATGTTAGTTTACACTGAGAATTTTTTTTTCCCAGTATTTGTTAAAAAACACAACACACCTAAAGTAAGAACAGCCACAGAGGGAAATATTTTCCTATGTCCTATATGGACAGGAGTTTAGAGAAGATAATCAGTGGAGTATTACTCCTAAACTCTAGTTTGTCAGTGACCCTGACCTGGAGTTTTACATGGGCCACTGGCTTAATAGCTGCCAAAGGACCTGCTCTCTGTGAATGTACATTATCTGCATTGGAAGCTGTTGCACTTCACGCTCTGACAGTTGGGGGCAACAAGATCTGTATTTTACTTATGTGTCTCATTTACTTAAATGCATTTATTCCTCATTTTCATTGGCTGCTCTCTTCTTTTTTTGTGATGATCAGTGACTGGTTGTTCTCCATTTGCTGTGTACCAGTCCTGAGTCTATAGTTTAGCTGTCCTTTTTTAGAACTCAAGAGTGGTTAATCTCTCTTTGCATAGGATTCACTTCCCATCTCTTCTTATTCTTATCACCTTTCTCTATGCATTTTAAATTCTACAGTGCTTGTTTGAAACACTGAGCAAGAGAGAGGGGTGGTGTCACAACTGCCTACAGTGCTCAAAGTTTATGTGCTTGAGTTTGTTCTGTGGCATAATAATTTTTTGGGGTTTTTTCTTTCCTTAATCGGTTGTAACTTTGTGTTTGCCTGTCGAATATTTGCTGAGCACTGAGCAGATGTTTTCAGAGAGCTGGCCACAGGGATTCCCAAGAATTCTTGCCTGAGCTATAGCTAATTTAGACTACTAATGTGTATGCATAGTTATGTTTTCCTGTTTACATTTCTTTACACTTACTGATGTTACATTTCTTCCACTGTTTTACCAGTGAGCCACTCGCTGTCATGAGATTCACCTGCAGCATTTTGTACATGTGACTGTTCTGAATAATTCTGTATAGATGGAACACTTTTCTGCTTATGTGTCCACACTGGTTCTGGACACATTCCTTATTGCTTGTTTCTGCTGGTGTGGCAGAAGAGTTCATGACTAACAAGAAGATGGCAGTTCCACGTTCTGTTTTGTGGCAGGCAACTTCTGTGGAAGTTTACTAAAATGTCTTGCTGAAAAAGATGTTGATAGTGTGATGATATATATGCTTAATCAGGTGAATAGAGAATACAAAGGTGGTTAGAAGTCACAGGTAATTATGGTTCAGGTCAGTGCTATGTGACCAGTCTGGTAACGTTGGCAATTGCAGTTACTGTGCTGAGATTGACCAACATGTTCAGCTCTTCTGAGTGCTTTTTAACCAGTGTATCTGTTCAGGAGTATTCTGAATCCCTCTTCAGGTTCTATTAACTCTGTTGAACAGACTGACATTGCATGACAGTGGAGGTACAGATACCACCTTGTGTACAGACATGCACAACATAGAGACCTTTGGGATCTGAAGTGGAGCTGAAGCGTCTGCTTTGTGAGGCATCAGCTATAGTGCTTTTACTGTAATTCTGTTACATTTGTTTTTTGAACAAATTTTTATTCCACTTTATTTCAAGAGGGGTGCATTGTCTCTCGTGACATGAAATACTTAGGTTTAGTTTTGGTGAGAAAGAGGGTTAAGGCAGTCTTGATTCAATACTAACAAAGCAATAATGGCTAGTTCAGCTCATGAATTGGTAGTTGTCAGTTGTATGCACATCACTGGTGAGATGCTAACATGTAAAGGATAGGTACCACAAGGCTAGGAAGAATTTTTTTCTTTATACTGCCATTTTTCCTGATTTTTATGGAATGCTAGTAATCTACAAATACAACAAGTTGAATGCAAAAAAAAAAGTTAAAAAATCATGGCTCTGGTATGTGGAAAACTGCTTTTCTTTTTTTTTATTATTTTCTTTTCCATTTTTATTTGTTTAATTATTGGTTTAAATATCCACAGCTACAGTGGCAGGAGTATAGTTTCTGTTTTTAATGGGAAACATACTAGAACTGTGAGTGAAACATCATTCATTGTTTGAAAGTCTGTCTGTTCTAGAGAATGACAGCCAGTGAAGTATTTAACCAATCTTTATATACCTGGACAATGCCAAATATACAGCTTCTTTGGAAACTCCAAAATAGAAAAAAGTTGGACCTTCTGTACCTGAACTTTTAATCTGAAAGAGATTGTCTGTGGTTTTGTACCATTTTCTGCTCATCAACATTCAGCAACACTGCAGGATTGAGGAAAAGTACAGAAGCATACGGAAAAGATAAAAGGAGACTGGGAGCAGAAAAGATAAATGACTTTGCCGTCAGTGCAGTATAATGAAAATCAAATCAGTGCTTGGCAACGCACAATTGCCCGGTATGGCTAACCCCAGACAGTGTTTTAAATAAAGCACATGCCCTTTGTATTTTATTCTTATATTTATATAAAGAAAAATTACTTAGTTATTAGTTGATTGCAGGGGAAATAGATGTCCTGATTCTGTAAAATGCTAAGAATGAGTGTGACTTACGTGTTTAGTGCCTCTTTAGTTATTGGCTTTGCCAGTAATGGAATTACGTTGTTGCCAAGGTAAAGCCTGTTTCATCCACTCTCACATTGTTCGGGCTGGGTATAAAGAAGATTCTGCATATAGGATACATTGATCTTAAAAGTGTAAAGCAATTACTTGTTTGGTAATGCACACAAAAGATATCTAGGAGTTAATGAGCTGCTAGGCTCTGTGTTAGTGTGCTCATCACTGCTCACAGTCCTTGCTGGCCTGGCAGGCATTGACTAGATAGGATTGTCCAGTGTCACTCCTTTTTATAGGCTCCCAGTGTTGCTGAGCTGCCCTCATCCACCAGCTCTGTCAACACTCTTGATGGTGATGACTGGAAGTGGTGATTCCCAGTGGGGCCAGCTAACCACTCTCTATGATCTTACACCCTCGTGTTGGTACTTTCTTCTTGAATCCTTGACCTAATGATGATGTGTCAATAATCTTAAAGTCTGTAATTTTCATGTTTTATCTGCCTCCAGACTTCCTTGTGGCTCTCTTTCAGCAGTCACACAGCTAGGCAATACCAGAGATGGACATGCAGGCAGCTGAACCTCAGGGTGGTGAAAGCAGAGTTACCACTGAGGGTTATAGACTGTAGTGGTGGTATCTACATGACCAAGTTACACTGCAATTGAAAGTAGTAGTAGTAAAAAAAAAACTTTGACAAGCTTACAAATTTCATTTTATCAAAAGAAATAATATAAGTGCATTTTCTGTATTTTCAAATAATATAATGTTTCAAGTTATTATGCATTAGCACAGTGCTGTACTGTTTGTGGTAAACTCACAATGGAAACAGAATTCGTTTTGGAATATGCCTACACTGGAATCAAAATACAAAAAGGAATCCACAACAACTTTGAAAGACTTCTGCAAACTTGCATTTTGTTCCCGATTGGGTCTGACAATGTATTTTTAATGAAGTCTTGAACATCTGCAAACTGTTTGCAAGCTGGAATTTTCTTCTTGAATAGCTGACTGTGGAATCACAGACTCTGTAATCATGGATGCTGTGTCTCCACAGTACCTATTTGCAGTATAGTAATATAATAATCATAATAATAGCAATAATGAAATCCCTTCCCTCCCAGTTAAAATTCAACATTCTGGATAGCATTTCATACTAGTATAATGTGCTAGTGGCTGTTTATGATGACTCAAAATTACTGCAAATGGCCTCTAAACACCTTGTACAGCTGAAAATACATTTGTTTTCTGGATTGTGCTTCTCCAGCTTCTTCGTTTCCGTAAATGAACCTTGGAATCCACAAGTGTACAGGAAACTTCTGAATCAGAGCTCTTTTTTCTTTTCAGATGAGATTACAATATACAAATCTGTTGGGAACTCTGGTTTTGTGTCACAGAATGATCTTAATTTGTTGCTAACTCTTATCACAGGAGTTAAATGAGTCAGAAATGTTCACAGGCTGTTATTGTTTCATCCATTCCTTTACTTTCTAAATAGTTGTGTTGATATTGATTGTTGTAAGTTTTAAGTCCTTGAATATGTTCATATGAATGCAGTGCAATGTACAGCTGGGAAAGCTGCTGATATATGAACTAGCAGGGCTAGGTAACATAACTACTAAGGTCAGGTCGAGAAATACCACTAATTTAATTGGAGAGACTGTATAGTTGTGCTGATGCTGTGTAATGTGGGACTAAATGCATTGCAGATCAATTCTTCAAACAGTGCAGCGTTCAGTGTAGTCAAACCCTTAAACTTTTTTTGCTTTCTTACCTCAGTTTCCTTCTGAAGTTGCAGGACCAAAATGGCAGGAAGTGCTATCACATCTTTTTCTTACTGTGCTTACTTGGCTTTCTTATGTGAACAACCTTGTAAATTGATCTATTTTCATAATTCCCAAGCCTTCAGTGACCTGGGATTTGGAGTTTGTTCCAAAATATCTGCACTTTCCTGAGTGTGATGAAGATGCTTGGTTTTTATGAGCTCCAAGGCCACCACATATTAAACTGGGCATTTTTAAACATTCATAGAGCTTTCAGGATGCCTGTTGCTCAAGAGTCTGAAAAGCCCTTAGCCATCTCAGCACAAAAGACAGTAAAAATCAACATTTGACCAAGAGTAATTTCTCGGAGTCTTAAGTGAGTGTGCTTTGCAGTGTGCATCTATGAAACTTGGGTTAAAGAAGATCATTGGAGTGGCCTTGGTTGTCTGTGTTACAGTGTCCAGATACAGAAAATAGTGGAGAAGAAAGTGGAGAACGATGACTGTTCAGCTGACTTACAGCTATTGCACAGCTCATACTTGACCCTATTCCTGTGTTAGTGTAAAATGAATGAAGCTCATTTGCTCTTTTTAGGGAGAGATGAGTAATTCTCAGTGGAGTACAGTGCAAGTACAAGCATGAGGACCCCTTAATGGGATCTGGAATGGAGAGTGGGATAGCATTGTCAGCAGAGCATCGTGTCCCAGGTCATTTGCTGTGTTGCAAGTCAAGATTTATTAGCTCAAACGCAGCTCTGCCTCTGCCAGACACGTGTCTGAGAGCAGTGCTGGATTGTAACGCAGTGATACTGTGCGCCTGCCAGCTCCTCCGTGCCTTGCTCTGCTGCTGAGCGGAGCTCTCCTCCTAAGCAAAGTCAGGCTGCTTCTGAAGTTGCTCACATTTCTGTGTGTCTTCTTCAAAAGCTTACAATTTTCTGAGCTCACCACCTACAGGCCTGCAGTGAGCTTGTGGTTAGTTTAGGTTTCTTTTTTTTGTGAGTGAATAGACCCTTTCATTTTGTTAGGGAAAAAAACCAGGGGTGAAGTTGTCTAATAACTGCTTAACGTAATCTGTGACTACTGCCCTTTTAAATTTTTGTTCATGAGCAAGCTGGGTGATGGTAAAATGCAGTAAAAGTCAGGAGACCTGTTTGGATTTGTAAGTGTAATGCTTGGAGGTGCTTGGGCTGGGAAGCATTCGGGAGGCCCTGAAGTACAGCAGCTGAAGCTGGCTGTCTCATAGCCTTAATCCCTTGGGCTGCTGTTAATGAGACTGACTGGTCCTTGAACCAGGGAACATTTTAAGCTTAGGCCTTCCATTTAAGAAGGAGTCAGTCAGCACTGTGAGCATGCAATCCAGCAGCAATACTTCTCCCTGGGATTTCTTTCTTATTCCCTCATTTTTTTCCTCCCACTTGCTCTACCTAATAGAAAATGTCAGCTTTGAACACTCTCCTGGGAAAAGTATAGTAGATATTTTAGAGGCAGTAGCCTCTACTTGAGAGCTTCAGGCAAAACTGGAAGCAGAGTATTAGTCAATGATATTTATACAAATGTTTTTCTTAGAAGCTTCTGGTAGTAGTTTCCTTCTCTTTGTAGACTGATCTGAAGACTCTCAACTTTTTATGAATTTAATTTTTTCAGCCTAGCCCCTTTAATCTGCTTTTGTTTTTAATACTCTTTCCACATCCACATGGCATTAGTGACAGTTTGTTTCTGATGGAAATCAAGCTTTCAAGCTCAGGGATTCCAGTCTTCATTGATACTTTGTTGCGTATATAAAGAGTACAGGAACTGCGGGACAGATCTTGTCTTTCTGCCAACACTCAAGCACCAGAAACTTTGGGGAAAAGGGTATTTGAGGCCCTGTTCTGTTATGTTAAACTTAGAGGAACCTTCCTTACAAGGTCCAATTTTATCCTTTCCAGTGTTCTTATCTTATGGAAGCTTCCAAAGATTTTGCATTTTTTGGTGTCTACTTGCTAAAGTGCACAAATGCTCTTGCTGCCCATGCACTGTTGTTATTGCCGTAGTAGTTGTTCTTCATGATTGTTAATGTTGTCGTGGTTTGACTCTGGTTAAGTGCCAGGCGCTCAAGGTGGCTGCTTACTCGTTCCCTCCCCTGCCACAGCTGGGCAGAGGAGGGAAGGAGAGGGGGGGAAAAAACTCTTGGGAATTTACCTAAAGGTCTATGAGTTGAGATAAGGAACTGGGAGAAAATGCTTTAAGGACAAAGCAGGCTCAGCTTAAGTTGTAAGGTGAAATTTATTACTACCTGAGTTAGAAGGAGGATATGAGAAATAAACTAAACTTTTAAAAGACACCCTTCTTTTTGCTCCCCACCCCTCCCTCCCTCCCACCAACAGTGCAAGGGGGGGGCAGGGTGTGGTTTCTTTTAGGTCAGTCTATTTTCAAGATTTTTTTTCCCTTGCTTAGGGAGAGGAGCTTTTTCTTTTGCTTTTGCCGTGGGGTCCCTCCCATGAGAGATAGTTCTTTGTGAACTTCTATGGCGTGGGTTTCCTCGTCTACAGGATGCAGTCCTCCAAGGACAAACTGCTCCAGCGTGGGAGCAGGGGGCCCCTCTCTCTCCAGCCGGGTCTCCCACTTGGACTGAAGTTTCTTTCAGCATCCGCCTGCTCTAGTGTGGTCACTTCTTCTACAAACTGCGGGACTTTTATTTCAGTCTTTGTCTCCCACTGGGCTGCACTTGCTATGGCTTCTTCTGGCATCTACGGGTACTGCGGCTTTTTTTGGCATTTATGGCTGCTGCGGCTTCCGACATTTCTTCGCTCCAATGTTGGCACCTCACCCACAGACTGCGGGTGGCTCTGCATCCCTCATGGACCCTATGGACTGCAGGGGGGACACCCCGCCTCACCATGGGCTCACCGTGGCCTGCAGAGGAATCGCAGCTCTAGAGCCTGGAGCACTTCCTCCCTCTCTTTCTCTACTGACTTTGGTGTCTCCATGTTGTTTTCTTTCACATGTTCTCACATCTTCCTCTTTCTTTAATTATAGGCAGTTGTGTGTGCATTTTGTTTTGATTTTTTCCTAAATATGTCATCACAGAGGCGTAACTAACCTTTTTAATTGGCTCAGACATGGTTAGTGGCATGTCTATTATCTTCAGAGCCATCAGAGATTGGCTGTGCTGGAAATGGTGAAGAATTCTAGAAGCTTCTCACAGGAGCTATCTTTTTGGCCCCCTCCCTACTACTAAAACTACAGTAAATGTGCAGGTCCTCCAGTTGTAGACACAGTTTATGCTGTGGGTAGATATATGACGAGAGCAAGTAAAAGCTGCCATTTTAAAGGTTTACCTTGCACTGTGCAGTCAGGGAATGTCTCATGAGAGGGAATGCTATCTCAGGCTCTAAGAAAGTGTTAGAAAGAGAGAGACTAATGAAGCTATTATATTGATGTGAATGTCAGCTGGAAGCTAAACAAGGGAATAACTTTCTTCATCAGATAGAAAAAAGAGAGTGAGGGACTATTCAAACAACAGTAATCTGCTCCAGTCAGCAAAGAAATGTATCTGTGCAATCCATTATATTGTGCTAGGAACTGAAGTAAAGATGGTGGTAAAAATGCTTTTGTCTTACTATTTCCCTAACTGATATGCTATTTAAGATTTAAACCTTTAGTGCAGATTCAGTTTTGCCTGTGATATGATCACCGTGCTTGATACCAGGTTTCAGAAAATTTTCTCTTCTTTCCATCGTCCCATAATCCGTTGAACCATGTTGTTGCTTTGTGCTAGTTAGCTTCCTGGGAAAGTAATTGCCTTGACTTTTTTGTAGGAAAGGGTTTCTTCTGATAATCAATCCTGTCTTAAACACTGTTCTTTAATCTAATGCTAACCAGCACATTGATATGAATGAAGAGGTCAGCTCTCAGCAAATTGTTTTGTTTTAGGAAACTTGTATGATTCTCATCAAGACCTAGTTTAACCTCAGCGGCTTAGCTGACTGGCTGGCTGTTTGCATGTAAGCCAGATGTGATGTTTGAGCTGTGACCGATGAGAAAGCACTGTTAGCAAATTGACCTTTTCCATAGACATGCAGAGGACATTGCTGATTAACTCGCATCTTCCTGATAGGAAATATGTCCTGAGTAGTGCAAGTTTTAAAATGAGGAAAGTAATTTGAATGATAAAATGTGCAAAAATATTTTTCATAATCATAAACATCTGAGCATTTTATATATTGGAAGGGATTTGAATAAAAACCCTGCAGTTAAAAGATTTATAGTATTTTATTTTAAGTTAAACAATTCACGTTACATCAATGTGTATTTTGTAGACTAAAAACAGCATGCTCCAGAGTCATCACATTTATTTGCTTTAATTTGTACATGTCAGAGTACTTTAATTTTGCAGCTTCTTCTGTTTTAAGGTGCAAAACCTTTGGTTTGCCACTTACCTGTGTCTCCTGGCTGGTGGTCAGGTGGTGAATCACTTTGTTTCCTGGTTGTGGCCTTGATCTTTCTCAAATGGGAGTCCTGATACAGGAATAATGTTCTAATTGATTCAGCCCTTCTATTTTGTTTTCTCTGTTTATAATTGTAATTTGCCTTTGAAATTTTTTTCCTCTTTTGGTTCTCATGTTTTACACTGAGACTGGTGTTCTCAGAAGGGGGCGGAAAGCCTTCCAGTTGGAGGTGTTAATGACAGATAACGACCTCTCTCCTAATTTGCCCATGGTTTTGTCAGAGGCTAGTGGAGCAAAAGTGTTTGAATATTATTAGTGCATTTAGCTTTTTTTGTTTTATTTTTATATTGTTTTGTCAGTTTGGAGATTTTAAGAAAACATTAGAAACATTAGTTGAGAGTCAGAACTAGAGCTCTTAATGAAGCTTTTTACTGGATTTTTGTATGAACACACTGGTGTGTGTTCATACAAAAAATTTGATTTCTTGATTCCCTATTTCATAGTTTATGGTTTTTGTTTTCACTGGCCTAATTGCTTGCTTCTTTGCCCCTCTTAGCCTGAAGGAGCTCTCACTGTTAATGTGGTTGTTGCTCTTAATGGTGTAACCTGGTTTTGGTTGTGTTACGGCTTTTGTACCAGTTAGAGCACAAAATTTCCCATGTGCATATTTTTCTCCCACTTAAGGGCTAGGTACAGTTTTTCAGAACATCTCCAACTCAATCCAGCACAGTGCAGACTTTTCTACAAAGTGCTGTGTTTCCTCAGTGCCAACAAGTTTTAAAGGGTACTTTAAAATTTAACACCTTACAGGTCTAATCTGTTTACCTTGTAAACAGTTTTTCTATTAAGTTTACATGTAGCTCACAAGATACTTTGCTGTGTTCCTCTTGCTTATTGCTGCTGTTACAAAGCGATGCATTGAGTGAATGGTCTTGAGCTCACAGGTGAGCTGTGCTTCTGCTTGGCTTTTCTTGTGACTGTATTTTGTCAGTGGTTCCCTTTATTTACCACAGATTTATTTTTTTCCCTAATACTGATGAAGATAGCTGCAAACATATGATGAGTAGGATGAAATGTATATCTACCAGACTTTGGCTTCCACTGTGGTTATGGGGAATTTACATGGAACATGAGAGCACTGACATGCCCTTGCATTCGTCTTCGGTTTGTCACGTACAGTCTGTCTCTGTCTCCTCCCAGCTTTTTTTGTTATGCTCTGGACAAGTACAACACTTTACTCAGTAGCTGTTTTGTAGGGGACCACTGTGTCTCCTAAAGTAATTACTTTTAAGTGAATAATAAAATAACCTTTGCCTTTAAACAAAGCTAAATAAGTCTCAGCGTGGTAGCCCCTTGACAAAAGGTGTTATGGAAATGAGATGATTACTCTTAGAAATGAGTCAGTGTGGGGAACTTCAGTGGTCATAATGCTTCTAGTTAAGCAATTTCACGGATACAGGTCTACAGTTTGGAATGAAGTTTAGGTTTGGTTTTTGAAAAACATGTTGTGACTAAGGAACCTAAAACCAGGATTTTAATTTTTTTTTTTTTTAAATTTGTGATGGAAAAGGTGGTGTTTTTTGAAATTGTATTTTAGGAATAGTAATTCGTTGATTTATGATGAAAAGATATATCAGTTTGGGGCAGAGATATTCAAGTTTTATTTCTGACTCTTTATTTTAGACTTTATTCCTGATATTAAGCTCATCTTTCTGTAGCTTTCATTTATAAAATGAAGATGATAACAGTTAATTTTCCCCATGTTTTGCCTGTTACTCTCTAGGCAGAAAGACTGAGAATAACAAACATCTCTCTCCTTTTTATGTAGTTGACCAAGCAGAGGGGGATTGTCCTGTCATAATGACAATCTGTAGACAATGCCAAAATATAAATAAGAAGTTACAGTGTTTTCATATTATCATTTCAAATGGAATCACACTAAGGTAACATCTGTGTGCTTGTGACAAAGCAGTCTCTAGCCAGGTGAAACTGGGCATGCTATAGGGCTGCTGAACATTGTAGGCCACTTGTTAGCACTTTCTTTAAACTTGTGTACTTCTGTAACTCTTCTTTTTTTAAACAAGAGTAGATGAAATGTTATTTGTGAATGAAGTGTGATATGAATGCTTTGACTATAAAATAGGGAATAAATCCATTCTTACATCATCTTACCACCGGGGTTGTGATACAGAACTTTTATGTGTAATAGGTAAATAATACAAATCTTTGTGCTTTGTTACTTAAAGCTATGCTGATTTTTCACTGCCTACCAAAGACTGGAAGGAGCTTTAACTACTGGGAATCTCAACAAGTTAGACACTGAATTCCCTACAGTAGCACTTCAGAAGAACTTGAACCTTGCTCCTAGGTTGAAGTTCTGTAATAACTCAAATTTATCTGTAAGCAGTCTGTCATGGTCCTCTCTTCTCTCCACAAATGTTTTCTCATGCTGTTTCTAGCACTGAACTCATGGTGGCCAGGTGAGGAAGCTGGGCTACCTGGACACTGCCCACCTGGTTGGCATAATTAGCTGACTCATCTGGCTGGCAAGTTGCTGGGACAGGGGATGAACTCTGATGCTGATGTAGAAGAATCGAGCCTGAATGAGTGAGTATGTGGTGGTGAGATTGTGGCAGTCTTAGTTGAAATGGCTATGAAATGGTGTCTGTAATTACATTTGTTCTACATTAGTTCATGTAGTGTTCTACATGTTCACTTTCTCTCCCTGAGCCATTTCAACAAGATGATAGAGATTCTAAGTGCTCTAAATTAATCTTAATGGCACTGTGGTCAGTGACATAGCCAGTATTTTATTGTATGCCAGCTGAGCACTGGTTGGATTTATATGTGAGTGCAGCTCATTAACTTTCCAAAGTATTTTATGATCTCAAGTTAGAAATTGTAGCATGTCTGCATGACAGTTTGCCTCCTGGTAGAATATATTGTTGCACCTTTGGCTGGAGCAGTTGCATTTGTTTTGGTTCAGATGAGAAACTGATGAGGCAACTAGATGCTTGTCCCATGTGATCATGTGTATTTGCAAAGGGGCTGCACAAAACTATTCCCCCTCTTTCACAACTCTGAAAATACCTGGCAATCTCTTTGCTTAATAGTCCTCATTTGCCCACTATCACCAGAAGTTTCTCTCACTTCTTTCTCCTTCAGGGTCACGCCACAAGTTTTTGTCCAGGAATATAAATTTTTTCTGTTCAAAGCCTTTTTCTGTCACCCTGCAACAATGGTCAGGCCCTCCAGTGCTTGCATTTAGTTCCCTGAGACATCTCTCTAGCAATGTAACTCCCTCAGTGACATTTCTTTCATACACACTTTATTTTTAGTGATGGCTTCTCTTACTTTAACTGTTCTGTTAAATCAGTCAAATGTGGATTCTAAGACAATGTTTACTTACTATAAAAAAAGAGTTCCATCCAATCTCTAGCAAGGTTGTTTCCTAAGAAAGTATCAGGTCATTGAATGCTCATTGGTTTCAGATGGCTTTAAGAAAATTCTTCAATTTCTTAAATGTGTTTTGATTTATTATTTTCAAAAAAGGCTCAGTGCAGTGCTATGTGTGACTGCTCAGTTTGGAGTAAAATAATCTTGTAAAGGTGAGCTGTTCCTTTGGTATTCAGTACACACATTTCATTATCATGTAGTCTTTTTTGAGTATTGTCCATGATGAATAATGAATAGGAGATTGAAACAAGGCATTATTATGTAATTTCTTCCCATTATCGCATCCAACTATGTTCACTACAGTAGAATTGATATTTTAGTACAGCTACCTTCTCCTTTACTTACCAATGTTGTAAAATTTATTGCATTTGCACCACGTAGAACTTGTGGAGGTATGTACACATGTGAAATAATTCATACACATTCTTAGTGGAATCTGGCCTGTAGCTTGTGTATGTAGTGAACTGTTACTTATTTTAAATTAATCACACTTAAAGACCCATTTGAGATGCAATGCCTTGTTTGCAGAAGTGGTCCAGGGAGTTCAAAGCCAAGGCTGTTTGATCCAGACATATGTCTGCTATATTAAATGTGTGATGTGACCATATCTTTATCTCTGTAACAATAGTAAAAGCAATACTTGTGCCTATAATAGTCAGTGAGCTAAATAATGATAGAAGGCTTCAGATTATCAAGTAAATTGAAGCATTTAAGTACAGAGGCAATGCATGTGTTTCTCAGCTGAGAGTGTCACTTGCTGCTGAAATATTACAGGTGAAATAAGAGCAAAACCCTATTTTGTCCCTCTTTATAAAGTTTATAAGTGGCTGCTCTGTTGAAGTGTTAGGGCCTTCTGTAACTATAACATGCAAAGGCATGTTTGAGGTTCAACATGTATTTAAAATTAAACTTATGCATAAGCCCTTTCTGAACTGAGATTTTTAAATCATTGTGAGATCCCAGATGTACCAGTGCTGGGCTGAGCCTGTGGGTATAGTCACTCCGAGGCCTGGAGCTACTTTGGAGGGGCCTCCCAAGAACAGTGCTTTATGTGGAGTTTGCTGGCTTTGAGAAAGGGATTAAAGAACAGACATTATTCCCAGGATGGCTTTGCTGACACCAGTTGATGAGCAGAAACATCTGTTTCATAATGGGAGAGCACTCTAAGCTGCTTTAAAACACCTGACAAAGTTACTTTTAATTCTATGTGAAGTAAGTGGGAGGGATAACTATCCGTAATTGTGAAGTGGATTCCTGTGTTGATACAAGGTTAACTAATCCATGCTTGCCTGAGAAAATAAGATTTATGGTTGTCACCAGACTTCTGCTCAATTTCCATACCCTAGTTTGCTCTGTCTGTTCAGACTAAGCACATGTAGCAAAATGGATCAAATACAGGAGAAGGGGACATTAGCAAAAGAGGTATATGCCAGCCTTGGAACATTAGCCATGTTTGCTTGGAGAGATGCTGTAACAGTGGGAAAATAAATGAGAGCAAGGCTCATGTCTCTTTTGCTTCCATGTGCTGGTGTGATGTGACAGCATTCAGGGGTGGGGAAAGGCTCTCCATGCATGTGGCTACCTTTGGGAGTGATTTGTGTGGTGCAGTGGTTGCAATATCGGTGATATCAGATGGTGTCATCCAAAGGTTAGGATTATATATGCATCTTCTCCCCTTGTCAGCCTCAAAGCTGACCTTGTACTGATTCTGTGACACAGATATAGCAGTGGTTACCACTGTGTAAATTCTGCATCAGGCTGTTTTCAAGATTCAGAGAGCTATTTTCTTTATGGCACATGAGATAGAAACATAAGATCCAGTCCTACTTCTCATGATCTGAACTGTCAGTGGCCATGACCAAAGCACAGTCCTTTATTTAAAGAACTATTTTTTAAATTTTCTTTTTTTCTTCCTGTGCAACTGACTAACAAGGACTGCTCAAGTGGTGGTCTAAAAACATGGACTGTACACATGGCAGATGCTGTTGGTGAAGGTTGCCTTGGCAGAAGTGTCCCTAGCCCAGAGACTAGACCAGCCATCTCTCCAGAATGTCTGCAGTTAACAGGAGTCACTCAGTTGAAGTTAGCGGATGTTGTTTTAGGCCTTTAGAGCCTGATGAACCATCTGCTTTCACAGGCCTTTCCTTGCTAAAATAGCGGTGCACTTTATTTCCTTGGAGTAGGATTTCTCATCCAGTGAGCTGTGATTGCCCCCAGGGCATAGGGGAAGACAGTGATGGCAATTGGAATGGTCTTCAGACATGGAAAAGATGGCTAAACATTTAAAGAAAAGATGCCTTGCAGAATGAATGCAGACTATTATAGAGGATTATTGTGATCAGTAAACTTTACTATAAAAAATAAATAAAAGAATACATGTTTTGATATCAAGCAAGGTGATGCTCCCCTAAAAAGATAACACCACTGCAAGAACAAAGGTCTCAAAGGGGCTGCACATATGAAATAGTAGGTGTCATAGAGAATAATGTCTTCAAAAGCAGGCTTCAAATGTAGAAGTGCATATTTAATTCTAAAGTAAGAGATGTGCTCTGGTGTATGGCATGCTTCAGGCATGCAAACTTCTTACCATAAAATCCTGATTTCTGCCAGGTTGTCAAATTCCTTAATTCCCTGGGAAAGCAGATTGACAGGCTTGTGGTAAAAGTTTTTAGTGTCTTCTAGTGCCAGAGGACAAACATTGTGCAGTTCTCTCTGGTCTTCCTCTATGTTTAGTGAATTTCTCTAGAGGAGAGGGTTGGACCACAGTCTTTTTGCAGTTAGACGTGTAAATAATGGATTTTTACTTTTTATTTCTGTGATCAAAATGCTGAATGTATTCCATATTCCTCCTACTTGCACTGCAGAACTGTATAAACCCTTTGATTTGACCTGAAGTATTTCACATAATATGAAAAAATTAGGTTTTTCCTTACCATTCTTCATCCATTTAATCATCTTTTTCACTTACATTTTAATGCAAAAAAAAAAAAAAAGAAAGAGAGTTCAAAATAGAACGGTTCTACTTCTTTTGAACCTGTTCTTCTGTTTTTTATGTGGTGAAATTATCACTAGTCTTTGGTACAATGGAAACAATTTTGGTGACCATACTATTCTCTAAAAATTAAGATGTGTGTTGCTGTCTAGAGTTGCACTTGTCAGAATTTTACCCATTGTTCCTTCTACATAGTTACTAATTCACATTTTTTTAAAGTGCTCTGAAGCAATAAGACAAGAAAAGCTCTCTTTTCTTTTTAAGTGCTAACTTTCTTTTTGATGGATAATTTTTACCTGCTGTAGACAGGAAGATTTTCTCATGTTCTGTAGTTAATAACCTGACTTCAGTTGGATGTAATTTGCTTAAAGTATGTTGCACATTTCGTAGCATATATCATGACTCTCTCTTTATAGGGGAAGCAATTCTCATTTTACAATCACATTTATCTGTTCTGGTAGCCTGGTATTACAAATACTTTAAAAATTTCTGTGACTTATTTTATGTAGCAAGTGATGAAATACTAAGAGAGACTAGAGAAAATGTTGCAATATGTACAAATTATTTGTAAAAGTATGCTGTTTTATACAGCAAATACTTTTGACTAACTATAGAGGAGTAGGCTATTGGTCACTTATAACAAATACATGGAATTTACCATACAAGTTTCAGGAATATTTTAGTATTTTTTCTGATAATACTGCCAAAATAATTCTAAGAACTTGAGTAAGCTTATTAATATTTTTAAAATAATTCTTCAGGATGATTTTTTTTTTGGAAATATTACCTGAGTGTAGCTGAGCACTGTGTTTATTTAAAGTTCTTATGAAACTACTGAGGGCTGCTGGAAGGCAAACAAGAGGAAACAACTCACATTTTTTCCCACTTTAGAAAAGAATGAGAAAATACACATTGCAGAGATTTCATTTAGAATGTCTAATAACTTTTAAGAGTTATTAGCAGCAATGCCTTATGAAGAGAAGGTCTGCGTTGTAGGGCTTCAGGTGCAAACCTAATTGCTCAAACTTGTGGTAGGAAGGGGAACAGTTTGGTTCCATTGGAGAGAGAAATGAGAGGGCTGCATTTTTCTTTGTAGTAGTCAGAACTCCTGTGGAAAAATTAGTAGTGGTTGCAATTGCAGATGTAAGGGAGCTAAGAAAAAACCCCAGAATTTAGGTTAACTGTGTGTCCTTTGTTACATTCATAGGTATTATGACAGTGTCATTACGAATATGATTCCTCATAACATTTTTTCTGGTATTTTTCATTGAGGCACACAGGGAACTACAGTGCATCAGAGTACCAGCAGTGTGCTGTTTGTATACCTGTTGTCCAAACAGAACCTGCCTTATTAACTCGTGGAAGGTGCTTGGTGCAGGTTGTTAAGTGGTCACAAGGATGAATGCCTGCTTTGAATTCCATTCCTGCCTCTGTCACCAGAGTTGTTACAGGATGCCAAGTAAATCATGTAAACGGACACAGTCTCATTTAGTCATTAATAATGTATTATGGTTTTTGTGAATGCACAAACTAAGGCACCTGTGGCCAAAGCTTGTATAAAGTGTTCAGCACTGCAGTAAGATATAATGGGAACAGAGTTCTAAGTATGCGCAATAAAACTGTTAAATATACTTGACATTGAGAGGTGTCAGGATAGGCACCCAGAACTAGTCTTAGTTTCTTTTTGTTCTCCATTTTCTTATGTGAAAATAATAGTCTAACCTCATCTTGCAAAGATTATGAAAAAGAGCATTAATAATATTTACAGGGCCGTAGGTGCCATTGCAGTGATGAATTATGCACTTACACTAGAAACATGTTTGTCTTTTGTAGGAGAACATGTACTGCTTTTATTTATACATTTAGGCCTAACCCTACAGAAAACTTCGGTTTTTTTCTTATTTAAATTAGTGTAAAATTGATTTCTTAGTACAGTGATCAAACAGCCTGTGGGAAAGTATATAATAATTGGGCATTATTGTTCAGTCCAATGCAGTTTTAAAGTAACACTACCTACCTGCCTTTTGAAATGAAAGTAGTAAACAAACAAATTATTCTAAACAAATCTCATGTCTTAATTCTGTTTTATTTATTGAAGTTCCTCTTTGGAGCAGAATATAAAAATTTTATAGCCTATTACTTTACACTGAGAATCTTCTTATAAACTAAGGAAATAATATAATCCCCATTTGATAGATTTGGAGGTAAGACATGGTCAAAATAAGCCCATACACATTAAAAAAATCGGTGTGTGAAAGTTAGGGGCTTTGGTTTCAAACTTACAGGTGCCTTTAGATTGAACTCTGGACCAAGCTCCTCATGTTTTGAATGGCACCTCAGAATGTATTGTTCAGAACAGCTAGCCAGGTAGGCAGTGTCACAGAGTGTCACCCGCTAGAGGTAGCCCTGTGCTAACCAAGAGGGAATTTCTGAGGCTGGGGTAGGTCTGTGATGGTATGTCTAAGGTTCTCCATGCATTTCATGCTCAGCGGTTGCTGGGTGAAAGGCAGAAGCAAGACCCAGTGTTTGAAGATGGTTGACTGCTTTGACAGTATCTGTTGCCTCAAAGCTCCTGAGAGACCTGGGGCAAAACCATGGGTAATTTCTGAGCTGTGTTCCAGCTTCGGGGTGACCTTGGTGTGAGCCATGGAGGCCTGGCAGGCCGGAGCTGTTCTGGGCAGACAGAGGGGCACCCAGGGAAACTTTACAGGAAAAATAAAACTACATTCAGCATTAGGCAGGAGACAAATGAGAGTTTGCAGCATTGCAGCTTTTGTACCTTGGCTCCATCTCAGACACCATTAAATACCTTTTCTATATTTGCCAGAAGACATTCATTGTAATGCAGTAAGTTGAACCTTGACTTTTTCTTCTATCTGCCTATTATTTTCTCCCCTTCTGTTGTCCTCTTTCTTATTATGGAGAGATTTGGCCACTGTCAAATTGAATGATTTTATGCATACTTGGTTGACTGACTCTTTTTTCCCCCTAATTTGCTGATACAGTCAACTGTGCCAGTAAAGCAATTATGCAAAATTATGTATAAACGTTTAATGATACAAAACAGTGTTCATCACAAATCTAATTGTGATTCTTAATGTCCTTCCATAAACTAGAGGTTTTGAGATTTTTGGATTAGGATCTCTGTGGTTAGTTTCTATTTCATTAAAACTTGTATTTAGTTTAGTAGATAGGGGAACATTTAACGTACAAGGCAAGTTAACTTTGAAAGGAAGCAATAAATAAAACCAGTGATTTGGAGGAGTTCAGATAATGATCTGTGTGCTTTCAGGTAGTGATTATAAGATGTCTGCTTTATTACATATCTCATCAGGTTACACCATTACCTGTTCTACATTACGAATGATAATTATGTATGGTTGATTGTGCACTGAGTCTAATACAACATGAAGATTAAATACAAAGATGGATATTGTAATGAAACAAATAATGTGACTCCATGCTGAAACCCAAGAGACAGTGTGTTAAAACAGAGTTGACAGGTACACTGTAACACTGTACTTAGGTTTGTTATCTGGTTTCCACTTGCATAACTGAATTGGTTCAGGAAAAGAGCAATAAAACAATACTTGGTAATACTTTCACTGAAGCCGAAAATTCCATTGGCTTTTCTTAGTCCAGAATAGAGCATTTAGAAACATTCCAAAGATGATATTTCTCATTCATGTTTGCATTGATATTTTCTGATTCCTGCCCTACTGCTATCCTCAGAACCCTGTCTGGGATTTAATCCTACTGCACAAAGTACTGGCGAGTCAGATATTATTACTAGGACTGGCATTTAGTAGAGTCTCATTTACGTCACGTCATTAGGTACTGCAGGGAGAGACCTTCTGCCACAGTCACTACGGACAAGCACATGCTACTTGCGTCAGGCAGGGGATGAGGAGAGAGAGCGAAAAGTGGCTCTCCTTTCTGTCCCCTTCTTGGTTAGCATTTCTCGGCTCTATGTCTTTGCATGAAGGAAGCGCTGCGGACTGTAAGGACAGGGAAGAGGTAATAACCTGGCAGTGCTCTCTGCTCCCTCCCTAATTGGGGTCACACTTGGATGCTGAATTACGAAGGTGAGTTCTGTTCACTTGGTTCACTCCAGGTAGGGAAATGTGCGAGCTGTGTTATATTGAACAGAGCAGTTTGTGGCTTATATAAACAGCTTTAATTTACTGCTTTCTGAAAACAGAGGCCTGAAGCAGTCATGGAGGTTTCAGGAATGTTAATTGTTTGTGTACATGAATGAGCTTAGAAATGGTTGTTTTTGCAGTCTTCCCCATAGCTCATTGAGGGTAATGGTGTCACTGCCAGAGAAAAGAAAGCAGAACGATTATTTTCTTTCTCCACAGTCTACTAATATTTTCAGGGCTTGATATAATGTGCCTTTAACAAACCATGAACTTCTCTCCTACTGAGTCACTGCATCCTGCCTACATTCAGTGTAGGCAGAGAACCATTATACTAATTCACTCTTCCGTCATATCTCTAGCAAACACATATATTTTCTTCGAGTATTTATTTTGATACAAGGAGTGCTAAGTTTTTTATTTGGCACCACAAATAAGTAGAAGATTGTGACTTCTGAACTTTGTAACTTTAATTGTGGTAGTTCTGGTTTTCAACTGTGACGTGTTTTGACAAATGTATGACAGTCATATTTGGCTTTAAGGGAATAATCCTGCCACCTCACAGCAACTTTGGAGTAATTAATTCACCTCTGCAGGTAGGATAGGTTTAAAAGGCAGATGCTGAAATTGGACTTTTGCTTTGTTTTTTAACAGGTACGGTTATATGCAAGGCCTGATGCAATCCGAAGAGGATCAGGGGACTATGCTCTAAATATTACAAGGAGACTCATTGAGTTTTATGAAGATTATTTTAAAGTGCCCTACTCCCTGCCAAAATTAGGTAAGCTTTCCCAAAGAATTGAAGTTAACTCAGAAATAAGAGATTAAGTCAGCTATTTTAAAGGAATTTTAAGACTGTATTCTCTTGGATTTCAAGTTAAATGTTTGTGTTAATTTAGAAGGATCAGTAAGAAACTTTTCCTTGTAGAGGAAGGGAAGCCAGACTATGCTTTCTCCAACCTGGAACTGAAAGGAGCAGGAAGCAGACAGTATTTACATTTGTTAGACAGTGGGTAGAGAACCTGAGACCTTTCACTGATGAGTGGGCTAGGTTTTTCTTTGTTTCTTGGATGTTGTCTATTCTGATCCTTACTTCTATTAGATAGCCACTAGAAGGTATTTGTTCTGTAATATTTGTACCTTGGTGCCTCAGCCATAAATGGGGAACAGAAGTGAAAATATTCGTGGAAATTGGGAACTGGTAGCAGTGCAAGACTGGGGGTTTGTGTTTTGTTTTGTTTCTATGGCTCATATGGCTTATTAATGATGATTAGTAGACAAGCCTAATTGTCTTGTTGTTTATTGAAAAAGTTGCTGTGAATTTGTTTTGCTGTGACCTAAATGTAAACCCCATCCATTTCTAGTATTTTTTAAAAACAGTTTCTTCTCATCCTCTCTTTCACCACAATCAGTTGTTCTCCTACTCATTTAAATACTTTCCGTGGTATTATTATGCCCTTCCTCCTTTGGAGCATGTTTGATAAAGATTCAGAAAAGCCTATTGCTCAGGAGCAGGAAGAGAGCATGTATTTAATCAGAAGTGTTAGAGTTGGAACCACAGGTGATCCTCCCAGGAAGTCAGGGTTTATTTCATTAAATCCCTTGCCTACTGAGTAGGTTTATTGGACTTACAGCTGATGGTGTAGGAGATAGAGAATGTAATTGATGTTTCTAGATGAAGGTATTGCATGAATATTTTTATAAGTACGTTGTGATATTTATTTCTTGGTGTCTTTTAATAATGGGTTACATGCAGTATTCTCCTAGAGAAATATGCAGATGGGTTAAACAAGCATATGGCGTATTTAAGTACACACAGATCTTCTGTGTATCCTTTCATGTATGTCTTCAAGTGTGTTAATAATGTTTTGGAAAGGAAGTTCTAGACTTACAGGGCCCAAAAATTTAGAGGGGAAAAGTAATCAAGAAGTAGAAGAGACAAACATAGAACAGTTTGGGTTGAAAGGGATATTAAAGATCATCTAAACATCCAAACATCATAATTTCAAGTAGTTTATTGAGAATGCCAGCTGGCAGCAGCGCTAGTAACTATATAAGCTTCAGAGTATCTTTCAAAATTGTAGCATATCGTCTTTAAACCCAACATGCTATATTCATTGTCATTATGCTGTGGCATATCTTTTAAAAATATCTCATTGTAAGTGAATATATTCTAGTTTGGATCTTTTTGGAACAGAACAGGGGGAATAGTCACAAGTAAAATTGTATATTTGCATCAAATATTTGTAGTAAAATTGTTAGTAGGAAATACTTCTTGGAGACTTTAGATATTCAATAGTGATACTATGAAAATAATTACTATCGAGAATAATTTTTTTATAATACAGTAAAGTTGAGTTTATTTAATGCAAGTATAGGAAGAAAAATTTCTAAACTCAGTGATGTAAAGATTTTTAAAAATTTTATTTGCATATTAATGCAGGTGTATTTGTTCCAGTTCATCCAAACACTGATGTTTAAGCATGTGCTGATGTCTTCAAACCTAAAGAGTGCTAAATTTTTATTTTTGTTTTAAACTTGAAAAAAAATCAAAGGTTAGAAGGTTAGGGACAGTAGTCTAATTGATGAATAGAAGGACTAAAACTGGCCATACTGTAATCTATCTATGATGGGGATTTTGCAGTAGTATTGAAGAATTTCCTAAATGAAAAGACAAAAACAGCATTAGCAACAGCAGTGGAAAAAGCATGTGCATTGGGAAGATGTGTTGATCCTGCAAATGCACCTGGGCTCTCCAAAAGCTTAGGACTTACCTGATTTACTGCTGTCACCAGTGCAAAGGATTGAGTACTTTATTAAGGTTTTAAGAAAAATGAGAATGGTTTTTTGTTGGGGGGCATTTCAGAAGTTTTAATTTCACCTCTAAATGTGAAAGTGGGAGTGAAAAAATGAAGAATGTACTTTGGAAAGCTTTTCAATGTCAACAGTTTTATAGAAAATATTCGGTTTCAAACATAGATGTTAAAACGTTTCACGTATTTTCCAGTTCAAACAAGAAAAAACTTAACCTAGTGTAGTTATTTTGGTTGAAAGCACAGTTTATGTTTACAAAATAATTCTGTTGTTGAAATACTGACCAGTTGACTATGGAGGTGCTGTACCAGCTACTGGGTGAGACATTGTTAGTGTCAGTGATGTGTGTGGGGCTCTCTGTGTGTATGAGAGTTGGAACCAGAGGTGATTCTCCCTGGACAAGGGACCTGCCTCCCTTGGCAAAGCACTTAGTCATCCGTGTGGGCATCCGTTTGAACTCTCTGTATGGCGGAAGTATTTGAGGATGTTTAGGCTCTTCAGATGTGTCGCTGTATCAGAACGATCTGTGTTCATTTGTTCACTTCTGTGTCACTGAGGTCCATTTCCAAGGCATTAGAAACTAGTGCTCCTTGTCTGAGTTTATGCTAAACATCAGCCAGTGTTCTCTACCGGAACCCCTTCCTCCTGTTGCTCTTGACTACCTGGCTGTATGTGACCAGGCTTTCTTACTGTGCTTACGTGCAGTCAGATGGCTGTGGCTAAGACTTTTTTATATCTTACACAGTCTGTACTGCCTTCTGAATGCACTGGAAAAGTAGATTTGTTTTCCAATTGATGTGAATTCTGGTAATGTCTGTGAATTGGGAATTTCTCTAACTCGAATGAACAATTGCCAGAGTTAAAAGTTCTACTTAGCATATAGGTCTGTGCTTTTCCTCCTACATCATACTCTAAACTGGAAGGTGCTTCTGTAAGGTTTCAAACCAAGAATTTTTATATGCCTTTTAAAAAAACCTAGATTTTTCCAAGACTATACTACTATCATTGTAAACATTAGTTAAAGTGATGGGTAGATGCAGTATTGAAATTTATTTAATCTAAAAAGATATGCAGAAGGGTTTTTAATTATATGCCTATGGCTATTTCTGTATTTATATCACATAGTTATTTTTAATCCCGTTGGCACTACACAAAAAACTGCTTTGTATACATAGAGCCTTTTATTATGAAGGTCTTTGAGACTGGAATAGTCTTGAAATTTTCCCCCTGAAATGCTGACCAGTTGCTGTTTTGAAGTGCACAGAGCTTACAAATTTAGAAAGAAAAAAAACCAAACTGAAAACCCACCTTAAAACAGAGGCTTCAAAGGTCGGAGTAAAAGTCACACTATGGGGAATGATAAGGTGATCAAGCACTCTTGCCATGTGGACAGCTGTGATTCTTTAGTTATAAATGGTTCGAAGTGGAGGGACTGACTGGCTTTTCCAGCCAAGACTCCACTGCATATGGNCTGAAATATATTTTCAGACTTCTTAAGTCTTTTTCTGTAGATTTGCTGTATAGAAAACTTTGGAGTTTCATCTAATATATTTCATGAGGTTATTGTTTTGTATTTTTTTTTTTATTTTCCTTTACAGGTGTGTTTGGGGTACTGATTACCTGCTTCATGCAAAATTATATGGTTTTGTTTTCATTATGCTGCATAAAACACTTTGAAGTTGTGAATGCAGAGTCTCAGAAAATGATTTTCCAAGGGCTTTAGTGAACGTGCTGCACAATGGAAGACAAGATTGGACCATTAACATTTGCTCATAGAGTATTTTTGGAGAACAGGGTTCAGTTTTTAAAGTGTGTCACTGAAGAATTAAAATCCTTTCTTATGATGTAAAAAATAGCTCAGCCATTAGAATGAAGAAGTTTGGCAGGGGAATATTCCTGTTCTGATTTTTAAAAGAAACTCACGTACCTCTGTTCCATTCCCAGATTGTTGACAGTGAATATTTTGGTGAGAGAGAACTGCTGCTGCCTGGTGCAGTGTGAGTCATTGCAGGCCCAGAAAAGAAGTGTTGAGATGCTGTTGTTATGCTAGCCAGGTGACTTGTGAGCACTAGTTATTAACTGTTCATTTTGATTTAAGTGCTTTACTACTAACTTGACTCTTGGATATGTTCCTAACCTATTCATTGCAGTGTTGCCTTCTGCCCTGCGTGATGTTCCATCATCTCCATCAGCACTTTCTGTGCTACTGCTTTCTTCCCCTTCCTTTGTCCTTCTGTCTCTGCTGCTCCTTCTAGGGTGAGTCTCCATGTTGCTGCCTGCATTCTCTACTTAAGTTATGCTAAAAGTTTCACAATTCTACCCTCATATTTTCTCTCTAGCAAGGTGAGGCTTCCTGCCACCTGTCCAACTGAACTTTCTGGTTTTTTTGTTTCAAAGCTGTAAGCACTTCAAAACAGAAACTGGTCAGGACACCAGGGGGAAAAATTCCAGCTCTAGCCATAGGGAAAAGCAATGTGTTTTCTCAGAACAATGCTTTGATATAGAAAAAGGAACTGTGAATTGCTAAACCAAAACAAACTACATAGGAAATCAATCTATAGTATGAGGTTAACAAAGAAGGGAAATAATAGTCATCACTTAGGACTTACTGTATTGCTCTAAACTATTTCAAATGATAAACCAATTATTTCCGTTAGTGAGTTTAATACAGCTCACAGTGGGCATTCTAACAGGTTTTGGAAGTTTGTTGAGGGGTACCTGATCTCTCTCTGTTGCATTAGCCTGGCAAGTCTGATATTGTTTGCAGGAGATGGGAAAAATTACATATAGGAATAAAATAGGTATAGAATAAAGATGAATGGGCCCTGTTGGATATAATCCCCTTCTGAATAGAATGTTTTCTTTTCATTATATTGTGATTTCTCTCCCCTCTTAATTGTGACATGAATAGAATCCATACCTCTCAAATAGGGGAAGTGTTCAGACAGGAGTTATATTGCCAGTAGCAGTTCAGTCAGCCCATTATAAAAAGAAGGTGACCAAATCTGGCAATGTCCCCACTGGCTACTTGGCTAAATCAGCTTGGGTTTTAAATGAGTAATTTAAAAAAAAAGAAAAAAAGAAAAAAAAAAAACCCTTAGAGGGATGCTGTTATGAGAGGGTAATAGGATGTGGGATTGTGGGAGATTCCCTAGAAATGGGAGGACTGTTTTTGAGCCAGGAGAACCCTTCATCTGAATATAAATAGATTTTTCCCAGGCTGCTCTTGAGTATGTCATTTGAGTGGTTAGTACCAATGTAGAAGTGGGTGCACTGAATTTCAGCAGTGTCTATTCTTAGTTCCCTACCTTGTGAGAAACACAGATGCCTTCAGAAAATGATGCCTTTTATCATGAGTTAGGAGAAATAAATCTTGGCTGAGAAGGTACCAGTAAAGGTATCTCTTTTGACTACGCAGAGAGAAAACTAATCTGGATAGTTTAAATTTGATCTCCAATTTTTAGATGGATAAAAGACGAAGTGAATACTTCTGTAGGATTTATAAAATGGGGTAAGATCTTTGACAGACAGAGAAACCCTATAGAAATTACAGGAATCACCAGAAAACTGTGTGAACTTCTACCTGGTGTGAGAGGGTTAAATGCGTAAAAGCACATGAATCCAAAATACTTTTTACATAGCTGTGACTGAAGTAGTTTTTATTATAGTTTGTTTCACTCGCCTGAGCAGAGCTCTTATACCTGATTGGCCATATCCAGCTTTTGAACTAATTTTATTTTTGAGAGAGGCTGCAGAACAATTTTAATAACCTGTTCGATTTGAGAGTCGAGAGGGTTCATCAGAGACTTTGACCAGCAGCTGAGACCTTTTATACAAGCAACTGTAGCTTTATATTAAAGGAGCACAGTAGGAAAAGCTTAGGCCTTTAGACCACAATGAACTTCATGTTCCTACATTCCTACTTTTTTCCTACCTAAAGTAATGAAATTCATGTTTGTATAGGCATTATGAGCAGTAGTTTTTGTTATAGGATAGGGTCTATATATCGTTAGGACACTGTGAGAGTTACCTTCTGTGCGTGGTATGACACTATGAAAAAGTTACCATGTGTCCTGGGGTTCAAATGAGTCTAAGAGGAACTATAAATCAATACAATGGAATCTTTTTTCCATTCCTGTCTAAAAACATGTTCTGTACCAATTTTAGCCCTGCCTATTGTTATGCTTGCTGAACCCTCTCGTTGCTGTGTTGGGTCTCCAGCCCTGGAAGAGGTGCTGTCATGCTGAAGCCTGTTCAGAGTCTTATTTCAGAAGCACAATTTTATTTAGCTTGAAAGTCACACTGTAGCTTATTTCCTTGGTCAAGGCAGGCAAGAAAGCCTTAAAAGACATTTCTTCTGTATTTCTCCCTCACTGGAGGCACTTAGAGCAGTTAGGGTTTGCATAACTCCTTGCTTTCCTTCTCTTAGAGTAAGCCTTATGTTTGAAGAATTGTTAGCAAACTGATTCAGAATGGTTAACTGTAGTTTCAGAGGTAATTTGTACCTTCTGCCACTTACTCAAAGTCTCTGAATGGCTGGAATGACAACTTCCATGCAGAAAGACTAAAAGGAGACTTCAGCAATACTTGCATTGTAGTGTTCCTTTTGCATACGTAGAAATTGTTTTCACAGCAGTTTCAAAAATACTGCCATCAGTTTCATGCTGATTATAAGTGAGAAGAAAA
>VYZT01009672.1:0-10401 GCA_013400735.1 Pomatostomus ruficeps | reverse complement strand
ATGCTGTTTTTATAGTACAAGTATTAGGTTGGCGGATTTTGGAACATATTTATAGTCTCAAGGGTTTCTTGCTCCAATACTTCTGAATATGTATGTTTAGTGATTTTTCTCTTTTCCAGGAAGGCCCTGAATCTTACTTCATTTTATATGAGTCTGGATTGTCCTTTTTTATCTCACTGCCTTCCAACGCCAATACTCTCCACAGTTTTCTTCAACCCTCCCAGTCTTAACATATGGATAAGGCTTATCCATATAGTTATTAATAGCATTATGGTGATGCAAAAAATTTTCCCCTCCCCTGGCAGGATCCCAAAACTCAGCCTCCACTGCAAAAATACACAATTCAATCTAAATTCTCCTGCTAAACTGGAGTTACCTTTTTCTCCCTTTTCTTTTTAACAGATGTAATGTTGAGACATCACACCTCCCCTTAATTTTTATGACTCAGGGGGAAAACATTCCACCTGAAAGCCTTGGATACGCAAATCATCAGACTATTTCACCCAGCTTTCTACCTTGAACTCGGCCTCCTGTTTCCATCCAATTGTTCAGAATTTACAGGCTTTGGGCAGCTCAACCAAATCAGTCCCCAGGCTGCTCTGAAACCTGCCAAGCTCCAGGAATCCCACCAACATATTTAAGGTTTCATACAACAAAGGAGGACAAAGTAGAGCTGACAGGTTAGCAGGGCTTCCCATTATAATTCCTCTGGGGAAGAAAAATAACACTCTAATGTTTTAACCAGCCTGATGTGTGTTGTCAAGCCCATAAGTCAGCACTAAAGAATTATATGTAATATACCCTGTAACAGGTAAAAAATGCATTTGCCATAAAGCAATACTGTGTTATTCACCTAATATGCTCCAAAAATTGAGTCCAGGCCCTTTAGTAGGTGACCAATTTAAATAAGGTAAAGCTCTGGAGACTGGTTATTACCATATATTGTACCTTGCAGAACAGCTCTATACTAATGATCTGCCTGAGAAAAATCTCCTTTGCATACACTCTTTTTTTCTGGCCTCAGAAACCTAATTTCCACAATATCAAGATATTTTAGAAAGCAGTTAATTTTCACCAAAAACAAAGTAAGTGCTTCTAATTTAAGGAGTCCCCACAGTATTAAACCTGCAATAAATTGGAATCACAGTATTAAACCTGCAATGAATTGGAATGAAATGCTTATCTCAAAGAAAACTAGCAATCAAAATGACATTCTTTTAATTACAAACTAAAAGCAATAGAATATATGCATGTTGGATTGAGCTTTCTAAATGTCATCAGGGAAATTATTAATCTGTTGGCAGAGATAACTGCACTGTATCTGCATCCACCTGCTGTTGTTTAAGCCNTTAATAATGTCAGAGATAGAGAGAGGTGATGCACAATATAACTGTTCACCAACCACTGACTCAGCCAGTCCCAAGCAGCAATTGGCCTCTGCCAAATAGCTTCCCCAATTTATAGACAGAGCATGATGATCTTTGTTCTGGAATATTCCTTTGTTCAATTCAAGTCAACTGTTCCGGCCATGCTCCCTCTCCTCTTCTTGTGCAGCTGCTCCCTGGCAAAACATGAGAAACTGAAAAGTCCTTGACTTAGAGTAAGCACTACTTAGCAACAACCAAAGCAACTCTAAGTTATCAACATTATTCTCAACTAATTTCAGAAAACACAGCACTGTACCAGATACAAGGAAGTAGGAAGAAAGGCATTAGGTACTAGGAAGAAAATGAACTTTATCCCACATGAAACCAGGACACCATCTGAAGCTAGCATTTCTGTTCTTTCTGATGCACAGACATGGTAAGGAGACAGGAAATTGACTCTCACCCCTATTTCAAGGAGATCTGGCATAAAAGAGTTCCCAAACTTGGTTCTGAGTCAATAAGTTCCCAATAAGGTGCATCCATGTCGTCACACTGCACATCAGTAAGCTGTGGCTGTCCCTCACTGCTGCAGTCTCCTGGAGGCACCTCCACTGTCAGTGTGATATTTGCACGCTGACCAGTGGGCGTGCTGCCACCCCACACCTGCTCTGGTGCAATCCTCCAACAGTCCAATGCCTTTCCCTAGCAGTGACCTAGGAATCTTCTCAGGATTTGCTGTAAAGTCCAGCTGAATTTGGCTCTGATTTGAACCAGACTACTCTTTATCCTCAAGCAAAGCATCATGTCAGGAGAGGATACAAGCCACAGTTTGGGTTTGGCCCTAATTTTTCAGCCTTTCTGAAATGAAATCTGAGCTAGCAGGAGATGAAAATCAGTAATAATGCTTTCCACGTAACAGACTATTATTGCTGTCACTTGGCCAAGCAGAGAAGTTGAGGATGGCGACATTTTAATACAGGATCTCTTAATTTTCAGTGTTATTAAGACCTCGTGAGTCACAAGGAAGTTATTCTAAGTGAGGGGGAAAATAAGGTAGATAATGGAGCCTACAGGCATGAAAGAGATTTTATTATTCCTGGGAGACACTATACAGAAATGTCAGACAGGACACCTACTGAAAGATGCTGAAAAGAGTGTCTTTACACAGAAGTGAGTAATCCTCAAAATAAATTCATTAAACTAAGATTTATTTTTAAAAAAAGTCAGAGGAATTGGAGAGAGGGATGATTCTTATCTGATATTTACTCTGGTCTTTATTTTTCTGAAGACTGAAATGAATGAGAAGTAATTATATATTGCTTTTACTTTTGGAATCCTAAAACACTATAAAAGTACTATTCATCTGAGTTTAGGTGAGATGAAGTGCAACAACCCTTCTGGTAACTACCATACACCAGAAGCTCCCACTACTACCATGACCTAGTTTTTCCAGCATATTTCCCTTCCTTTCTTATGGAAGCTCTTCCCTACAACTTCAGTACAGTTTATTTTGTCTTTTAAGTATTAGAAAAAGGTGTCATTGCCTGGAGACAAATTCATTTTCCAGAAGTAGAAAGCAAGCCCACTTTTGAAAGACAAGACGCAGTAGCTTAAATACCCATTAGATACCTCAGTTTCAAAGTCAAAAACCTTAATTTATAATGTAGTATTAATATTGAATATTGCTAACAAATCAAAGGTCAGAATCACTATGTTGAGACATAAGTTTCAATGCTTTTGAAAGTGTGAGTATATTTGCATATCTAGCAGAAACTAAATTTAAGGACATTTTTAGAAACAGACTTGCCAGCTCAAGAGGTAATTTATTCAAAGAAACAGAGTCTGTTAGGTTTAACAGGAGAAATCTGAGGATTTCTGTCATAGTCATGGACAAAGGCCCCGCGATACCGATCATAATCATTTGGTCTGGTCTTTTCTAGTCCATGTTTCCTCTACCTCTGTTCTGCAAGATAATATTTAGAAAACCAATTAGAAAATACCTTTTTTTTGGTCAGAAGTTCCTTTAATAAGCACAGAATATGTATGACAGGGATTTTTGTGGTTACAGTCATCCAATTGGTTTTTCTTTTAATCAGAGACATCTAATTTCCTGTCTACTGCTGGTCTATGCAGCAGCAAAAAGAAGTTCCAAGAAAGTCCTACTTCATCACGTTTCATTACAAGTCAGGTTTGTGTTCCTAAATTTTATAGGAGAAAATATTAGTCACACAGGTCCTTGTGACTGATTACTTAATATATTCTCAAACTTGAGGATTGTACTTGAGCCAGTCCTGAACAACCTGGCAGTTCACTGTGCCATTATTTAAAGACATGAACTGTGTCTCCAAAGTCCTGTCTTTACATTTCACGTCCAGTTTACTTTTTACTCATATAAAAGTAGATAATCTGTCATGCAGGTTACCAGACTGCTTGTAAAGCTTTTTCTGCCTTTTTTTTCCCCCTCTGAATGGTCTCAGCAGGTTTAACAGAATCACAGAATAGTCAAGCTGGAAAAGATCATCAAGATAATCTATTCTCTCTTCAACCTAGAACCACCAAATTCACTCCTAAACCATAGACCTGAGTGCAACATCCAGAGGCCTCTTTAACACTTACAGAGACAGTGAATCTACCACCTCTGTGGGCAACTTATTCCAGTGCCTAACCACTCTTTAAAAAGATAAATATTTTTCTAATGTCTAATCTGAACATCATTCCCTGGGCTCAGCTTAAGTCCATCTTGTCTCATCTTTTCACCTTAGACTTGCCAGAAGAGACTGACTCTTTGGAAAGTGGGCACCCTCAGAACAACTGGTTGTGGTATTAAGTTCAGTATTTTGTTTATTTCTCCTTCAGTTTGAGATACTATATTCATCTGCAGTATTGTATTTCAGTAGAAACTAAGACTATTTTGCACACATGCAATTAGGATCACTTTTGTTCAGACTTGTGTAGAACATTGGGATTGTTTTGCTTCATACTGCCAATGCATATTGCTTAGAAAAGCCACCTGCTTAAAAAGTAATTTATTTTCTTCAATGATATTTTTTTTCCTTTCAGAAAAGAATATAACTGAAAAAAACTCAGTGTGTCTACACTTCTATGTTTTAGAGAGAGGAGAAGAAACCATGTGCCCTCTGGCATCTGTTCACAAGAGGAACAAAGACAGAAGAAAGAAAGGACATACAGCTTTTATTCACCATAGTGGGGCTCTCTGGACAGCTTTGTGATGGTCCATCAGGAGCATCCAGAAGAGCACCAAGCTCATCATTCACAGGGGTGATGGGCAGAAAAAACACCCAGGGCTTCTACTCTGCTCCTTCACGGGACATTTGCAGTTCCTCACTTACCCAGACTTGCTGTCCATTGCTTTAACTTCACCACTTATATATGCCATTTACAGAATCTAAGTAAACATTTGGTCATGATAGTTGTACAGATAGATTTCTAAACATCCTTCTCCTCCTTATACTCCTTCCTTTGTCCGGGCAGTTGTATAAGGTTTCTCTGTTTGTTAATATGATTTTATTTTTCACCTACAGATTCACTTCTGTGTCAAGTGATATTTCATCAAAGAGGAGACGTGTTTCCAAAGTATGATGAGAATTCAAGTTCAGAAAGAAAGATGTTTTGGGGTTTGTGTCCTATGAGTAGAAGAGATTGAAAACCATCACTGGCCCTGAGCACAGAGCATTTACCAAAGGACTCCTATCTTTGTAGGTAGAAATGACCTAGTATGTCCCTGATATACACCAAGGCAAAAGTTATAAAATTGCTTTTAACTTGACTAGATTAGGAAACAGGAATAGAATGAAAAGATTATAGTAGGTGCATGAAAGAGATATTGACATGTTATAAATCTTTGTAACCCTTCATGTCCCCACAATTTAAAGAAAGACAGTGTATTTCTTTTCAGTTATGAAAAAAATGCAAGCTCCTGAGTCTGTCTGTATTTCCGTCTGAGGCATGGACTTAGCACACAACTGACGAAATTCCAATAAAGGAAACTCAAGGTACTAGTTATAATTTTTATGATTTGTTTACTTTGCAAAACTGCATCCAACCACCAAAAAAAAAAAGTCTACTTAGCTAGGAACATCAAAAAGAAAGTGTATCCTAGGAATCTGCTGCTGTTTCTATGAAAATATGCTTTCTATCACAAGGATGAAATTGTGCCAGAAACTTGTTATGATTACATTTTGTAGCTTTGGAGATAAAAATATGCAGAATAAAGAAGTTTTTAAAAGAAATTACAATAAACACATCCATGGCCTGTGTTTGTTTTCTTAAATATGCAAAAATTAAAAACTATTTTTTTCATATAAAAAAATAAAGTATAAAAAATAGAGAAGTTTCTCAGATAATAAGTACCAGGAATCTACAGTTTACATTTCTTTAAAATGTTTTATTTACATGCTGACACCTTACTGAAAGAAATTGTAGGATCCATTGTGTTCTTTGCATAAAAATACAGCCATTGCAAAAACCCATAATGTCCAAGAGGACTTCAGTCAAAGCCAGGGATGACTAACACCAATGAAAGTTGCATTGTATTCAGACTTTACATAATGTAAGCAAAATCTACACTTCAAGTTTGTTCAAAATGCCTGAGGTAGTTCTCTAAGGAAAAGTGCATTCATTTTGCCTGGCTGAGAATCTGGATACAGGCAGGGTTTTTCCAGCAGATCCACTTCAAAAACTACAAGAATCAAACCTGCAAAGTTCCCAGAAGGAATGATGCCAACATCAGCATTTTTATCGTTTGACAAAGAAACACCATGATGTAAACTCAGCATTCCCACATCCCATGTCCTTTGTGAGACAGATTCCAAGTCTCCCACAAAAAAGGAAGAAAACTTGGTGTAATGTTACTGTTAATCTAAGAAAGAAAAAGATACCATGAAATGTAGTTTTATGTCTGAAAGGGAATCAGGATCTAATGCACATTTAAATATAATTTAATCTTTGGCAATGTGAAAGGAAACTACAGTGCAACCAAATATTCTATGAACACCATGGTATAAGAAAAGGAATCATCAAATCTCTCTCTCTTACAGTTAGGGGGTTTTTTTGCTTTAACTAAAAAATAAAAGAAGGTGCAAAATTGGACTATTAACTATTCTGCTGCTACACTACCTTCAGAAATTCTGTAGACTGTAGCAGGCAGAATTCAAACACACATAGGAAGTGTCAGTGTCAATGCCTTTCATTAATATTAGTGATAATATAAAAATGTTGTATAGTTTTTTAAATCTAAACATTAGCAATGACTAATATACTAGATCCTCTAATACATTTTTTCCCTAATAAAATGCATTGCAGCAATAAGAGTATATCTTTATGGCCTCCATCAAGTTATGTATTTTTGTACTGACAAGTCCATTTTATATCGTTATTAACATATTATATATGTTATTACCATATTAACATATTATTAACATATTATATATGTTATCAACAAAAACATCAGGAAGTAAGCATGCATAGATGCTTGTTCTTACAGCAAACAATTAACAATTATAAACAGTTGTAAGTTTAGTAATTCCCTTGAAGGTTGTTTACACTCATCAAAAATACTGGTTTAAATTGTTGCAGATTCTGAGAAAATATAAATTCTTCAAATTAACTGGTGTTTTTAAGGTTGGCATTGCAAAGGGCAATACTAGAAACAGTTTTATTGAATGAAAACAGAATTTTGGAACAAAATAAAATGCAGTTGAGTTCCATTAGTCCACTGAGTGCAAAGGAAGAAATAAAACAGTACCAATTAATGGCAAAAAACCCAAAAGGACTTGTTTCACAATGTACAATCATGTTCCCTTTGGAACTGAAACACTTTAAAATGAGTTAATTTTGCAAAGATCTAAGTCAATTGACTTTTGAGGAAAGACACCATCATTACTAAAATTGGAAGACATCACATCTTCCATGTAGTATTGGACAAAGTTATTTATAGCAAAATGAAAAAAGGATTGTTGGAAAAGTAAAAACAAAGGTGGTGTTTTAGCCAAAGGCTGGAGAGCTGTAAACAGGGGCAATTTCTGTTCATCTCTAGACTAAGCTGGAGGTAGTTCAGCTGAGAAACTGAACACAGGAAGGAGCTCAACATATCTGCACTTGGATCAGGACTCTGAAGGGCTTTAAGTCTGCTTCATATATTTTTTGTATCAGATGCTCAAAAAGAGATAAATGTCTTGAGGTTATTTTTTACTTCTCTCCTCGAAGATGTCTTTGTGTTTGCATCTACCTCATAAGGAGAGTATATTGCTATTAACTGGAGTCTTACATCTTGGTCTGACTCAAAGAATGTGAATAGAAGACATCACATAAACTGAGAAATGCACTTTATCAATCAACAAATTCCAGGAAAAAAAATAAAAGAGATCAAAAATCTGCTGAGACGTGATTTAACTTAAAGTGGAATTTAATGTATTTCATTTTGAAAGGAGGAATATGGAAAAAGCTATTATGCTATAACCTATTTTGTTTATGAGAATACTAAAAGGAATAAAAAGGAAATAATTGTATAGGATAGAATATTGTATAGGATAGAATATTGTATAGGAATAAAAAGTGAAAATAAATTTATAAAATATATATGAAATATTTGTCTTGAGATAGTAAGTTCAATAAACACCAGTAATATGTATTTTGCAAAAAAAGTTACCATTAATTTTACAATAAAACACACAAACAAAAGCTGAGAAATACACAAGAGTGTGTGGATAAGCAAAGGGTTTTTCAAAGAACTGAAATAAGGCATAAATTGGCAAACACTTTTATACTTCTATAAAAGCTCAGCTTTTTTTTTCAAATTCCCCTTTTAATAACACCAGAACAGCTGTCAAAGTTCAAGAGAAGGCAGCAGTGGCTGATAGAGCTTTACAGAGGTCTTGCTGAACCTAACTGAGAAGGCTTTGTTTCATGTGGGGGTGTGCTGGGATCGTGAAGAGGGACAAAAGGAGGATGAGGTGGTGGGGGGAGGACAGAGCATCATCCTGTGTTACATGCCTGCCTCAGTTTATCCACTATGCAATATTTTGTCTCTGTGCATAAGCTAAAGTATGATAAAACATGATGGGAAGGGCAAGTAGGAACCAGACAGCTGAATGAATATTGAGTTCTTGTTCCTCCATGCTCTGACCTACATGTTCCTAGAAAGATGCAGACTAATTTCACCAAGGCCAGAGAAAAGAGAGAAAATAAATCAAGTGCTCCGCTATGAGAAAAAAATGGGAGAAGAATAGTGGCTTATCAGAAAAAGAGGCAAGCAAAATTTCCTTAAGATCCTTCTGAGACAGATAGCTGTGCTCATTTAAACTCTGAGCAGGTGACAAGCTGCAGGCAATTGATCTAATAGTACGAACCCTGACTGCTGCCTGCAATTGCTAGGTGAATAGAAAATAGACCTGTTTGTTCCCAGCTTAATAACAGATGCTTGAAAGGTAGGACCTGGCAAGCCTTAATTGCTGTTTTGCCTTCATGTTGATATGGAGGGAAGAGGTAGGGAGTATCGTTTTAGTGTCTGGTCTAAAAATTTAAGAGATTTTACTGACAGATATATCTGAAGGGCATATATTTGACCAGTAGCAAGTTGGGGCTGCAGAAAATGGGGATAAAGGCTTCTCCCAAATCTCTAACAGGATGGTAGATACTGGAATTTTGTGATCTTTGTGGAACTGTGCAGTACACTTTTCATTTGGATAAAGACAAGCAACAGTCTCTCACTGGAAAGAATATCTACAGCAAAATGGAGGCAGGGAATCACATTCTGCAATTATTGAGGTTTCACTGTGTTCTCAAGAAAACACAAATATTTCTCTAGGGAATTGTTCCAAGACATATTCTACTGTGTAAAAATTTTGTCTATTAGAGGACTATTTCCTCCATTTAAAAAAAATTACCTATCATGGTGTAACTTTGACAAATGTAAAAGATGTACTATCTTTGTGAATGTCTGTAGCAGTGACCCAGCCAGCTGTCTCTATGAAAACTAATTAAATAACTTGAATAGGTTTTTCTTCCCAGGACAGCAAATTTGAGGGAGATGGAGAAAGCATGGCTGGGGAAATCCCCTAATTCTGCCACATTTTAGCCTTGTCAGTCAAAGGCTCTGTTCCACCCCTGTTATTTTAATATGCATAAGGTAGTTTTAATATTCAGCAAGTGCTGGAAAGTTCTCCCGTTCTGTTATGTTGGTTGGATTATTCAAATATGTTCCACCTCTGTTCAGAACTCACTGGATAGCAGTCACTCCTCATCATTCTGTGATTTGAAGAACCTTGGACCCTTCCTCCTGTAACCACCCCTTTCCTTTCCCCATAAAACTCAGTGTAACTGACCCCCCCCGTCTTTCTTGTAGCCTGCATCCACTGACAAAAAACCCTGGGTGCTGCTGCAGGAAAGTCCCCTCTCGCTTCTTTGTTCCCGCCTACGCTTCATTAATATCAACTGCTCTGCTCATCTGCTGCAGAGTTGATAGTGAGGTAAAAAGATAAACAGAAAACTGCTCCTCTGCAGCCGTTCATCAGACCAAGCGCTTGTCCCATCACCCCGCAGACTCCCGGGCAGCCCTGTGGTCAAAGCGTTAAATGTCTGTGTAATAAAGAACGTTGTGTTTGGTAATCAAACCAAAGGGGTGATAAAACAAAGTAACTACAAGATTTCACATTTTGCTGAATTATCAAGGACATACATCCTGTTGAATAAACAAGTAAAGCTTGTGTCTCAATAAGGGTATTGTGAGAGACGTTGCATAACTTAAAGCTTAAGAAACGCAGGCGCCAACAGTAACAGGTCACAACTGACACAAGGAGGGAGACTATTACCTTCATCCCCTCGACCGCCAGAGGGCCCAGGACGACCCCCTAGCAACAAGAGGCACAGCCGCAGAAGACACGCGATGATGTTACGGAGAACTGGAAATAAAGACTATAAAGCAAAGGGGCAGAAAGGGGAGGGGTGTGTGCCATTGTTGGTGGGGCAGAGACCCCCCCCGGCCGCCTCAGAGTTGGTTTTGCTTGATTGCTGCTTG
>VYZT01009670.1:150136-173340 GCA_013400735.1 Pomatostomus ruficeps | reverse complement strand
GCATCCAAGTCAAGAGTGACAAAGCAGATATACAGGTGCCCTTGTGGTGCTCATTCAGTTGTTGGGTCACTGGCACCAGGCCTCTTATCCTCATTTTGAGGGTTTGACTCATGAGGAGGGCGGGCACCAGGAGTGCTCTTGCTGGGTTGCTACCAGAGCTCAGATGACTTGAGTCTTGCTGCTGATTCTGGCAATAACCATGGGCATGCTATGACATTTCCCTGTACCTAGATCTTGGGTTTGGCCCTCTATTTTTTTCAGCCTTAGTAAATAAGAGGTTAATCCAGCCATGGTTCCTTGCTGGCACTAGAACATGATGAAAGCTAAAGAAAAGTGGGAGCAATCCCTCTTAACCAGGCCTCTTACAGGTCCCTCACGATACCTAATGATGACTGTGATAAATAGCTTACAAGTGACTTTGACCACCTACAATTAATCAACACATCCCATAGTATAAGATCACTGCTCACTGGGGTGCAAGGTCATGGGCTTGCTCCTGACAGAGTTTCTGAATAAGACTAATCCTGTTCTTGCCACCTGGTTTCACAAAGTTCAGACAACAAAGGAGTCACCCAAAAGCTGGAAGCTCTCTGTCACTCAAATGAGACTGACTTCCATGGAGCATGTAGCACCCTGGGAATGCAAGGTGATCATTGCCAGCAGTATGGCAATGCTCTAAGTGTTGGTATTAACCACCCTCAGTAGAGTTGTTGGACCTGAGGAGCTACTTATTCATCAGGCATAGGCAGAGAAGCATGGGGAAATCCTGAAGAGGTCATTGGAAAGATGTCACAGACTTTTCAGCCTATAATCTCTAGACAGGAACCAGAGGAAAGGAAATCTAAGAGTCCTCTCTAAGTTCAGAATCCATTTGGAGAGTAACTGTAGAGATTCAAAGTAATGCTCAATATAAGAGATCACTAGGTTATTAAGATCCCTTTTCTTGTGAAGTTATGGTCCATTTTCTAATTTTTTTTCTATTACCATTGTAAAATTTCCCATTGTCAGTTCCTCACTCATCTGCTGTTTGTCTGGGCAGCTGCCATCTAATTCTACACCTTCCCTGCCTCTGTCTTCAACAACCTGACTGTTGAAGATGCAGATGGCCTCTTTTCCCTGCCTTCCTCTGCAAGACAGTTTTCAGATAAGCTTTGCAAAATGTGAGGGAGAAAGCCACAGAATAAGGAGCTGATGTACTGCTGCCTTTGCCAAGGTACCTGTGCAGCCAGAAACAAACCAAGCTGCTCAGTGCAGAGGGCAGAGGAAAGGCTGGTTATGTCTTCTGAATATCTTTTTTTCTACTGTTAGAAGATAGGTTTCCCGTGGCCTGTACCTGGTAGTGTAGCTAAGATGCCGTAAGACACATATAAGTGCATTTTCCAGGACATGGCATCCTTCATTCACTGATGTTGGGCTGCAAAGACTGCATGTGTCACCAAGAAATCTCGGGTGCATTTGTTCCTGGCAAATCCACTAGAATCTCTATTATAGTGATTACAGTCCCAGTCTGGATCTTGTCTGTGAAAAACAACACAAGTTTTCCTTTGCAGAGGTGTACACTACCTGTGTAACTATATCCAGCAGCTGTCCATGAAGGATCAGACCTCTCAATTTAGACAGGCTCTATTTGGCAAAAGAAAAGCATCTGGAAAGGAGCAAAAAGTTTTTAAAGAAGTTCCTGATGTAATTTAGAGCAGTCTTTCTTTTTAATTCAAGCTGCGCTCATTGATACTGAAGCAAGGTCCCACACAACGCAACTTCCAGATCTACTTTTCTGACAATAGCCTGATAGAAAACATGCTTATTACTAGGAGTGGGAAACCGGAGATTCAAAAGCCAAACTGAAGCTATGTCTGCACTGCTACAAAACTGATGTGGAGACCAAAGACCACGCACCACATTTGCAACCTGTCCCTGTAGCTGGCAATTATAGTGCCAACTGGATGCTTGCATAAACATGCTTGGTGACCCAGTGACTCACCAGGCATGTTCAGGCAAACAGAGTGCTGGGGACTCTGAAACCTGTGCCTGGTCAACACCCCAGCTTGTATTTATGAGGTTACAGTCTGCACCCCAGAGAATTTTGACCTTGGGGTAACTTCAGTCCATCTAAACTGAGCCTAAGAGTCTGGAATAAATTTAGTAGCTAACTATGAATATCTCTGCTATGACCTTCGTACAAGTGTGACCACTGATAGTTTCATGGCAACCAGAGTCACCTTTTGTCTTTAGTAGCAAATCTCTTCTGCTTAGGCTGAAGGATGGTTCCATTAGAGTCTTGTATTCTAAGTGTCAAAGTACAAGCAACCTGCTTCCCATACAGCCCCAAAATATGCCATATTTTGCTTCATTGATTTCTCAAGTGAAGTTGTCAGGGAGGTGGAATCAAGTACAGCCAGATACGGAGTCCTTGTTCAGCCTTGCATTTGCCCTGAGATCACTGGGGATGCAATGCAGCAATCTCAGTTTTACAAGATGCTTGCAAGGCATAACCTCTCCAGGGCACTTATTGAAATGAAACTCTGCACTGAGAGGGAACAGTTGTACAGATTAAATGCATTTTTATATATTTTCCAATTCCTTATTCACCGTGAGCATCTTAGTGGTTTTTCAGAATACTCTCATCACTGTGTTCTATTTTTGCCATTTTAACCAATGAAAAAAACAAAGCTTGATACAAACTCCCTGAATGTCTAAACAGACCCATTAAATTTGTGACCAAGGAAGGACTTGGAATCTACATTTCAAAATTTCTAGGACCTCATGAAACTCCCACATTATATGCGATAGTGTTTTGAATATTTGGGCCCAGCAATAGTATAGTAAAATCAAGTTTTCCAAGTCAGTGGAAGTTACATTTAACACTGGACTGCCCTTCCCTTCCTCTCCAAGATGCTAGCTTCTGAGTCTACTTACACTAGAAATATGTGCTAGTCTAGTTAATTTACAATATTTGTTGACTTTGCTGTTGCTGGGAAAAACTGCAGCATGCATGCTGTTCTCTTGGCAATAAAATATTTCTGCTGGTGGAAAAGAAGAAATCCTTCTACTTGGAGAAGAAATGGATCTTCTCTGTGAGAAGCACACCATAAGGATCTATTTCAGGGCTCTTCGTGGTTCTAAAAGTAGGTTATCTTATGGAAAGCTTTTGGACCATTACATGCCTCAATTTCCCCATTTGTAAAGTAGTAACAATGAGCTCTTGATTCACAGGTGAACAGAACGGTACAAAAATCAGCAATTTTTGTCATTCTGGATGCTGCCACTTGTGTATAATTGTCATGGACTTTGGGCCGTAGGTTATTAAGTTGCTGGGAAAGAGGGGAGTGCAAAAGAAACACCACAGAACCCCTTGGTATAGTGGAAAGTATTGTTCTAGAGAAAAACCCTGCATCCATATTTTCTGGCTGATCAAGTAGGCCCCTGGAGATAATACCTTGCCTAAGCTGCAGAAGAGGTTTTTGTTTAATGCAGTTGTTCTCCTTATTCCCTACTCTCTTCTCGTCCCCTGCCATTGATACATGGTCTGTGATTCCTTATCATAAATAAGATTTGTGAGCTCTTTGGGGAAATGGACTGTCCGTTTGCCTAGACTTGTGCAGCTTGTACAAGGGTATAAATAATAATAGTCATTAATGCTAATAATGTGGTTTTTAACCTCCTGATCATTCTCAGTTTGATAAAATAGCTATAGAAGAGGAATCCTGCATTGAAAAAGAAGCTAATGGCAGAGACTATTAACAGTGCAAAGGCTAGCAGAGATCAGGTAGTGGCAAACTTAAAACTGTCTCCTCATGTTTTTTGTTGAGTGAGAGTCTGCAAGTGCACCACAGACAATTTTTTTTTAAATAGTAGGTGGGCTGTAGACTCTTCTCTGGCCAAAGTGCTGTGTGTTTGTCTGTCTTTGCCCCTGCTGTCAATGGCTTGAAACACTTTCTCAGCATCCTTTTGCAGAGCATGTATCTCAACAGGCCTAGGTCTCATGAGTGCTCTGTATCACCTCTGCAGCACAAGTGATCAGCAGTGGCAGGGGAAGGTACACAGACACTCAATACAGAGCAAGCACAGGAGAGGGATGACCTAGTGACTTTGCTGTAGACGGGACCTGGATCAGAGGCCACTGAGAGCCTTTCAACTGCTTTTATTTGGCTTGAGAGCTGATCTGTAGCGATTCATGGAAATGTGTGGAGCCCTGCCTACGCAAAGGTTACTCTCTGCACATTCCTGAAACCCAGGCATTTTCATGTCACTCATACCAAGAAGTATCTTCCAGGGCCTGTGATTTAGCTGAAGGAAGACCACCTCAATACAGCCATGTTTGCATGTTTTCTGCTCTTCTGGGTAATGTCCTCACAGACTTGACTTCCTTTCCAAATTGCACTGATATTGTTGCTAGGATGGGCTAAAAACATAAATGAGGGGAGATCTGTGGGAAGAAGTACTATCAGTTATTTGACCTTATATAGTTAAAAGTCTGGATACACTTTTGGGTATGCAAGCCCATATGCCTGGAAAGCCTGGTTTTTTTGTTCTTTCAGCTATAATTTTCAGTTTAATAAAAGATACTGCCTCTTCCTACAAATCTTGCCTCACATTATTTGCCTTTCAAGTCTCTACCCATGGTAATTTCTGCATTGGAACTGTTAAAAAAAGGCACAAATTGTTTCTTCTGCTAATCATAAAGCGCTCCCCAGTCCCAAGTATCTTAAACAGCCAAACCCTGGCTTGCTCAAGCTTTCAAAAATAAAAACAAAATCGAAAAAAATCTATCCTTGTGCATGAGACAAGGTCTGAAAAACAAGCCTGGGATTGAATAATTTCAGGATGTTTTGAAACATTACAAGGAGGCTCTTGCAATGGGAATGCTCACATGGCTCAGTCTCCAGCTGCCTTCCAGACTGCTGAGTATGGATGTCCTGACATAAAAAAAAAAAATAGTAAAAGAACTTGTTGCTTTTCTATATTTCTCTCCAGAAAATGTCACATTGTCCACCTATGTGCAGGTCAGCTCTGCACACAGTGAGACTGATGTCATTTGCCTCCCTATCTCATTTGAGTGATAGGTACAGACTCGACAGTCATTTGCTTGGGACCTTCTTGTGTCAGGTGGGTGTGCTGGAGCTCAGTCAGCCAGGCACAGGCAGCAAATGGCTACAATTTCCTTTTCTGCTTTGCCTAACCAACAAAGGACACGTTTCAGGGGTGCCTAGGCATAAGGCAGTCCTGTCTCTGAAGTCGACCTACAATTTATCTAGCAAAGTCAACAAGCCATAGCCTAAAGATGGAAGTACCAGCTGGGGAGCACAATGCTTGACTTGTTGGGACCATGGGTCAGGGAGCTGGACTGCAACATCCAGCAGCTCCTCCCCGGCGGGCACAGAGCGTTAATGGAGGGAAGCACAAGGCCCCCAGCTGTGACTAAAGACCTGAAAAGCAACAGCTGGGATAAAAGGCTGCTCCTGGGTAGAGCTAGGTATGTGCTAAGGAAGCTGGGTGCTATCTCAAGGAAACATCTTTGGTAGAGAACTGCCTGGGGGAACGAGCCCTGAGTCCCAGGAGGAGGTGCGAAAGGTCTGTGCTGCCAAGCTCTGGTGGAGATTTAAAGACCCGGAGGTTGCAAAAGCACTTCTTAAAAAGCCCTCTACAGTGTTGAGGGATTCCTCGTGCCTCCGCAGAAGCCAGTTAGTACTGGCTGTGGCAAGGGTTTTGTGGTGTAACCGCCTCTCCCTTTGGATTGTGAATTCCCTGCTGCTCAAAGGAGCTGAACAGAATTATTATTTTATTCCCAGCTTGAAAGAGCTGACTCTTTTCCCACAGAAAACATGACAACTCAAAAAATTATCTGCCAAAGTTTGGGGTTTTGGGTGGTTTTGTTTTTTTTTTCTTGGGTGCTAGCCAATTTTCTTTTTCTTGTTGTCATTCACACTTGCAGATTTTCCATAAAATCTTACAAATGTTGAAAGAGCGGAGGCCCTTTCTGCAGAACTTTGTGTGTGTGTTTCCTTAAAGACTGGTTTCTATGTGCCCGCTTTTCAGGCTTTCTCAGCGTGGCCTGGGTGAGGCTCCCCTTGGAGAAGGAGCTGGCACCATGGATACAGTGTGGTAGACATGTTGATAGCATCTGTTATGCCATTTATTTTATGTTCTAATTATGCGACAACGTCAATGTGTGAATGTATACTGCTGGCAAATGCTTTTTTGTGACATATCCTTTTATGTGACCCAACTTGTAAAGGAGGTGGGTCTGCTAAAGCTCATGCTAGAGAAACGCAGTCATTTGTGCTGTACCAGTTCATGCAACACGTTCATCTTCAAGAGTTCTCAGTTCAGTCCCTACTGCGTCATTGCAGGGTTGCTGGAGTTAAATGAGGGTTCTTTGCATCTCCTTCTTCCTTCCACCCCTCCTTGAGTGCTCTTTCTATCTCATTGGCTGGCTATTTCTGTGGATTTTCATCTTAGGGAATTGCTATGTAGTCATATGCAACCTTCCACAGTTGCTGGCCTGGCATTTATTTGTTCAAAAAAGCTACTTTCAGCTTGGAGTCTTTTAGAAACCCTGGTGGAAAATCTTCCCCTTCAAGAAGCTTCAAAAAGACACTGCCTTATTTGATGAGTTTCACAGGAAGACAGTAGTGAAGAAAAGAGGTGGGAAGGGTAGTGGGGGTGGCAAGAAGCTGAGAGAGGGGAAAAAGTGGGAATACAGATGAGGAGTATGAAGTGGCAGAGAGGAAAGAACAGGTAGAAAGTGTGGTTTGAGTAGGGTTGGCTTCTCTTGAATGGCAGGCTGAACGCAAATGAGAGGCACAAATGCTGTTTCCTCAGTCTATATAAAGGAGCTTAATCAGGTGTGAGACTATTTATCATGGTCCTGAGGTCCTTGCATCCCTTCTAAGAGAACTCACATCTCTGGACACTGTGCAGTCCTTGACCTTGGACAGTGGTGGGTTTCACAGAACCACATGACAAATGAGTATTTCTTGCAGAGAGAACATTTCCTTCCACCCCCTTTCCCAAGATCACTTGCAGTACATGCCACAACACTCTTCTAAATCACACTGAAATCCACTATTTATCATAGATGCACTAGTCCAAAGCCATGCCATGAAACCCACAGACAGAACACTCAATAAAACAAGTAGTAATACACATATGTCAGAGACAGACATACAGGACAGAACACTAAAACATCCAGGAAAAAAACACTTCTGGGTAATCTATGGCTCTTGCCTCCTGCTCACTTTGCCAAGCTCTCTCAACTTACAATTTCAGGAATGCTCATTCTCTTATGTAAACCCTGTAAAATTTGCATGGCCAACTGTGTTTCCAATACTCTTTCTATTACACTAAAAAACCCACTAAGCCTTTTGTTAATGCAACATTACGTTTGCACAGTTAAATAACAGTAATTTGAAAAAATCTGTAATGGAAAAGTTAAAAGTTCCTCCATCAACTTTAGTACGCCTGCTTGAGAAGTATTTAATGGTAGGTTCGGGATAGAAACTTTGAAGAGAAAATATTATGTGTATGCTGCACAATCAAGTTAATATTGATATTGCTTGAAGTGACTAAGGCTAAGATGAAATAGAAATGAAAGTGTGAGTGCTTAAACAGTTAATAACACAAAGCACATTTATTTATTAAAAAATGGACAAGCATCCATGCTCAGTGCATCTAAATGCATTCACTCAGCCCTAATGAAACACTTTCAGTATGCATTAAAAGTAGCTGGCTTTCAATCAGTCAGAGCTCTGTCAGAATTCAACCTTTTTTTTTTATTTTTTTTAAATACAGGATTGTAGATGTGCCCTTCTATTGCTGATATTTCATTGGTTCGTTTGGCATTTGAATACTGGGTGAAGTGGAAAAATTGCAGTAATTTAAAAAATAAAGGACTGAAGAACAAGGACTGCTGTGTGTTTTGGTGGGTTGTTTTGGTGGTGTTGTTACTTTCTTAATGTTTGGGGGATTTAGGGAGAGTTGAGTGTAATTCTTGATTCAGATTTTGCCCTCACAATATGTAGGTAGCTGAGAGATTTGGCCAGAGGAAAATGGACTCACTTTTGGCTGGAGACCAATCCTAGAGAATTTCAGCCCACAGAATCTGATACTCCTGCTCATATTTAGTAGTCTAATGTCCCGAGTAACCCCATTGGTATGATTCAGCATGAGCAAGGGAGCCAAAATCCAGTCCTGAATGTTTTTGAAGGTTAGGAGTATGTCAAATACGTTGTAAGAAATACCTGCTTCTCCTTTCAGTCATGCCAGCTTCTCCAGGGAAGCGTAAGATGCTGCTGCCTGAGAGAGTGCTGCTTCCTTTGTGTCTTTTCTCTGGACTTGTAACTATCACTGCCTATTTTGAATGGGAACAATATTGGGTACAGTATCACCTCACACGCATCCCTATGGAATTTATGGAGCAGAGATACAGTTCAACTGTTATTTATTATTACTTATTACAAAAAATAATGTTAATTACTATAATACATACAATATTGATTAATAATTAACACAAGACTAATTACTATGCTATATTATTAATTATTGGAATAAATATAAATTGCTATCACAAGTGTTATAATAAATGTTGTGGCATTTCAGTACTTAAAGGGGGCCTATAAGAAGGATGGGGACAAATTTTTAGCAGGGCTAGTTACAATAGGACATGGGAAATGTTTTAGATGCAAGGAGTGTTGATTTAGATTTTTTTTTTTTCAGGCCATGGCATATTCGTATCCAAAGTCTGAGATGGTCATGTGGTTGAGAGCTGCATATTATGAGATCATCCATGGGATCTGTAGGTAAAATAGGCTTTGAATGGTTGCATAATGATGTGGTTAAAGTGGGAAGGCTGTGGGACCCTACAGGATTATGTGTAGTGCAGGTGGGAGGTGAGGTTATGTATGTGTCTGTGGGTAGCTGGGAAGCTGGGATAAGCATGTGGATTTTGGTGCCATACATGGGAGCTGAGGAGATTTGTGAAACAGTACAAATGCATGTAAGGCTGTATATGATATCAGATATAGATGGTGAGCACTGAGGTAATAGATCACAAAGGTGTAGGACAAATGAAAAGAGGAATGTTGAGCATATGGGTAGTCACATGTCAGAAATGTATAGAGCTGGTGTGGTATTAAGGTTCTGGCCTAGCTGGTCCCTGAACCCGAGCTAGATGTTTGTGAGGACTTCTGCAAAAAAACTCAAAAACTCCTACTCCAAGCCTACAAACTGATTGTCACCACTTGATTTTGGCATGCTAAGTTCCAAATGTATATTGAGAGCCAAGTTTATTTTTCACTGTGCTCTCTTTCAGACCATACTCTTTTGGTATCTGTGGTGGTTTGATGCTGGCTGGCCTCCAGGTGCTCACCAAAGTTGCTCCATCACCCCTCCTCAGCTGGACAGGGGGAGAAAAAGTACAGCAAAAAGCTTGTGGGTCAAGACAAGGACAGGGGGAATCACTCCAAGTACAGTTAGAGGCAAAAGAGATTTGACTTGGGGAAAATTCATTTAATTTGTTACCAATAAAATCAAAGCAGGATAATGAGAAGTAGACCCAAATCTTAAAATATCTTTCCCACACTCCTCCCTTCCTCCTGGGCTTAACTTCACTCCTCATTTTCTCTCCCTCCTCCCTCGCAGTGGTGCAGGGGAACAGGGAATGGGGCCTGAGATCACTTCATCACAGTTGTCTCTGCTGCTCCTCCCTCCCCAGAGGGAGGATCCTCTTCTGCTTCAGTGTGGGGTCCCTCCAACAGGAGACAGCTCTCCATGAACTTCTCCAATATGAGTCTTTCCCACAGGCCACCGTTCTTCACAAACCACTCCAGTGCAGGTTCTCCACAGGGTCACAAGCCCTGCCAGCAAACCTGCTCCAGCGTGGGTTCCTCTCTCCATGGGGCCACAGGTCCTGCCATGAGTGTGCTCCAGCATGGGCTTCCTCTGGGGTCACAGCCTCCTTCAGGCCTCCACCTCCTCCAGCAAGGGGTCCTCCTTGGGCTGCAGGTGGATAACTGATCTATCCTGAACCTCCATCGTCTTCATCCCAGGCTGCAGGGGAATCTCTGCTCCAGTGCCTGTAGGAGTTCCTCCCCCATCCTTCTCCACAAACCTTGGCATCTGCAGAGCTATTTCTCCCACATATTCTCATTTTTCTCTCCTGGTTGCTGTTGCACAGCTTCCACCCCCTTCTTAAATACCTTTTCCCAGAGGTGTAACTACCATTCCTGATGGGCTTGAACTTGGCCTGTGGTGGGTTTGTCTTGGAGCTGTCTGGCCTTGGCACTATCAGACTGTCCTAGTTTCAAAGACAGGTATTTGCTAAAGAAGGCAGAAGCCTCCTTAGAATAGGGGAATGTAACCCCCTTCCCTCTGAATTGGCAAAAGTTTGGAATCAAGGAGCTTTCAGGCAATGGTATGAGAAAAGAGGAATAACAGTCCTTTACTAATATATTTTATATTAGNCTGGAGCAGGGATGGAGAGTTGGTAGAAAATACGCAGCTTTGATGCAGTCACAGTCACAGCCAGTCGGGGAGCAAGGATAGAAGCACGCAGTTGGAGACAGAAGCCTGCAGTGGTGGCAGATCCTCCCTAGAGCTCCAGCAGCCTCCGTCTCTCCCCTCTGGATGTCCAGCAGCGAAGAAGAGTACCCTCCAGCTCTGCTTGGCTCTCTTTTAACTTGTCCCCAGTCCCAGTATCCCTGCCCCCCTCTGAGGGGAAACAATCCCAGCTATCAGGGAATCCCAGATAAGGGCTAGCCAGCTGCACCCATCTCAGAGTCACCTCTTTGTCCCATCTTAATCACCCCCCATAATGGCTTTCCAGTAACTAATCACTTGCCCATTATACCCCCCAGCAACTTGAATGGAGAAAAATTCTAAGACAGAGAGACAAACAAAAAAATAGGTATCCCAAACCCTGACACAGACACAGAGGAAGCTTCTGGCACCTTCCCATAGAGGCCTCCCCCCACCAAAACCTTGCCATGCAGACCTAATACAGCATCAGAGGATGAAAACCATCTGAAATGGAAACCACAAAAAAGAAGCATGCTCCTCATTGACTAGAGTCAGTTGAATTTAGTCCACTCTAATATTTTTAGTTTGGTTTCCTTGGGAAGTGAAGCCTAGCTGATAGTACATGTGTATCTGTTTGTCCATATGTTCTTCCTCCTAATAACTTTGCAGTACAACCAATTTCAACCACATTTAAAAGAGGGCAGAAGGCTAAAAAGTAACTTATTCCTGTACGTCTCTTAAAAACTGGTGATTAGGTAATGCTCCGCTCCCTCCATAGGGAAAAACCGAGAATTATGTAGGTGGTACACGGAAGCAGCCAACCAGGCTAAGGCAAGTGGTGTCTTGCATTTTGTCTTTCATTTTGGTCCACTAGGAAGCAAGACTAGCCATAGCATGGATTTGTTCTTCCTACAGGAGGTGACACAGGGGATATGATGCGATCTGGCTTTTATCAAAGCAGGGGGATTTTTGAGACAGCAGGCACTAACCCGTGGCGAGGTAGGCTTGGTGAATTCTGTTCATAGAACAGCTTGCTCTACAGCAGTCTAATAAGAAAGATTTCTGGAATGACATCATTAGTGATGAGAATCCTAGAGACTTTTCCTACATGTGGACACTCACCTTTGCTCACCCACCCCCTCAATGCGTAAATTGAAGATTTGTGTCCTTTAGTGTTGGCATACTCATAGGCTGCCTGGTGACCACAATGAAGGGCGCACAGGGCTGGATGGGCAGTCCAGCTGCGCTGTCACACTGTGTCCCAAGGACTGGCCTCAGAAATTGTGCACTCACACTGCCTCCATGTCCCCAGCTGTGAAAGGACACCCTTCTCCGAAATGCCTGGAGAGTGACTGATGAAAAGCCCTGTGTGAATGTTAACTAGTACCTCATTACTGGTGTTCCTCTAACTGGAGGCAATGATTTTAGGGGGAAATAGAGCTAGAGGAGCCAATTACTCCCTGAGGAAAAAGGTTAGCACTACGTATGGCAGAAGGAACCTGTATTTGAAAGGAGAAGGGTAGTGGGGGAAGCCTTCTGTAAGCAAATGGTTGCTTTTCAAGCTGGATTTCCCTTACAGAAGGATTCTTTCTGGTCCCTCTGAAATTTCATGGAAGTCATAGGAGATCCAGCAAAGCTTAATGCCGACTGATGCTTGCTATTTTTTCCTGGAGGCCTTGGCAGCTCTGTAATTACAGTTGGTGCGTCTGAATCTCCCTCTGGCCCCTGTGTACTGCCTGACAGTGACACCAGCATCAGAGAGACTCTTGCTTTAGAATTTGTCAAGCAGAACTCTGCTGAGAAACCAATCCTGCCCTGCCGTGCTTGTTGTGGCAAAGAGGAATATTCCTTTGCTGAATATACTCCCCGTGTGCACTGGAGCTGGAACCTCAGGGACTCTTGGGCCCAGAATGGCTCACAAACTGTGATCCAAGAGACACATTTGTAGAAGAATGAGGGAACCATATTTCTATAGCATAACGCATATAGATTTATATATATAAAAATGAAATAAATGAGCTGGCTTGCAACACTAGGTGGCAGAGGTGGGATCTGTTCTGTTCTGAGCGCTGTCCTATAAGGCATTGCTTGTTTAAGTACAGTCGCATTTAGTTGGAGCTGCAGGAGAGAGACAGAGAGATTCTCTGTGTTTACAGCCAGCCCAGGCTACGGTGGAGCATCCAACCTGGCCCCCCCTTCCTCCAGCACTTGAAGGGGAGAGTGCGAGGTTATTTGGGAATCTGGCCACTGCGGGTCAGCTTGTGCGGCGACTGGATTGTCAGACCTGGCAAAGCAGAGCCCAGAGGGACTGAAGGGAGACAGGAATCCCATTTTCTTTGAGAGGAGGGAAGAGGGGGAAAAAAAAAAAAAAAGATAAATTGAGAGAGAGAGAGAAGCGAAGAGACGGAGCGAAAGGCAGAGGAAGCAACGCGAGTGAGAGAGAAGCATGAGGACCTACTGGCTGCACAGTATCTGGGTGCTGGGATTCTTCCTGTCCCTCTTCTCCTTGCAAGGTATGTGGTGAGTTCTTTCTTGCAACCTCCTCAAACCCTTCTGCTTTAATTGAGGCTGATGGACTGAGGATGGCCTGAAACATGGAGCTGGAAGCTGGAGCTTCCTCTCCCCCCCTTTTCCCCTCCAAACCTCCCCCCCCTCCCCCGGCACTTGCCTCAGGAAATAAGCCAAGGAGAGATCGCTGCTGGTGAATCCTATGGTTAGAGGGCACTGCATGTGACTCACTTTGCTGTTGTATTTATGCTTTTGCAGAGGGGGAGTTGGTGGGGGAGTACAGTTAAGATTTGCAAAGGAAAAGAGTGGTGGGTGAAGGTGGGTATCCCCTCCATCCACAACCACTGTTTCTCGGCACTTTGGGTCACAAGTACTGATTCTCCTCAATTCTTTACCTTCCTGAGGAGACAAGTGTTAAGTTTCTTTCAGGTTTTTTTGTTTGTTTGTTTGTTTGCTTGTTTGTTTTGTTTTGTGGGTTTTTTATTATTTTTATTTTGGTTTTGTCCAGAGAGGGGAAGGTTAGAGGAATCCCTATGCCTCTGCTCTGTCTGCGAAAACACTATGTCCTTCCCCTCTATACCAGGGGGAAAAAAAAAAAAGGAGAGAGAGTGTGATGGAGGAAAGACAGGAGAAGAAAATTTGTTGGGTATGGGGTTTTGTTCAGTGGAGAATTGCCAGCTGGGTTTCTTGATTTAAGAGCCAAGTGTGAGTACGGAATTTAGTTTGAAGTGATGACAGGCATGCTAGCTGGTTTTGAGATGCTTTCTGTAAACAGGAGTTAAGGGTTAATGCATTCCATGCTGTATGTATTAATACATGTCACACATGTACTTATAATCATAGCCTTCAAAACGGCAGCTTGTGCATGATACACACTCACTCACATCAGTGAGTTCATGAACACACACACACACACACACACACACACACACACTCAGGGATATAGCAGGGAAGATGAATAAACTCACTCTGGCACATGCAGTTCTAGCTCCCTAGCACATGCAATTCCTGGAGAGTCTGCTTCTCTTGTGCTCACATTCTCCCTTCCCCTTTCCTTCCCCTCCCTCCTTCAAGCCTCCATCCTGAGCACTACTGTTCGAGGATGCTTGCATATTAAAATCCCTTGCCTATCCTGCTGCACTAGCCTTGTAAGCCTGCGTGTGCACACATAGACACACACATAGGTGAATATATAAGTAAAGAACATAGATGTACTCTGTCTGGCCTACTCTGTGCCTCACAGTCTTGCATTTACAGCAAGCTGCATCCTTAGAGTGTATCTCATTCACACATGGCTTTTTTCACAGTGCTTTTTCCTCACTTTAGTACATATTAGTGCAGGAGTGCTGTGCATGGAGATATGCCAGTCACAGCATCCTCACTTCCCCTTACCTTCTACTTTTACCCACAGTTTTGCATGTACTGTTCTCTTCTATTTTGTGTCTACTAAGCAAATTCCCGTACAGGCAGGCTCCCCGTCACACACATGCTTTCTATTGCAGCCTCACACCTGTCACTCCTGCAAGCCCTCACTGTGAAATCCTTCATTTTTCGCCACCCTCTCACATTTACGGAGTGCTCCTTTTCATACAGTCTCACTTCTCCCATTTCTGGGTCTCATACACAATGCTTTTCACTGTCACATATTTCCTCTCAACTTACATTCTCTGAAGTCTGGACTGTGAATCCAACACCAGCACCTTCCAGCTGACTTCCTTCCTTTCTGTGAAGTGGCTAATTCTGACAGGGGAGGAGGATTTTTTCCAGCACATAGGTTGTACATGGGGTAAGAGGAGAACCAGTACATGTGTAGCATCAGTAGATAATGTCAGCAATGAAGTTGTGTACCTTGATGTCAACTTGCCCCTGCTCTGGAGGCTTAGACAGACAACTGTCAAGAAAGATGGACATTGGCAAGTCACGTAGACTCTGAAATTGCCTGTCCTTCTGATGCATGTTTCCTAGCCTGTAGACCATGGTGCTTGCTCCACGCAGTGTTTTCAAGACACAAGCCTTCCCTGAGTTGTGACCAGAGCATCCTGATGCTAGCACAGCCAGGAACTGTTTTAGTCTGTCCTTATAGCTGGAGCTTATGCCAGGCTACAGGCATGGACAGGCTTCTACCTTCTGTTTTAGTGAGTTATTATTGCCACAGTTGTATCAGCCACATCTCTTCTCATTTTGAAGGCTTCACGGAAGATGCTTTGAGGTCTGTATTGTCACATACCCTGTGAGAAGGCAGAGGCAACACAGTTGCCCTCCCTAGGTTTTGAGATGGGATAGGATGGTGTGGTGTTCTGTGCACGTTTGGAAATCTGGAGCTGCTTTTTCTACTGCTCCTAAACTTCTGGCATGATATAAACCAGAGCACTGCTGAATCTAGTTTCATAGCCAGCAGCAATTTATTTTCTCTGATCTGAAGGGTGAGAGAATGGGGAAGCAGGAATACTGGGGCTGTATGGGAGGAGCAGGGCATTGCCTGAAGCAAGACTAAAGATATTTGAAGGAGTTAAAAAAGGGTGGGAAAGTATTATGTCCTTAAAAAGATCCAACAAACCAGCACAAAAGCCCCACAATATTTATTTCAAATTAATTGTTTTTCACTGAAAAGCCGTGGTAGCAAGCCTTGAACACTCCTCTAAACCCTGCTGAGCACAACTCTGTGGAGCTTTTAGCCCACGAAACGGCAGTATTGGATTTGACACGCAGTGACCCCAGCCAGAACGCTTCCAAGACCCTTGTGAGCACATCCCTCCAGAGCCAGCCAGCTGAGCCTACACCTTTGCGAGCTATCCAAAACTTGTCCGTGCCCTCTCCCTTTTTCCTCGCTGTCCACTTGGGGGTGTACCGGCGAACGCAAAAGCAGCTCCTTGTCTTTTCTGCGCTCTCCCACAGCCACCAGGCATGGGGGAGAGAAGGGGAGCGCTGCTGGCACTGCCGGCACTGCCGGGCCGAGCCGAGGCTGAATAGCAGACGCTGGGGTGCGGGGAGGAAGCGCAGCTGAGCCTGGCAGGAGACCGACGGGCTCCACAGTGCCAAGCGGCCGGCGCAGGCTGCCTCCTCCAGCCAGGGAGGATGCAAAGGGCTGCTGTCCCCTGCCTGCCTGCCTGCCCTCAGGGGCTTTGGCACAGAGTCAGCTTTTGGTCCTTCACCCCTAGGTTAGATGCTCTAAGTTCCGCACAGAGGATTTTTAAATTCCACCACCCCCCGCCCCCCGATCGCTACGTTTCCTCAATTTTGTGGCTTAGGATTCTTGCATTTCTCTGCTGCTGCACTTGCAGTCCTCTTCGGGAGGCAGGTGGCTCGGAGGCGGGATGGTTGTTCCTCCTGCATGGTGCACCGGCCCTCCTGCCCTGGGGGGGCTGGAGGAATAAAAGTACCTGCACACCCCAGCACTGCTGATGGGTGGGATTTTCTAGCGGCATGCTGCAGCTTTTCCCTCGAACGGATTCGTTTCTTAGCACAATGTTCCTCAAAGCTTCTGACAGAGATCAGATTGTTGAATTGGACTGTACAGCTGAATTTTCTTTTCATTTTTTTCCCCTCCAAGTCAAAAATTGGGTGCATGAGGATGGGGAGGTGAAGCAAATGATTAAGGTCTATAAAAATTGCATTTAGATAATTTAGAAGAATTTTGTTTTGATGTTTGCACTTTTACCTGCTATTACTATAACTTAGCTGTCAATATGAAAATTAATTTTTATTTCCTCACCCTGAGCATTTTATTTTAAAAAATGAATGCCTTGACAAATTATACATTTCCTTCAGCACTGCTTTACGTTGAAAATTCTTCTAAACAAATTATTTCCCTTGAAAAATAACAGCTGTTTCAAATCAGCAATTTGTTAAAAAAATGCCAGCTTGTTTTACTGAACCTCCCCTACAGCCCCGCCTAATTGGCTAATTGTAGAAGACTTTGTGTTTAAAAAAAAATAATTAAGATACTTCCACAGCCAATTTAGTGGAGTAGATGGTTTAGGAAAGGATATGCAGAACTGGCCTGCATAGTACTGGCAGCATTTATTTATAATGTATTTCTGGAGCTGCTCAAGGGTGTTCTTAAATGGGGAATGAGTTTGATGAAAGAAATCACAGGAGCAGTCGGGTAAGTAGAATAGAATGCTTTAGGTCGGTACACAGTACAAACATTATCTGTAAAGTCTCATATTTTATAATGTTAGTGGGCAATGCAGGTGTGAAAAATGATGTGTTTGTTAATGCGTGAGGTATGTGCAATCTGTATGGATGGAAGCGTGTGCCCGAGTGTTTCTGTGCTGATAATGTGTAATGGATGGGGGAGAAGAGAGGGAGGAGCAGCAACGTGTGTGCGAGTGGTGACATTGTGGTGCATGGGGAACAGCATGGGGCGACTGTGATGCACTTGGATAACATTTAGATATTGCCAGCTGGACAGGAAAAAATACTTTTCCTGCTCTTCTGAATATCTTTTCTTCCTATCTGTTTCAGTTCTCTCTTCTTGAGTCAGGCAAGGGAAGCTCTCACAGGCTGGACTGTATTGATGAGGTGACAACTCACTCAGCTGCCTTGCATTCCCTTAAATGATGAAGAGGCTCAATACTTAAAACAAAACCCTTTCTGGTAAGGTTAGGATAGGGCAGAAGTAGAGAAGGCTTTTTATCTGCAAATGGGGAGCATTGTAAAGATATCCCAAGTGTTTCTTCCAGTTCTATCCCAGTGATTACCGACCATTAGTGTCAATAATTACACCAGTAAGAGCCCATTTCCTCTAGCTGTTATGAATCTCAGCTACCTCCTCAAAGGGCTTTGTTATGATAAGTAACAGTTTGCTTCATCTTTTAGCCTCAGAGTTCTTTTCTCACACAAGAGTTTTACTAGTTCTGCAACTAGTAAGAACAGCAGTTCCCAATGTTTTTGGGCACTCCTTTTCAGCCTTGGAGCACACTCATGTGTACACTAATGGTCTGAGGAGGAGATGTGCTCTTTTATAGTTACTCTTTTCACTTCCTTTTTTCTTCCACTAACAATAGAGCCCCTTCCAGTCGGGGTGAGGAATACAGCTGCTCTCCTCCTAGGCTGCTGGCAGAGCCAGCACTCTAGGAGTGCACACCCTTTCTGTGTGCTAGCTGTGCCTCCTGTAAGCCTTGAGTTAGTCAAGGCCCTTGCCTTGCAGGTGGTGCCTGGATGCTTCCCGCAGCAGATTTGCCCTGTGCAAGACTGAGTTGCTCAGGAATAGGTTAGACAAGGGATTTTGATGTGTAGGTCCTGCAGCAGCAGCTGGGTGTTGTGTGCAGTTCCCTGGTGGGGCTGGGCACGTGCTGAGGAGCTGTAGCACTGCTTACTTCCCTGTGTGCTGTAAAGTGAGCGCAGGTGGCAAAAGCTGATGAAGAGTAAGGGCAAGGAATGCCCTTTTTCTGGGCACATCAGAACACCTGATGGGTTTTTTTGTGGAAGGGGATCAGCTGGGGTGGTTGCTGTCTGAGAGAGGTTGTTAAAGGACTGAATGATCTGAGTGAAGTCTGTAACACTACCAGACACATATATCCTGGAAGAGCCTGGGGAAAATCTTTCATGTGTGCCTTTGAATACAGGGACCTGTGTTTTGCCAAATATTGTTTCCTTTGTGCCTAGGGTGCTGCTGGAAGGATGCAGAGTTTTGCTGTCTGTGGTCCCCATAGGAAGCACAAATCTTTGCCTCTTCAGTATCCCCTTTTCCTTAAAAAGGTGCATAAAAGTTTCATTTGCTGTTCATACTCAAAGAGCAATGATTTTGGCACCTGATGTGCTCTTCCTGCTGTCGAATTATCCATGATAAAATCAAAAATATCAGGCACAGCACAGACCATCCTGTCCCAGTCTGAGAGGGAGCTAAGGGCATGTGCAGGTGAGCATGTGAGGTACAGCCCTCTCCTGGTGTCAGCGAAGGGCAGAGATCCCTGCAGTCAGCGTGAAAGGGAAGGAAAAAATGCTGGGAGTAATGGTTCTTACAGAAATACGCACAGCAAAAAGAAGCCCAGACTTGATTCTGTGCTATGCCATTACACTGTGGTGCTTTGAATGATGCTGGATTTCCTGGAAGCTGAGGCATTTCCCTGTGAGCTCCCTCCAGTAGGGTGCCTGCCTGTGTGTCAGCATTGCCCTTCTCACCTGCATGGAAGGAAAAGGAATAGCACTACAAGGGCTGCTACCCTAATTTTTCTGAGACAAAGGAGTATTCCGTCTCACAGTGAAGTGTCTTGCTGGCCACATCTGCTGTTTTAAGGCTCCTGGGGAAGAAATTCTGCATGATTACATGCTGAGAGAAAAGGGCCCTTTACGCTAGCCATGCTTATTGGTCACCCACAAGCATAAAATAAGATTTTTCAATGGATGTCAGCTGTAGAGGTACTGGACTTTGAACAGTACCTCTGAGAGGAGATGGTTTTGGAGGCAATGCAAGGGTATATATATATCTCCAATTAAGGCAGGTTGGTGTATTGTGGTTTTTTTAAAGGGTTGGCTTGTTTTATTTAAAAAAAGGTAGCATGAGAAGGCAGGCTTCAGAGGAGGGTTTTAGCTTAAAGCAAAGGTGAGTGTAATCAGAGCTGTGGGCTCACAGTCTGGCTTTTTCAGTCCCTAGGTTATATAAAGAAAAAAAAAAACTCCTCTGAAGATGGCTAGTTTTTGAAATTTGTTCTCTTCCCTAGAGTCTGCCTCCGTGTGACCTCATGGATGCAGGTTTCTGCATTTCTTTCTGGTTTGGCAGAGCTCTCCCACAAAAAGGGCATCCCTCTCCTTTTTCTGGTGATAGTGATTGTGCTGCTGAGAGGAGGAAGATGTAGCAGGCAGGCCTTGAGCAGTGGGATGAAGCAGGGAGGAAGGGAGCAAGCAAGGAGACAAACGTAAGGCTGTGGGCCTTTCCAACTGGGAAATCAATAGCATATGAGTATGCAATGTAAGTGTGTAATCACAGCTCCCTCCCCTCTGCCCCTTAGCACTTACATTGATGGGGAGTTGCAGGCCAGAACCAATTAATCCTTACAAACTGCTAGGACAATAACTATTAATATTCTTCTGCATGCACTCTGGTTGCTGCACCTGCTTGGAGCCTGGCTGTGCTTGATCCTCAGCAGCTGACCCAAAGTTCCACCAAGAGAACAAGAGTCTTTCTGACCATGAGCCTTGCAGCCAGTGCACTGTTACCTGACTTCCCCCTGTTTGGATGCTGGAGAGGCTGACCGGGGTGATATATGTATACTTGTGTCTCTGAAAGAGGAGGGATTTGCTGGTAAAGATTTGCCTGCAGGAAGGAGGGGTTACTTAAAGGGGCATCTGTGGAATTTTTGATGTGTAAATGCATTTAGACTTTTGTCATGCTGGTACATCTTCATGTAATGAGTATCTACTCTTTGCCTTGTAAAGGTACTTTGTACAATGGGATTGAAACATCCAGTTTTATTTGTGCCTGTTTACGTGATCTGTGCATAAAGGTATGGCCTTTGAATAGCTCTTCCTTGGCTTTTGGGAAGGTGCATATATGGAACAGAAGATGATATATGTGCATGCACAGGTATTTGAGTGTGTGCATGTGACAGGAAATGCGCAAGTTGTGTGGTAAAGATGCTTGGGAAATATTGACAAATCTGGTTCAGAGTTGTGTTTTGTGCAAAGGACTTGTCGTGAATGTTAGGGCAGGGGGTGAATGCAGCCTGATTGCTGATAGGAATGTCCATCCGTGTAGCTATGTGTGCTTTTGGAGTGACCATTATTCATAGCAAATTTGCATCCTATCTTGACATGGCAAGAGATTGTTGCAGTGAAACAGAATTGTTTCTGTGGCTTGGCTACCCCTCCTCATCTTTCTGCGATAGCCTCAGTGTAAGGTGGCAACTTATTCATGCTTCAGTAACCTGGGCAGGAAATACAGCCTAGAGAGTGGAAAGGACATGTTTGACTCCTACAGTCTCATGGGAGAGTTTCTGGGAATAGAAGGAAGAGGATAAAAGGAGGCTTTCTTACATGCACAAGTTGCATTGTTTTTTAATTAGACCAACATATTCAAAAACCGTACAGCCTGACTGAGCCCGCCTTCCTTACATAGCTGTGCTATTTTATGAGCTGGATGCAGCCTGAAGCAGTAAACCAACCAGCCTGTGCTCTGGCTGTACCTGCATTAACACAGCCTTGCTAGTTTAAATTTCTCAACAGCACGGGCTCTGTCCAGCATGGCTGTGTTCTGTCCAGACTCATTTTGGGCAGCTGAGCAGGACAGACCTGACTACAAGCATGACCTCGTGAGATGGTCTGCACTTCTACATCTCCTGTAGAGAAAAGGAAACCATTTGCCTGGAAGAGCCATGTTGGGATTTTATGAACAATAATTTCTTGGTGATTCAAAGAAAAAAAATTAATTTTGCTAGCTCAAGTGGTGTAAGAGCTGTCTGTAGTCTAGGCCAGTTAAGAGAGGGAAGGCAGGAAACACTGGGAGCTAAAGTGAGGGTACATAAGCTCTCCTCCATTTTCATGTATCCTAGATGCCTACTGGTGACTGCTTTGTGTACTATCCAGCAGCCACAGAGCCGCAACAGGTTGAGATGTTGGTAAAAAAAAAAGTCCAGCTGCAGCAGGAGGCAAATGAGCTGTGGCATTGCCCCAGAGGGACCTAGAGCTACGATCAGCAGTACAGTCGTCCTTTTCCTTTGGTCTGCTGGGTGCATAGAGAAAAGAAAGAAAAGGCCATTCTGGCTGGCCTTGCTCTGTCTATCCTGATGTAAATCTTTGTAGCAGCAGCCTTTTCTTCAGGCTTCAAGAAACCTCACAAGACCCCTGCATTTAGGCCCTGGTCAACCCAGAGAGTTTTTGGTCTTTTTCTTCCTCCTGCTGACCAGAATTACCCAAACCACCACAAAAATTGAAACAAGACATGCCTCAAGCTCTCCTGGATGCTGAAACTTTGTTGTGGCTGCTGTGAAGGAGGAATGGCCATGTGAAACATATTGGGAAGACAGAAGACCTCTGCTTTCTTTGCCACAAACAGGAGTAATAGCTCTGTAACTCTTTCAGACCTGGGGATGCTAAGTGAGAAAAGGTTTTGAAATTATTACAGGAAGAGGCTTAAGGTGACCTTGATCTGGAAGAAACTTTCTTGTGGAGCTGCCATCTTTTCTTGGTGATGATAATGCCAAGGTTGTGGGTTTGATCCCCATGTGGACCATTCACGTCAAAGTTAGACTCAATGATCCTTGTGGGTCCCTTCCAACTCAGAATATTCTGTGATTCAAATATCCTGAGAGCTGGCAGGAACCTTGACAGGTTTCTTTCAGAACTCTTTCTCAAGATCTCCAGAAGTTTGTTGAAGCAAAGCAAAGATCTTTGCAGAATAGTTCTGCTTCACCAAGAAGGCACTTTTCTAATAAAGAGGTGTTTTGTTGGAAAAATTCCAGCTTGAGTTTCAAGAACAGATTAAGTCACAAGTGCTTAAAGGCTTTCCTGTGATGTGTTATCTGTTGTCACAAGGCTACATCAAAGTCTCAACTGTCATCTAAAACAAAAAATTCTGAAAATTGTGGCCTTTATAGGTGTTATCAAAAACTTGAAAATGTAACCTGAGTGCAGCCAGTAGCTGGTGTCTGCCTTGAATCTGCAGGCAGCTGATAGTGCTGTACTGAAGATCTGCCCTCACTTTTGTTTGGAACTGGATCTCTGTCGTGGTTTGACCCTGGGTAAGTGCCAGGCACCCACGGCAGCCGCTCGCTTGTTCCCTCCCCTGCCACAGCTGGGCGGAGGAGGAAAGGAGAGGGGGGGGGACAAAAAAACCCAGGGAATTAACTCAAAGGTCCATGAGTTGAGATAAGGAACCGGGAGAAAACGCTCCAAGGACAAACCAGGCTTAACTTAAGTTGCAAACTGAAATTTATTACTACTTGAGTTAGAAGGAGGATATGAAAAATAAACTAAACCTTTAAAAGACACAATTCTTTTCATTCCCCACCCCCCCCTCCCTCCCACCAACAGTGCGAGGGGGACAGGGTGTGGGGGTTCAGGTCAGTCCATTTCCAAGATCTTCTTTCCCTGCTTAGGGAGAGGAGTTTTTTTCCCCTGCTTTTGCCATGGGGTTCCTCCCACGAAAGACAGTTCTCTGTGAACCTCTGTGGCATGGTTTTTTTCTTGTCCATAGAATGCAGTCCTCCAAGGACAAACTGCTCCAGCATGGAAGCAGGGGG
>VYZT01009670.1:0-149841 GCA_013400735.1 Pomatostomus ruficeps | reverse complement strand
AACATGGCCAGTGGCATGTCCATCATCTTCAGAGCCATCAGAGATTGGCTCTGCTGGAAATGGTAAAGAATTCCAGAAACTTTTCACAGGAGCCATCTTTATGGCCCCCTCCCCTCTACCAAAACCACAACAATCTCCTTGGAAGAGACCCAGCTGATGTCACTGTGAAGGATGGAATGTCCAGTGAGCAGAAGCTGTGTCCTGTAGCAATGCTGTGTTGGGACCAGAGGATGAGCATGTGCACGTGTCTGTGTGTGCATGGCATGTGCAGGGCCTGTGCTGTGATCACCAGAATTACAGTCTAGCCAGATAACAAGCTGTTGTTGTTTACAGCTCTTGGTTCCGGGCACTTCAATTCCAGAAAGATGTAAACAAAATTAGAGGGAATTCAGAGGATTGCAAGGAGAATGATTAAGGGGCTGGAGGGACTGACTTATGAAGAATGCTTGTGAGAGCTAAATATATAGCTATTTTGGCTAAATGACTAAAGAGGAGCTATGTTAATGATGTAGGCATACTGGGAGGCATGAAGAATTGTCTAGTGTGGACTCAGAGCTAGAAGAGTCTCTCATGATAGAAAATTTGGAGGAGGAAAGAAAAAACTGGCAGGAGAGGAAGAATACTTAATGGAAGAAAGAGATTAGATGGTGATATAGCTTTGTTAAGAATCGTGTGGAATTACTGCCATTTGGGATATCTGAAGTTTGGCTGGGCAGATCCCTGGAGAATAATCCATGCACTACAAGCTTGAAAAGGTCCCTTGAGAGACAGTCTAGATGCCTTAATAGATTTTTATGCTGTCATTAATTTCTGAATCACAGCTAATACTTCCAGTCTGACAAAGAGCCATATTCTTTAAAGCATTTTTATTTCTTGCCTTGCATTATTTCTGCTGTGATGCAAATACTGGTGGAAGTCATGTGGGGAAGTCTTCTGCTATATTAACAACTGAAATTCTGGTTGTATCAGCTCCTTAACTCAAAGACCTTTTTCCTCTTTCTTTTAGTGGAGTGTTCTTTCAGATTTGTCTGATAGGTGGGAAAAGGCAGTCTGCTGGTTGCCCAGTAAGGTGAAAACCCAGTGTCCGTAACTCTGGCCTGTGAGTTGTGTTGGGCTTTGACAGGTTCCCCACTGACATACATGATACATACAGGCTCTGTTCTTTCTTTACCTTGCACATTTTCAAAATGAGTAACTGACCACTGGACTGGTCCCTTCAGGCTCAGAAGTTGATGTGGTTGAGCTTGTAGCATTCCTGGCATGTCAGGAGAGGTGAGCCCTCCCAGGACCATCTGTGAGCTGGAGGGAGTCACGCCTGTGAGGGAGGCAGCAGTAGAACAAGATGGTAGGAGATTGCCAAGCTGATCAGCAGCACGTGGGGATCGCCCAGCTGGTTTGCTCTGATCTCACCTACAGCAACAACTGAAGAGTGAAAGTGAGATGAGTGGTGTTGGCTGCTTTGTTTAATGAGAATGAAACAGACAGAATTGAGAACAAGTTTTGTAGTGGATGCTGGCTGGCACCATGGACTTCCAGAGGCAAAAGTTATTACAGCTTGAGTGAAAGAGCCAGGATACATAATGGGAATTATCCAGACTGAAGATTATTTGTGCCATGGATGCAGACCCAGAGAGAGTTCATCATAGTTTATTAGCTCAGGTACAGCACTATGCAAATTGCAATCTGTTTCCTGGGCAGGAAGCAAGGAGCACTATTTTGCATTGCATGCAGTCTAGACTGTTCAGTGTTGCTGGATCTTTCCCAGTCAGTGCAAGGCCTGTTTGAGGGCCTCAGCAGCCCAGCAGTGCTGGGGAAAAAACATGGAGACAGCTGGCTCTGGATGGAAGTTGATGCTACTTAGCTTGGACTTTTTGATTAGCCTTGGTATGTTCAAGGTGGCTGCTGGTACTGACATCCTTACCACGTGCACTCCAGCAGGGTGGGAGAGCTCATCAGCTCAGATGTGGGGCAATGGGAGTGCAGCTGGGCTCTGGCTCTGAACCAAAGGCAAGAAACCTTGTAGGCTGGAGTTGTCTGTGCTGAATGTCTTGATTTTTCATGTTGGAATCTCCTCTTTAAAAGTATGTAAGCCCTGGAAAGAATAAAAAAATCCCTCCTTGCCCCCCACCTTTGCATTAGGTAGAGATTCTTCATTTGTGCCAGAATGGGAAAACTAGGAGATGTGAGAAATTGCCTAAAAGATGATGAAGTGGAGAATATTAGAAACTCCAGAGGTGATAATCTGTGTTGGCAGATATGAGTTGCTCTTGAATGGTAGAGTACTTGCTCATGGAGATGGAGAACTTGTGAGTATAGGTTCAAAGACCAATGGACCTATTGTTTTCCCTGTATTATTTTGGCAATCTGTGTGCCCTCTAGTGGCACGACTCATGAAAGGAGGTGGAGAACTACTGCTCCTACCATTGGCAGTGTCACCTAAGACGAGGAACTCTATGTTTGAAGCCCAAAGGATGAGGTTTCTCAGCCCTGGCTCACTGCAGAGAGAGGAATGGGGTGAGAGCAAGATAATTTGTGTAGTGATTGTGTTTTTTGCATGCAGGAAATTGATTTGTTACAGCACCTTTGAATCATTGTTCGGTAGGATTTTGCTAATCTCATTCTAACCCCGGCAGAACATTTGTCGCTTTGCACCCAGCAGTTCAGTCAGAGCGTGATGCTGCCACCTCCTTTAGCTATTGGGGCAAAAGCGCAGCAGCAAGAGACCTTGAAATACATTCCTGCAAATGGGCATACAGGATGGAGCTCTGGGCCTCCTCTCTGGGTTGCATGAACTGTAAATCTGAAAGGAAAAGAGGGACTCAGAGTGTTATAAGGAAGAGGACAGTTGGTGGCAAACTTGTGGTTGTATTGCTGTGTGCTGAACTTCTGGAGAAAAACATAAGCACTTCAAAGCCAAAATCAAAAACAACCTGGGAATCCATTTTCTCAAGCTCCTGTTTAGATATCTAACAGCAGCACTACGTAATAACAATGTTCATAGGAAGGGAAAATCTTCTCCAAGTAAATTTATTTTTTTGTTTTTCTGCCATTCACATGTTTGAACTAAGTGAAAAAAGTGGATTGACACTATTTAGTCATGACTTTTGTTAGTAGCCAAAGCTGGTGCTGTAAAAATCATTATGCAAACAGTAAAAAGAGAAACCTTTTGGAAAAACATGGTTGTTTTATGACAACTGTTACAAAGAAGGATTTCTTATGGCTAGGATGGCTTTTTGAAAGAAGTAGAGACTGATTCTAAGCCAGTAAAATATAAGACATTCAAATCTATGTTTCTGTTGCAAAATAGAGCAGGATCTGGAATGTGGTTATCCCACAGTTCAGAAAGCACCTTAATTCCTCAGCTCTGGCCTTTCTTGGAGAGGCCTAATTTTTCTCTCCTGTTGCTTTTTTAGCCACCATACATGTTGGAGTTCTGTGACTTCTGCTATTCAGTGGGGCTTGCATTAAGTGCTAAATAGGAAGTGAGCAAAAAAAAGTCTGCACCTACCTCACAGACACAGGTAAAGAGGCTCACACTCCCAAAGGCACCTCAGTCCCAGATCTCTGTTCCTTGGCTTGCTGTGCTGAAGGCAGGCCCTGGAAAAGCCCCTATTTGTCACAGCAGATGGCTGGGAAGCGCTTGTTGGCTCCATGAGCAGAGGTGGCAGCAGCAGCACAGCCCTTGCAGGTGTCTCAGCAGCAATATTGGGGATAGTGGCCACAGAAAGAGAGCTGACCCTGTGTATTGCCCTTGGCAGTTTTGGAGGTGGGCAGCTCTGCTGCATTTGTAAAATGTGTAGTGTGGTGTCTGCCCTGCAGTTTCCAGTCAGCATGGCCAGTTTCTTTTTGCTCCTGATGCTGGCTTGTTGCAGCTGCAAGGAAGGGGAAAACATGGCTCTTTTCTTTCATCTCCCTGCATTAAACTTTAAACACATATCCCACTTCATGTTTCCTACTGCTGCAGCTTTATGACCAAAACAAGGGACCAAAGATGTACTTGTAATAAAACCAAGCAGTCCAACAACTTTTATGATGTCTACCTCCTGCACCAGGGTTATACTGAGAATGTATGACCTAAATTTTTTTTTGGAAAACCATCAATTCTACATTGGAGTTGGAGTTCTGGTCTGTGGCCTTATTTGTTGTTGTGGTAGAAGACTGCCTAACACCTCTTCAATGATTTTTTGCTTTTGGGGAGTTTTTTGTGTGAAAAACCAAGGAAGAAAAAAACCATTAACTATAAGGGCTATTTGTCTGGTTTAGGTGAACCCAAAGTAGAGTCCTTAATCCAATTTCATGCAGCAGAGGCATAAGGCTGGATTTACGCTGTCTCACTCTAGGAGGTTAAGGATGTGTCGTTCGGTTTGGTCGTCCTTGGCAGTACCTGGTCCAACCTGAGGCTGCAGAAATTCTAAACTGGTACGTGTCTGTGAGGGGAAGAGAAAGGGGATGAGTTGCAACATGTGCCCTTTGATAAAAGATTGTTGTGCCCTCCTGAGTGAGGGGATACCTTTACTCTTCTGCTTTTTCCCAGCACCGTGAAATGCAGTTTGTTCCTGTCTTGGTCTTTCCTTTTGTTGCGGGCACTCCAAACAGAGGATCTTTGATCCACTCCAAGCAAATTTCTTATGGGGTCTGATCTGGGGCTTAAGGGTTGCATCTTGGAGAGCCAGGCACATGATTTAGTTTGCAGAAACTACAGGACCAGTGATGTGAATGCAAGAAATAACGCATCTACCCAGATTCTTGGATTCAATAGTGTCGTGCAGTGCAGGCTGGCAGTTGGAAGAAACACTTTTTCATGCGTAAATTTGGGCACCTTTGAGTTGCAAATGACTAAGAGACAATAAAACGCACACTGCCACTTTCATGGGGATACCTTGAAAGCCAGGACCGCGCTTTCAATTAACTCTGCCGTATGTGGCCAAAGTCGACAGTGCATAAAACTTTGATAATTTCACATTTTAAAAATGTATCGGAAACTCTCATTCATATATCTTCACTAAAAATTTCATGAATTGCACATTTCCTGGTGTTAGATGTTCAATAAACTTAAATTATGCAGCAATTTACATCTAGAAGATTTGCTTTAAAACTGAAGACTGGATACTTCTCTTCTGGGTTGAGAACAGCTCTTTCTTTTTATGCCTCCAACAATTAGAATGGGCAGTTTTGTTCAGAAATTGTTGAAGATCTGTACTGACCACTTAGTAGGAAAAACTGACATGAGGGAGATGCAAAAGGTATCAGGAAATAGCTGGACACAACCGTATCCCTCTTGTTTGAGCCTGGTGTTGCATTTTTTTTCATTTCATGGGCATAGGTATTGGATCTACCCAGAAATTTTCCAGCAAGACTTTTCTGTATGTTAATGTATTTTCAGCTAATTGGGGAATTTGAGATTAGAGGGAAGAGCAAACTTGAATGAAACCAGTTTGTTAAATCCCAGATGGCAGCTGCTAGCCAAGAGTACTTCCTGTACAGGAGTAGTCAGGTTGCTGGGGACATCTCCCTAGATTGTAGAGTCCCAAGGTGAACTCCCAGTTTGAGACAATGAAAATATGGGGTGTTCTGTCCATTGATGCAGACAAGCTCTTGAAGTACCCTGCTTATCTCAGGCAGTGCTTTATTTCCATGCCCTATCCCAAATTTGTGCCTTTATCTGCATGACCTCAAAAGAATAACATGCAAGGTGAAGAGGAAGTCTTTAAACAAAGCTCTCTGGAGCTCTTTCCTCCCTTTCAGTAATCTCATTTCAAAGCTTTTCATGGTTACCCAGCTTTCTCACTCTCCTTATCCTTACTGCAACCAAGCTGAGAGTATAAGTGACTTCTACCGCACTCCTGCTTTCCCATAAATCATCTCTATGCTCAACTATGGATGAAGAGTAAGGAAGAAAAATCAGAGCCCAAGGTACCTATGGCAGTCCTGGGACAGCAGTGGTGCTGACAAGCATCCATTCTCAAGGTGATCTGTTCACCATGACGATGGTTTGTAAGAGGGGTGTCTTAGAATTGCCTCACATGTCCCAAACTGTGCTTCTAGTCAGGAGATACCTTCAACCTTCTCCTGCAATACTGCTTAGTGATTTACATCACCAATCACATCTACGAATAGAAAGAAATAGGATGCACAGTACAGTTTTGTTTGCCACCAACTGAAAAAAAAAAAAGCCTCGGTCCTGTCAATCTCAGCTGACCACATAAAAACCAAAGGTTAAGATATTTCTCTGAAGTTGTGAGCCAGCTTGGCGGCAGAGCAGAACCTGGAGGACTCGTTCTCTGTCCAGTTCCCTTGCACAGCACTCCTGTGCCTGGTGCAGTACTTCCTGAGTATGAGTCTGCCTGGGCAGGGCAATGGGCAGCACTGGTGACAGAAAAGATGAAGGAGAGAGCTGTGAGGTGCAGGGAAGTGGGCGAGGAGAGGGAGGTGCCCTGGTGTCAGTAAGGAAGATGTCTGAAGGAAGGAATGGGGTGGATTTGGCAACGGTGCAGGGAGGAGGGGAACAGAAGTGTCTGACAAGCTTTTGAAGCTCTGTTTGCTTAATGGGAGCTCTTGCAAAGACACAGGCTGCATAAGCCATCAAGAGAAGATGGCTTCTCCCAGGGCCCTTGCAGCTGCACCAGGCTATGATAACAGAAATTAACTTCATCTCCTTTCTCTTGCTTTCCAAGAGCCCCAGAATAGTAGTTATGAAAACAGTGCTGTTTAATATTGTCTTTGATCGAGCAATCCAACGGGAGCCCTGGGCTTGTTCAGCTCGGCTTTGTTAGTTTCAGACCCCAAGGCAACAAGCCGTTGCCTTCAAAGCTCAGGCAGGGCTGCATTAAGTGTGAGGCGCGCAGCAGAAATCCCAGTTTGTCAATTCAAATGGCGCTCACCTAGCAGCAGCGCCTGTAGATTTAGATCCACAGCAAAATGTGGGAAGCAGGGCACACAGTTATCCCCTCCAGAAGGAACCTATCTCGGGAGCCAGCAAACAAGGCAACACCCTCAAAAGACAGCAACACAGGGTGGATCTTTCCTGTTATTATCCAGTTTTAATATGCTGCCTTTTTGCTTTGCTGCCAGCTGGTCTCCCAGTACACTACAGCCAGGCAGCGTGTGATGCACGAGGACAACATCACTGGAGAAGAAAGCTTCCATTCATGTCCTTCACCTCCCTGTGGCAGATATGCATCTTTCCTCCAACTCTGCCCTGTGGGCACTGCGTGTACACCTTGGCAAAGGCCTCCATTCTGGTCGGCTATAAGCACTGGAAAGCACCAAGCCTCTGACTTAGCAAGAGTCAGCTCTCAGAGATAATTGCTACTTAACCAGCAACCAGTATGAAGGCAGCTGCTGAAAAAGGTCAATGCTAGTGGTGATGTGCAGGAGGGATTGTGAGAACCATAGAGGTAGAAAGAGCTCATCTGTTTCCAGATGTGTGGTTACCTGAATGCACCGTAACCTGTGGGTACCCAAGTGCAGGGACTAATGGTCTCTCTGCAGGCAGTGCTGAGAGATGGAACTACGATGTGCTAAGGAAAAGACTGGTGCACTTTTTTTGTTTAGTCTCTTTCATTGCTAAATTATGAGACTCGTTCCACTTTGTGTCCCCCTGTATGTAAAAGAGGGATGGGCTCAGCTTTCGTTAGGTAGTTGTATGGGGGTTATGAAAGTTATAAATAGGGAAGTGACTCTTGGGATGCCTCAAAGAGCCGACTTGTCAGTTTACTAGGGAGAGATGACCATGGTGCTTAACCTCAATCTTCACATCTGTGTAAACTACATCCAGAGTAGGTTTGATTATGAAATGTCCCAGAACCTGTTGTGCTACTTTCCTCTTATTATGGAAACTGTGTTCCCATTGAAATAAAGGAGTATCAAAGGAAGGTATAATGTTTTAGATACACATTTCATTATAATAAAATTTGGAAAGTTGGAGGAGCTTCAGAAGCAAGTAGTTTAGTGATAATATTTCATGTGACAAGGATAACACCTGCCATTACTGCAGTCAGAGTAAGATTTAGACAGGCCATATAAACACTTCAGGTATATGTTCTCTCAAACCTGACATAAACAAATTGATGTTCAGTTTCCAGAACCAGGTGTTCCTGAGCATTGTTAGAGAAAATAGAACAAGAATCTCCCTTCTGTTCCAGCAGTGTTTGTCCTAGCACTTCACGTTGTTTTGTTATGCGCAGTGATGCTTGACAACCAAAGGGACTCACCCTACAGTGTGCTCTTGTGTATATTTTAGGAAGAATCAGCAGAAACTCTGGACAGCAGTTGAAGCTTTTCTGAGATTCTGGTTCATTGCTTGCCTCTTGAAATTATTGCTTTTTCTCTGATTGTGTCCCAGTAAGACTTCTGTTTTCTTCTCTGTACCGTGTAAGGCAACACAGTAACAGTGAGAACTTCATTGATCAGACAAGAAACAGGAACATAAACGATGGCAAAAGTTGTGTTGTTTAAAGGTAACTGAGAATTGCAGAGGAGAGAGTTGCTTTTGCTGTGGTGAAATAATTTATGTTCCCTCTCTGAACCTGCTCAAAAAAGTGACCAGGGTTTAAAAAAACTCGTGCAAGTATGATTAACCCAGGGTTTAGTGCTAAGAGACAAAACTTTGAGGTCCCCATCTACTTTTGTCCTTAATAGGATGTCCTCTGCTGTTAGAGGAGCTGAGGGACTCTGTAGAATTTTAAGAAGAGGTTTCAGATAGTCAGATGCTGAAGAAGCGCAAAGAACTTCACATTGAGTTACAGGAGAAAAGATTCAGCATGTAACTTCTAGCTTCAGTCCTGGATGCACAAGAGGTGGATGGAGGGTAAAGGAGGCTGGAAATTAAAATAAGTCAATATCCTAAACTATATTTTAATTGAATTTTCAATATCTTCACCTTGGATATTATCATAGGAGGCATTAAACCCATGCATATTATTCTATAACTGTATAGTATCTACAGTAAAAGCACCAGCTATGAAAACTGGAGAATATAAAAAGCTCTTTCAGTATGCTTTCAGAATTGCTCAGTACAGTTGCTTATGCAATATTTTCTATTTCTGAAAGCTTAGAAGCCTGGAATTAAGTAGAGGAAAAGCCTTTTTAGGTTGGCAAGGCAGCTCTTCCCCACTTGACCAGTGCAAGCTCTTTCAGTACAATGGCAGTGAAAATCAGCCCACTCACATCCATGCTGTTTAATTACAAAGGAAAGCCACAGTACTTCAGAACAGAAAGATATGGGTTTGTTAAGATACTGGACTGATCCTCAGGGGGAGCTGAGCTTAATTCCTGCCTTTGCCACAGGCTCTCTTTAAGTCAGTCAATTAATCAGTTTGTGCCTTAGCTTACCTGTCTACACAATGAAAATGAAGACAAAGGAAGTCCCAGCCCCATCTTCCCCCATACATAAAAGATGCTCTCTGTGTGATGGGTCCCAATCTTGTTTCTGTTCTTTTATTGCTGTTTGGTATAAAGATGTCTTCTTTCTAGGAGGGAGGTTCAGTTGATCTGTGCTTTCCCTTTTCAATGTTTCTCTAGCTTCATGGATAAATGTGGTACTATACCGAGGTAAGCTGAAACAAAGCCTTTGCCATAAAAACTTGAACAAGTTAAACCTATTGGATCATTTGATCCATCTCATCAATTATGCTCACCTGTACCTTGTGGAGCAGAGTGGTAGTCTGTGAGTAGTTAAGAATGTGATTGAATTTTCATTATAAGGCTAATATTTGTTCCTTAGTACTCAGCACAGACAATAGAGAGTTAGTCAGCTTGGGGGATGACTTAGCAGTTTTGTAATGAAGTTGAAGTCAACTGGATGATATTTTCCTGACTTTTATGTGTAAAAAACCCAAGAAACAACATATGATGTATGCAATTTTATCTGTATAAACATTAATGAAACAATATAGAATTTGTTTCCACTTTTATTTGTAGTAACAATAAAGAAAAAGGGAGAGAAGGCGAGGCATTTCATTTTCATGGAATTGTTGACTGCAGCTGAACACAGTTGGATCAAGATGAGTTGACTAGGTTTTAATTTTAAAAGTTAGGATTCCAAATAATGAGATCAAAATGGTTCATTGACTTGTTCCACTGAACAACTTCTCGAGGTTAGGCTTTCATTAAAAAACTATGTAATGCTGTCTTTAACACTGTCTCTATCCCTTTTCCCATTTCAAGAGGAAGTTTGTTCTAATCACAATTCCCTGGAGAGATGTTATTGGTGAAAGGCAAAAAGTTTCCACTAAATGCTAATTACAGAAGCTGACTGGAAATTGCCACTTTTGTAAATTGGCATTTTTCAAGGACTCCTCAATTCCTGGGTCTTTTCTTTGGTGGGGGGGAAAAGGAGACAATTACTCTTCTGCTCTAACTTGCTAGATCCAGGATGATATAAGGAGGATGGTCACCTCTTCTGTTTTGCTCTTCAGACACCAAAGATTATGGCCTGACCACTCCTCTGTGGCTCTCCTGAAAGTTTTAACACCTGCAGCAGTGTTGGGCCTATGGACTGGCTGGATCACAGGAGAGCACAGATCATGATCCACTCTTGAAGTAAGGACATGCAGAAAGCAACAGAGAAAAAGAATGTGGAGAAAAGAACATAAGGAAAGCTGTGGAGCTGGGCCCGCTTGTGCCTTTCCTGACTGGCTAGGGTCACATCTGTGGCTTACCAAATGCATTGGAGTTTATCACAACATCCTTTCAAAAGCTGCTATACACCATTCTCACCTCACCTTTTACCTTTTTCAGCTTTTGCAGATGTCTTGGCAAAACAAAGGTCCTTGAAAACCACCCTCAGCCAGGGTTGGCATTTTCATGTGTTTGCCTGATGAGACAATGTGTGGAGGTTGCCACGCTTCTCCTGTGTTTTGTAAGAGGAAGCAAAAATCTTCAGTGACAAACTATTCTTCTTATATTTTTTGACAAAGACTGGAAGCAATTCTGTTCAGTCACTGAACTCACCTTGACTCCGCTCATGCAAATGCCATAATTCAGAAGTTCTTAAACAGCAGTGTGCAAGGTGCAGCCATTGCCTATGGATCTGTCCCATCTGTGGTATTTTCAGTCAGCTGATGGCAAAGATGCAGGGTATCACCAGGGAAACAAAAGGCAGGCTCTGGATTATCAATTCAGTAATTCTGGAGCAGTGGCTTCTTTGCCAGGAACAAGGCTTCTGTATAACTGGTCTACTGTGTAATTAGTGACTAATGGAATAACAACCACCAGTATATTAATTGTTATTGTAGCTGTATACAGATCATTGTTCTTGCTGTGACAGACATATAAATTGTGTGCAACTGTGTTGTCCTTTCCAGAGCAGCTCTCTCTAGATTTAGGTGTCAATAATGAAATGCAGCTGTTCCTTGAGGACGGATAATGTTATCTCTAAGGACTTGTCTAGGCAGAGCACACGGGAAAGTTGATCTGAATTAAGTAACAAGGTGGGTTTCAAGTGGATTATGTAAAATTTATTAAACTGATGCATGCATGCTCACTTGTTTGGAATTAAAAATGGCCTTCATTTGATTTAGTTTAATTTTCCTTTAAAGGGAATCCAAGTAAATTGAATTAAAGCCACTTTAATGCTGGCTGAAAGTTAGAACATTAATATTCCCGTGATCCATAGTAAAAGTTCCATGTTATTTTCCTAAGAAGAGGGCAAAGGTTCTCTTGGCATTTGTGGACATTGTGCTGAGCAAATGTGAAAGTTGCCTTAAGCATTCATTTTAACATTCTGAAACTCAGTGTGAGTTCCATCCTTTCATACTTTTGGATTTTTTAATTTTTTTTTTTTACCATCCCCTGAATCCCCCATGCAACTAGTACAGAAAGTACTAGTGAAAGAGTGTATTTTAATCATTTGGGTGGGGTTTTTTTTAATCTGGGAGACTTAATTCTTCCCTATAGTGAAATGGAAGCACAGAAAGGATAAGTAATTTCCCCACAGAAATCCAGCATGAGCTGCCTGTAGAATACCTGAGATCTGCTGTGTCTGGCAGCAATGCCTGGATGCTGGAAATTTGTGTATTCACAGTCTCTTGTTTGGATCCTCTTGTCTTTCTTAGAGGAAACCTTGGTCTTAAGCTGTGAAAGGAACCTTTCACTCTTCCCAATATGGGCAGCTTACCTGGTGTGTGTGCTGTTGGACATCTCTTTGGAAGCCTTGCTGAGAGTTGATGTTTCTGTGGCTGAAGATCATCTCTTCTGACCTACAGCCTTAGCTGCTCACTGGGTCACACAGGCAGATAGTGAGTTTGGGACTCTCATTGCTGTGCAATGTGGCTGAGCTGAGAGCATGTGAGAAGAGCAGTTGGAGCGTGGGGAGGAAGAAAGCCAAGCCCTGAGATCCCTTTGTAATGCAGGAAGCTTTTTCATGAAATCACATTGAAATGAGCAGGCAGGCCATGATTTGAAATGAAATAAACCTTAGGAACCCTGGAGTTTTAATGTACTGTTGATAAATGGATTCTGTTCTTATTCATCTCACTCTTGCATGAAGAAAGAAACTTTTTCTGTGAATTGACCTGCATTTCTTTCAACTCTACCTTTCTAGATAAAGCTGCTCTGAGCTTCCAATTCGGTGACTAGTTAATCCTGGCCAGAAGTTAGGAAGACCATTGGTAATGACAGCCAGAATTGCATTAATGGAGGAGAGCTGTATTCAGCAAATTCAGTGAAGAATTCCCCTTACATTTCTTCTAACATAGTTCTACATTTCCTTAATGCAACACACTACACTTGTCTAAGTACTTAAATCTGTATGGGCTCGCTTCTGTTTATTAGAAATAGCACAGCCAATTTTTATACACATCATGAACAGTGTGTCAGAGGCTAATGAGAGCATGCATTTTGGTTTGGTTTTTTGCTTTCATGAGAAAAGCAGTGTTTTCTTGAACACTAACAGATGCATTTCCAGTGCTTAACAATAGAACCTCAGCTTAAAAGGTCCAGGCATTGTTCAGATGCCACTGTCAGCAGGAGAGATGTCACCTAGAATAGAAGAGCCACAAAACTGCAAGTACAACAAAACCTGTGCTGCAGCCTCAGCAGAGCAGCCTTTGTATTGGTTCTACATCTATGGGTTTGAACTCTTACTTTTCCGAAGTCACAGGTGAAGAGGTTTTAGTTCACCCCAACTTTCATTAGGTCTGTATTTCTGGCATCTCCTGTCTTTCAAGTGTCCTGTCTGTTGATGGTCTCACTGGTTGCTTTGTCATGTGGTTTGGTTCTCATGTTTAGAGAGCTGAGAAGGAAGAATGTATCAACCACCTGACCGCCAAGTGCGTCAATAATACTCTGCTGTTTTGCGCTTGGGCACCTTCAGTGAATGCCGATGGCAATCTGTGCTTGAGGAGTTTCCTTGTGCCATATTGGTGTGTTTCTAGTATGTTCAGGCACAGACTCAGCTTTAGAGTTTTGAAGTTAACATTGTATTGTTCTGGTTGCTGGTGTGTTGCTTTTATGGTCTTATTTGTTGGCATGGAGGTCGTTATTAAGATGTACCATCTTGCAGCAAGTCACATCCTCCTGGTGTGCTCTATGTACAAGAGAGATGGTTGACTCGTTTTAAATCAGATATTGCTGTGAGGTCCTGTGATATGCAATGACTTTTTAATGAGAACCGTTTTATATCCTAATAAATGTGAGGCCAAATTTCATTGTTTGTTTTCCAGCTGTAAGAATCCTGGAAACATCCCCTGTGAGTGCACAGTAGTTAATTTGTACCCCAGTCTGGCACGCACAGCAGGTTTCTATTGTTTTAGGTAGACATCTGAGGCACGGGCACCCTGACTCATGAGGAGGAGGACAAGCTAATGCAAATACTGTGTCAATGGTTCCACAGAGCTTATAGGATATAATTTGCTGCAGTCTGACATACTCATGGAAATTGCCAAGAATGTAGTCTTTTGTTTTCTGTGCTGTAGTCCCAGACTTTTTAAGCTCTCAATTTTTCTACAGGGAAGCTCTCGGTCTGCAGGTTGTCTCATAGTGGCTGATACTCAGATTGTCTTTAGAAGAGACACTCTATTTAGGCAGGTCAGAAGGCATTGTGTCAAGTGAAAGATTGAAGACTTCATCTTCTGATATGATTTAGGAATACACAGATACAAATACAATGAGAATATTTTTTTCTGTATCTATTTAGCTTCACTTGTGGATATTTATTTATATTGCTTTAAACTTGGCTTTTTGTGCACTAGGTTTTTAAGATATTAAGGCATTTAAATAGCCTTTAGAAATTTGGGCTTTGGTCACACAGGAGGGCAGAGCCCATCAGCTGTCAATGAGATTTGAGCTCTGATGCATCTAATTTTTGAAAATGAGTCATCAGTCTGTGAAATGCATGGGGCATTCATTGAGCACTAGCTTGCAGAGACCACTGAGGTGAAAGAGAGGAACCCAAGGCCAAGGAGAGAGGGATGACAAGATGGTGGAATTGCTGACATTCAGTTCCTTGGCTTGAGTCCTGGCCTGAACTATTCTAGAAAGCAATCAAGAAAAAAAACATCCTTGTCTATAGCACTATAACTTCAAGGGAGCTCATTGCTAGTAATGTTGCTTGCCTGCAGCATCCCTGTGACAAGCATGGATAGATAGAGCAACAAAGCTATAGTGACAGATTCAACACGGTTATGACTTTTAGTGCTTTCTTGGTAATCTTTGCTTTGTGTTCCTAAGTTCATAATTAAACTTCAAGTAAACCAACAGAACTTAAAATTTGCAAGGCTCTGAGTGTTGTCTTTGATTACTAAGAAGAAAATCCTCATATCTTGGCCTTTTTGGTACTTCTTAAAGGCATAAATTTAGGTAATAATTATATATGTTCCTAGAGGGCCTTTGCTGCTTAGGGATATGGGGGTTTTTTTTCTTCCCCAAGGGAATTTCCCATCTCTTTCACACATCCTATGTGTTCTCCCACACAGGATGGGATGTTCAAGAGACTTGTGAGTTTGCAAGGCCTGACAAGCTCTGGAGGGGAGCAAGTGGGGTCCTGGTTATTTTAATTCTTGGTTTTTATTGCATGCAAAGCACTCTTGAATACTGTAAGTCACTTTGCCTGTCTCTCTTTCTTGACTTGTAATCTCTGAAAGCAGATAAATCCTTGGATGTGGCTACTACGCAAATGGGGAAGGGGAGTTTTGCTCTGTAGATTGATCATGAGTGATGCAAATAAAATGGGCTATTCGGTGTTTGAGCTTCAATGACTGCCTGCAATTGCATAGCTCTGGTAGGGAGACGGTGACAAGCTAGCTTCATGGATGGGGGCAGCAGCAAAACAGAGAGGGGACAGAAAAGGAAACCTAGAGAGCCAACTGAGCTGAGACCTTTCTCTTTGTAGGTCACAGAAGCCTTGCCTGTAGTGTCATTCCTAGAAAAACCAGGTTACTGTAGGATTGATCGGCTGAGGCCAGAGCTCAGATGTAATATTCTCCCATTGCATTCAGAAGAGCCCCAAGTAATTGATTTGGTGTGTGCACAGCCCAGCCATGGAGGGTGTGGCTGTGTCCTGCTCTGGCTCATTTAACTTGCGTCTGACCCCGGGCTATGGTAAATTAGGGTTTGTCTCTTTGAAGTGGAAAGCAGCTCCCATTTACAATATGCTGACTGCATTATCAGTCATCAGCATGCAATGGAGAGAGAGCCGGAACAGAAACCAGTCTTCCAACGGGACTTGATCAGATGGCAGAGAGATGCAAACAGCAAACTCAGAACATTGTGCCAGTACAGGTTGTGTTAATCTGCTTGTTTCTCTAGCCAACAAATATTTGAGTTCTTTCTACCCACACATTTTCACTAGTAAAACTTCTGTAAATAATCACATGTATGCCCTGGGCCCAAGTGGGTTATTTGGGTTTGAATCCAGGAACTCTGAGCTGCATTGAATGGATAGTGGTAGAAAATGGAAAAAGAGTAGCCAGGCCAGTGTACAGACACAGACCTGAAAGTCAGGTTACTGTGGCTTAACCTGCTGCTGCTGATCAGCTGGGCTGCAGTCATTCCCTACTTTTAACCTATTTGATTGCTTTCCTGATGCATCTGCCAGATAGGAAGGGTATTTGGCTAGAGTCAAAAGGTTCAGTTCCACTATGTTCATCTACCACAGGCTTGTTCCTAACCTCCATCATTTATTGGTAATGGGCTGATAATACCCAAGCATTTGTTCCATAAATACTAGATCCTTTCTTCATCACGTGATCTCTGTAAATGGTTATTTATGCCTATAATACCTTTTAATAACTGTTAATGGTGGTGGAGGCAAGATCAATCTGAAGATAACAGTCCATGATTTGAATGCCCTTATACAAACTGGGAGAATACTTTCTCTGATCCATTCATATGAACAAAACTCAGCTGAGAGCACCAACTGCAGCAAAGAAAAATGCATTATGCATAGGAAGAAATGTTTATAGCCATACCATCTCACTACAAGATCACCCATTCTTATCTCCTCGTGCCTCTTTGTCTTTGAAAATTAGATACATGGATAACATTTAGTTCAGTCAAGATACCTAGTTACAGATTGGTGCATCCTCCCAAAGAGGGACAAGCAAACCTCTGCTTCTGGCTCTAGTTGGAGTTCTAAGGATAGTATCCTCCTCTATACCAGTGATTTTATGCTATAACCTATCCATGGTGGTTCTCAAGCACTTATCTCTGTGGCTATAACAGTAGGGAAATATGCCACGAGTTTTATAGGCTGGGGAATACAGGTTTTTTTTTTTTAATTATTTAGGGATTTCTTGCTGTTCAGGATGATCTCTTTCAGAGCCACTTCTATTTTTTATTACTCTTTGATTGGCAAGATAAGTGTGTCAGTGTTATGAGTTTTTCAATTTTTGCAGTAGGAAGACCTTTAATCCAGCCTTCCAGCAGGGAAATCAGTTGAAATTCCCAATGACATGTGAGTTCTGTCTGAAGGAAGGCCTTGTAGGACTGGGGCCCAATTACATTACTTGACATTTTACATAGTGGTATCAGAATGCTTGTCTAACAAATACAAGACAAAGCCTGACCAGAGACAGCCTGCCACACAATAAAATAATAACGCCACACGACAAGCCAATTACTTTACTGTTAAATTGCATAGAGCAAGAATCTACTGTCCACGTCTTCTGGCTGTTTGTTTTGGTTTTTTCTTTTCACATTTGTCAGTTCTAGCCCAAAAGGTCCCCTTTCCTGGAGATGACTAATCAGTTCCTGTTTCCAAATGTCTCTTTCAGTTTAATTAGATTTGGCATGGGAAGCTTTTAGAGATAGTTGTCATTTGTAGGAAGTTGCATGGGTCAGACAATGATTTTGCTACTTCTCTCAGATTAGCATTTAAATAAACATTAATGGCTTGAAATCTATATTTCAGGCTTGCTCTTCATAGAATTCACCTCCCTGCCTACAAGAAAAGAGGGTTGTTACTTTTCTAGTTGTTCTCAATGTTTCCTTAATTTGATTTCCCATTTTTTCGCCCTCCAGGACAGTGTTTAGCATCTATACACTTAAAAATGGGAGTTTGGGGGTGGGTTTACACAACTCTGCTCCATGAAGCAGAGATGTTCATTATGCTCTAGCCACAAAATTGTTCTATTTTTTTCATCTTACTGCAGCAGGGATGCTAAAAATAAACTATTTAGAGAATTATATTTTGTTATGAAGAATATGGATGTCTCTAATGGTACTCTGTCCCCTAATTGCTTTGCTGTAAGGCCTGACAGGTGGGTGCATTCATACATTTATACTTGACAACCACATTCAGCATCCTGCTGAATAAGTTTGCAGCATGTGAGGCACTCATGGAAGAAATCCTCTTCCAACTTCTTGCCGACAAACAGTACCTATGCAAAGCAGTACCCAGGTTCTCCAGGCAGTTGGGAGAGGAAAAAAAAAAGGGGGCAAGCTGCTTCCTACCAATGCTGGCACCGAGCGCCATGGGCAGAGCTGGGAATACACTTGCCGCTTCCCTAGTGCTTGGTGCTGCTTGCAAAGTGCATCGATTGAGCCCTGGCACAGGCAAAGTGGGGACCTGCAAAGAGCCCCTGAGCCCACAGCCCGCCACGGAGTGGGGTGGCACCGCAGTCTGTATCGATCTGCGCCTGAGAAATCAGCGACCGTTGTATTATATAATTATTGATGTAGCTGGAAAATGCCACAGGCGAAGTGCAGCTCGCTATTTGTTATGCTGCATTGTCTCTCTCGTCTGCATTGGGCCTCTGTGTTTTGCCTCTTCTGTTCCCATTGCATGTTTATTTATACCGTGTGCCTTTAGCTTTCATATTTCTCCTGCGAATCCAAGTTGGAAAAACCAGCTCTAGTTTTCATTCAGGAGAAGGAGGGGTGGACTGTGAAGGAAATGAATTCCTCTAGACACTCCTGGAGGCCCTAAGCTGAATACAAAAACCAGGGAGAAGGCATGAGCGGGGAAAAGAGGCTTGGGAAGCAGAAGGCCCTTTTTATCTCAGCGGAGCCCACAGGGACTGCCAATCTTTTGATAAAAATGTAGACTTTAGAAGCAGCCGTAATGTACAGCCTCATCTATCATGCGGTTGGGACAAATGGGTTCAGACCTAATTTGCAGTAGCAATTAACTGAAGTCCAGCCAAATCCTCTCAAAATCCTTTAGGATCGTATGTACTTGGTTCCTATGCATTCCCAGGAAAGGGCGAGGACAGGCCATCACAGCCTTCAGCCGATGGTGCAGGAGCACACTCTCCAGTAGCCCAGGAGTGAGGGAGCTGGGCACTGCTGCATCAGCCCCAGAGAGGTGTCTAATGAACTTCCCTTGATGAAACCACAAAGAGACAGGTTGAAGGATGTGACTAAGGTATCCTGCCAAAGGTGGAAATAAGAAATTAGAGACTAAAAGGGGTTGGCAGAGTGAAGAAACCCTCAGCTGGGGGGATACCAGGCAAGAAGAGGGGGGCAGCAGCAGAGCTGGTGTGAGGGGTCTGCAGCTGGAGTAGTCTGTGTATGTGAGCACAGAGGTATTTTGTGTGGAAGGTTGCCGGGGCAGCTGTGAAGGGTCAGATATTTGGAGGCAAACAGGAGGTATCTGAAGGCAAAGCCCATGGTGTACCACCATGTGTGTGTGAGACCCTCACAGCATCAGCCCCTCCATGCCTGGTGCTAACACATGCCAGTACTCACTCCCTTCCACTAGAGCAGAGAGATATTAGTCGAAATGTAAAGATAAAGGATTACAAAGTGCAGGATTTAATAACTGCACAGACTCCAGGCATCTGCAGGGCACAGTCCTGTACTAGTCAAGAGAAGACAGACTGGCTGAGGATGTTGGGATAACGGGGCTTTTTCATTAGGAAGGTCTGATTCATTTCGAGCATGTGCAATGAGTTACCAGTGTGTGAGTATGGGACTGCCCTCTCCTGGAGGAAATATGCTCTGTTCTCCTCTTCTGCTTTCACAGTTGATGAAAAATTTTGTAGTTTTTTGTAGTATAGAAAAGGTATCGATTGAATCAGTGGTCTCTTTTGTATCGTGCAGGAGTGCTCTTGACCCACTGCACCATATGCCATAATTGTTGTGTGGCTGATAGCTGTGGGATGGCAGCTATGGATAGTAGTATTTAAGCTGTACCTCAAAATGCCTGAGCTCTGGGAACAGGCCAGTGTTGAGATAGGAAGGTTCCCTCCTATGCAAACAGCTGTTTAGGGTCGGCTTCTTAGTGTTCCATAGATCTGAGCTTCAGCTACACTGGCTGTTAAACTGGCTACGCAGTGGCAAAGCATAAGCGTCCTGCAGGCTGTACTGAGGCTAAGTGCAAACTCTGTTTAGAATCAGAATCAGCAGGCTGCTGTAAAGGTGGGCCTAAGCCTAATTTCACAACCAGAGGTGGTTGATGAAGAAAGGCAGAGGGACAGGGCCTTTCCTGGAACTGTTCAAAAAGTGCACAGATGTGGCACTTAGGGGCATGGCTTAGTGGTGGACCTGCATTAGGTTAACGATTGGACTTGATGATCTTAGAGGGCTGTTTCAACCTCAATGATTCTATGACTTTATGACATTCATGCTCTGCAGGGTGCAGTTGCTGTAGCTGCCTGGGTCTACAGGCTTCTGTTAACACTGCTCTGCCTCCAAAGATAATACAGCTGTTGCCTTGGGAAAGTGGTCAGGCCACAACCAGAAATCCCTCTTTGGTACTGGTGGGTGCTCTCCAAGCATGGGGAAGAACTTCGTTTATTCCCCAACCTGCAGCCACCATTGGGGTGATATTTTAAATCAGTGCTTTTATTGCTGTTCAGAGAGGGCCTATTTCTACTTGACATAGCACCGCAGTGCTGCTCCAGCTCCAGGATAAAACACGGTGCCACCCCACACCTTGGAGCAGCTGTGCTACTGTAGGGAGGCAGCAAGTAATCAGCAGAGATTCACTGAGGGCTGCGATGCTGTAAAATAGCCTCTCGGCACAAGATACAGGGGGGCGCTTACCGAGGTGACAGGGAAACTATACATTTCTTTTTTCCAATCCATTAATCAAAGTGCCTGCAGTTCCCGTTCCGGTGAGGCAGGTGAGACTCTAATAAATATTGAGCAGTGAAACTTGATCTGTATCCAGGCTCTCCGAGCATTTTCATAAATAGGAAGTTGCAAAACAATAAAATAAACCCTTCTGCTTCCCAGCCGCTTCTTTGTGAGCACTTATTCGTGGCTGCAGGGCTGCACAGCTGGCAGGGCTGGCCCAGCTCAGGCTGGGGATGAGGGACAGGATAGCTGAAGCTGGCTCTCTGGGAAGAGGGAGGTTTACCTCCTCCCTCTGCTGTCGATGGATCATGTGTGACCTGCAGCTGGATTATTCCCTGACGCTGCAGCTGTGGCAAGCTGTTTTCTCAACATCCCCTTTGTAACCAGCCTGATCTTATTACTGGTGATGGCCTTGGACTCAATACAGAATTGGTTTCACATCTCAACAGAAAGAAAGCAGAGGAAGCCCTTTGCCAGGCCTGATGCTGCAGTCCTTGTTTGCTGAGTAGCTCCATTGATTTATGCAGGACTATTCAGATAAAGAAGCCTTCTGTGTTATATTGCTTTTTTTCAGGTAACTCTTTCAGCTAATATAACCTTCATTTTATATTTTCAGCTGTTTCTTAGCCTGGTTTCATACAGAAACATAACTTCTATGAGCATAGTATCTGGCTGTCTTTCAGACTCCTGTAATTACTGAATATCTTGACTGATTTCAGCTAAATTGAAATCTCTTAAGACATTTGGTCCTTGTAGTTTTCATGAAAAGAGGAGGAAAGTGACCTTTTTAGCTCTACACTTGCATGAACTCAGCTGTATGCTTGGACAACAGAGACTCTATGCAGAAGAAATGTTAGCAATGTGGAAGTAGTAGGAAAAGCCTCACTCAGACTTTTTCCCTCAAAAAAATCCCTAAAAACAAAAACATATTGTTCTACCCAGAAAAAAAAAAAAGTCTACCCCAAATAACTCCACACACAACATTTACCAGTCCTCTGAAAAACAGGTGTCTCTAATTCCAGTGCTTACAGAAGAACTTCCTAGGACTGTTGAACTGCACTTTTCTTCTTGCCAAGATACTGTTTACCACAGTGGGCTAATGATCCACAAGACCCCATGGTGTATGTTGCATTTTTGACCTCACCATTCAGAGAAAAGGGAAGAAAGTCTTGTAATGTCTCTGTCCAAATGTACATTGATGTGTACTGGGGAGGGCAGGTTGGGAGCAATGGGAAGGAGAATGCTCCTTTGAAAATCCACCTACATTTCTGAAACCTTAGAATTTGATGGGTTACTATTATCCCACTCTGCCAGTAAATAGGCAAGCAAGCAAAGCCTTGTTAAGACAAGGGATTTGGGGTTCAAATATTACGGGCAGATGATGATGCTGGAATTGCTTGTGCTGCATTTTTACTTTTTTTCTTCCTCCCCCCTCCTCCCCCCCCAAATAGTGCAGGATGATGCCTAGTCAAGTCTTTTATAAAGTGCTTTGAGGTCCCAGGATCCCACGTGTTCTAGGAATCCAAAATATTATTGTTGTTACTGGTGCTCTATTAATAACGTTAGTGGATATAGTGCTTTCTTTTCCTTGTCAAAAAACATCAATCTCTTTTTTTTTGGGAGCAGAATCAATGTAACAGGTGGGTTTTGTGCATTTGTGCATTGGTTCAATTTTTTTTTCTGTTTTGCTTGCTTTTAGTGCAGGCATGTGATTGGGGAGATTCAGGGGAAGAGGATTTGGGAATTTTTTTTTTTCTTTTTTTGGTCATCCTGCAATGTTGTTTTTAGTATGACCAGAAGCAACAGTTTTGGCAAATCTCTGAGAAAATCCTAGCCATGTAGACAACTAACGCTACCTCCTATTATTAAGGATTTGTTTTGGCAATTTCATGAAAGTTTTAGGATTTTTTTCCTGAATTGTTTGAGGTTCACCTATATGATTATAGTAGTTTGACCCCTGGTAACTGAGTTTGAGATGCAAAAAGATTTATGTGATTCATTTGTCCAGGCCTTTAGACTGTCATTGGTGTCAGTGGAATTAAGTGCATGCCAACATTCATGTCCCTGCTTCTAGATGCCATCCTGTTCTGCAGAGGGTTTGGTGTGAGGGAGGATAAATGCATGTGGTTAATCTGGGACCTGGGTTGAATGGAACTCTTCATAGTTCTCTCTGCTTTTACATATGTGAGAGAAGGAGCCAGCCCCCAGTGTTTGCTGAAGAACCACAGTCCCATTTGGTTTTGGGTAGCCTACAGCAATGTACACAATTGAGGATTTTCCCTGGCTTTCTCTAGCACAGGCTACATTTTCATACACTCTGCATTTGTAACAAGCATGTGTTGTTTGTTTAAGGACTTAAAGCCTATGCCAAATTTCTCTTTCCTTGGCTTTAAATATGTGGCCTAAGGGTAGTTTTATCCCAGCTATCCATAAATAGGAGCATGTTTGTGTTCCCAGTGACCAAAGTTTTGAACTAGAGCCAAACTGCATCTTCAGCTCTGGCTTTGCCACACCAGGTACAGCCAGAGCAACAGAGAGGTAGGGAAGCCCAGGTGTTTTAGGCTCTGTAAAGAGCTGGACTGTGATTAGAGTGACCACAGTGTCTGTAAAGCAAATTGCTGCCATTTGGGCCAATACTCCTGCCCCAGTAATAGTGTAAGGGAGTAGTAGACCAGTAGAGAATTTACTCCAGGGACTTTGGAAGCAAGAAAATACTCAGCAGGTAGAGGGAAGGCTTTTCCTAATGCAAGATCTGCCTTGCTTTAGCCTGTCCCAGAGGGATGTTTCTTTTGGCATGAAATGGAGAGCAATGCTGCTTGTAGAAACGTCAGCAGTATTGAGAGCTGGAGCTTAATTACCCACTGTGGAGTCTGCCTGGACAGGGCTCTCCCACAGTCAGCACAAGCTGTGGATTGCTCTCTGCGGGGGGAATGAAGGCAATATCCCCTCCAGGGTGCTGCACTTCAGAGGACTTGCAGCATCACGCTTTCCTTCTAGAAGATGGAAGAGCAATCTCAGTCATGTTCCTAGCTCCGCTTCCCTCAGCACTCCAGGTTTCCCTTAGTGGTGTCCCATCCAAGTATTGACTGGGGTGAACATTGCTTATCTCGGGAAATCAATGGGATGACAGCCCAAGGTACTACAGTAAGAAGAAGCCAGGAAATATGTATCTACCTCTGACTTTTCTCCACCTCAATAAATATGTTTCCCTGATCCAATGGCATTGTAACAATAGGCAGTAATTACTGTGGCTGCATCCCTCTCCTTTGATTTAATCAGACAGATATTATATGTTAAGTATCAATTGATTATTAAAAGTATATTTGCTGATGCTTCCAAATACACATAATGATGCATAAACAGTTATTTACTGCACAGCTATTAGAACTCAGCAACTTGACTTGCTTTTTACAATCAGTATTTAACATGCAATGACCATCCTGTCCCATTAAAACTAAATGTGTTAACTGTGTTTTGGGCATTTAATTTTAAAGCTTTTCTTACTATAATATCAAGTGATTACAAAAAGCCATTGTCTTAGCAGGCATTTGAAGCTATGCAAACATATTTCAGAAGAGTCACATTTTGATAACCTGCCGTGATGTTACTCTGGGTCAGCATAGACAAACTATTATGTCGCCTCTGGTAAAGTAGAACTTTTTGTTAATGTGTTTGAGTTTTAAAATCTCTGTATGACCTTGCGTTCTCTGAGAGGCTGAACACTCTAACTTCAGAGTTGCTTGGGATGTTGGATATTGAGGGTTTCTTAACCAAGCAGAGACCAGCTTTCCTTTTTGGGGAAAGCAGATGTGCTCTTTAGGACAGGTCTCAGGATGTTTAGTGCCATAGGTAGATTCTTAATAGGGGCAGGTTTTTTTAACATTCCATTAGCCTGAGGAAAAACTAGACTACTTTGAGAAAACAGGGAGGAGTTCACAATCAAACTGTTCCTTCCTGCCTTCCTTCCTTCCTTCCTTCCTTCCTTCCTTCCTTCCTTCCTTCCTTCCTTCCCCATTGCAGACTTGGGAGCTCCAGCAAATATGTTCTTAGTAGTTCCCCTGCTGTTGGGATAGCTGCTGGGGCAGAAGGCCCTATAGAGGCTGAGAACTCTGTAATACTGTAATGTAATTACAAGTTTTGCAAAATGTGGTGGTGATTGGCTGGACATAGGTGTTATGTTTTGCAGCTGTGAGGGCTGGTGAGCATGGCTGGTTGTGAAGCAACTCGGGTATTTCTCCATTCAGTTCCTGAAGGTCCCCTCCCTCAGCTTTCTTTTCTCCCAGGCTTGGAGCAGCTCAGGATGTGTTTACTTTTCTTGCCAGAAGATGGTTGAAGGCTCAGTGGTAAGGCATGTGTTCCATCTGCCTGCCCTTTCTAAAGTCTGCAGAGCTTTCTTGCAATTCCCTTATGCCTCAAAGCAAATAAATAAATATTTGCAGAGTTATTAAAGATTTATTGAAAACGCCATATATTTAAACCATCTTGTGAAAAAAATAGATGGCTGAATATTTATTATTTACATGTTAGGCATCCTCTACATATTTATTTATTCCTCCTTAATCCAATCCATGTTTTATAAATATTGCAAAAGACCCGTCAATAATAGAACAGGTTTCCATTAATCCAGAGGAATAATTAGAAAACATTTAGGATAATATTGCTCTGTACAAATATTGCATGAGCCTGTGAAGAGAGAAGTTTGGAACAGCCACTGTTACCTACGTAGCTGGGGCATATGCCAGCACCCCTGTCAGGTGGGGCTGGCAAGCGCCTTGGTTTCCTGCTGTGGGCTATCCTACCTCCTCTGATCACTCCTGCCTTGCAAAGAGGTCCTTGGAATGAGAAGCCTGCATCTCTAGGGAGAGACTGCAGTATTTAATCTTTCTCTTGTGAAGCAAGGCAGTCTCAGCTTGGGATCACTCTGGGATTGTGCTCAGCACAGCAGGGGCAGGGCAGTTATGCAATTACTCCTGCAGGTTTCCCAAAGCCCCTGCCCCACACTGACAAATCTGTAGCTCAGTGTTAAATTTTGCCCAGACATGTGTAATAATCTTTGTCAGTGCAATATTATGGACAGGTGATCAATTATGGTGTTTCCAGAAAAGATAACAAGCTTCTAGTCGTACTAATATTTCAAGATCTTGAGGAACCATCACCCATAGCTGCTCATTCCTTCCTCTTTCCCTACCATTGTCTCCGTTCAGAGATTTCTGGTTCCAGTTACTGTGCTTGGAATCATACTTATTTAAATATTTAAAAAAAAAAAGTTGTAGTTTGCTTTGTTCCTTCCCTAGTCCTTTTAAAACTATGCTCACAAGGCAAAATTTGCAGCCTTATTCCCTATGCTGTACTCGTTAAAGCTTTGACCTTCTTAATGCTCAACTTTGACTGGAGGGGACTCTCCTGGCTTCTTCAGTGTCCTGTAGCACACAGTCTTTAATGTCAGAAGTGCAGAAATATTTGAATCCAAGTCTCATCTAGTCCAACTGCATGTGTCTGACACTTCGAAAGGAGATTTTAGGTGTGTGAAAGATGCTCACACCTCTGCTTTGAGATCATACACCTAGTTGATGAGAAAACCTAATCCTTAGCACAGAACAAGCTATGAAGCAAATGAGTTTTGCGGGAGCTGTTAATTGTTTATTACAGCCATATTGGTTTGGTTTCTTAAGTGACTAAACCTGTGTTTGGCTAGATTTAAACAACCACTCACGGAAAGAGTGACAACGCAGTATAGTTGTAAGATAATGATAGGCAGGAGAGTATCACTCTGCATGTGCCTTAGCATTGTGCAAGATCACCTCAGCTATTTTGGGAGCAGAATAACTGTGTGGGAAGATGTCCTGTCAGATTACTCAGCTGCCTGGAGAAGCAGAGCACAGTAGCTTGATCAGCAATGCTGTACTACTGTGTCCACTCTTTTTCTAGGACCTGAGTTAAATCATTCTGCATGGCACAGATATCTTTTCTGTCCAGAGCCTAGGGCCAAGCAGCTCTTGCCTTTAGACAATGCAGACTATAAATCTTAATGAACCTAAGTTTGAGCTCCAGCCCTTATAAGAAATGTGACTTAGCATTATGTTCCTCAGGCTACAGCAGACAAGCAGCAGACTGCTTTGAAACTTTCACTAGTCCTGTGCAGGGTGTAATTCGATTGTTGTTTGGCAGGGGGAAGAGGGTTGTTTGATTCACTGTTGGTTTGGGGGTTTTTTGGACTTAGTTGATGCAAATGAAGACAGGCCCAAAGATTAGGGCTGAAGGAATTGACTGTAACATTTGGCTAGCGTAAGCAGCTAGCCTGTCTTTTGCCTGAGGAAACAGAGAGACAGCAAGCATATAGACTTTATGTAAAACCCTAATAGGAATAGGACTTAGGAACATCTGATTGCCATGACACACTTAAGCTCGTTATTTCACCTCTCTGTTACCCCCACAGCAGTTTTTCCAACCTTTTTGTTGTTTGCAGCCTTGAAAAGAACACCAAATCAAAATTTCAGTCATTATTTGCTATATGTTATCTCATGATCCCTGTTGAAGCCAGGGCTGGGCTATTTTAGGCATTCTAGCTAAACAAAGAAGGAGCTAAGGCATAGTTATTTGACTGATATTGCATGTGATGTCTCCAGCAGAAGTAATAGCTGAACCTCAGCCTCTCCTAAGTATCTCCAGAGTTGCTAGGCAGAACTCCATCTTCCCTTGCTGTTTCATTTCAGTTTTAGTAGACAGACGACACTAAATGTCTCCCTCTCTCCAAAACGTGTCTGCCCAAATTAATAGTCAGAGAAGAAAGAATTAGGTGTACATCCTTGCCCAATGCAAGCTTTCAAATCCCTGTTAACCATTTACCAATTTCCATGTGAGCTGCTTTTGCCTGGTTGGCTTGTGAAGTATCATCCAGCTGTCTGGTGTTTTCATGTCATCTTGCCTGGTAAGGTGCAGTCCCAGTTGGCCAGCACCTGGTCTTTCTTGTGGTTTTCCCTGAGCATCTGTTATGGCAGATCAGATTGCTGAAAAGGGAGCCATTAACTGGATTGAAGGAGAATGTCAAGGAGTCAGAAGGTTTGCAAGGATAAGCTTAGAAACAACGACGAACTTTTCTGAAAGGAATGACAGGAAGTTCTGAGCTTGTACACAGGAGTACGTTAGGATTTAGCCTGGCTTAAGTGGGATGGAAGACAAACTGTGCTTGGAGAAGCAGATAAGCAGGGTTTAGAATACAGAGTGGGAGAGTTTGATCTGAAGCTGGTGATGGGAAATGTATCAAGCATATAAAACAGCAGTGGACAAATGAGGATAACTGCTACAGAAGGACCGTAGAGAGATGGAATGAGAAAATATGTGACTTCCTCCAGGGACAAAAAGCCAAAATACAATTACCAGTTTGAAAACAGTAAAGACTGTGGATCAGTATCATAGTTCTACAAGGTGCTTAGTGCTCTAATAAAACTCTCAAAAAAGCTCTTGCAGTGAGTGTCATCAGTCTTATGGATAGCAGGAGGGCTACTCCATTAGGTGAGGACATGGCTGAACAGCGTACTCTCTTACGGAGCTGAAAGCCCTTGGGTCCCATTCTCAAACTGGCACAGTAAGAATAGCAAGAGCAGCAGAGCAGGCTGTCTTATTCCAGGAAATCATGTCAATCCATCAGCCAGGGCATGTTAAACTGTACTGACTATGGATACTTTCAGAACATCTATCTCATTATTTAAGCCTAGTCCCACACAAACCTCTCTGTCTTTCCTGTTCCTCTCCTCTTGCCATCTTGCAACAGGCTGCCTTCTAGCACCCAGTGATGTTTGTGTTTCAGCGCATCATATGAGATGGTTGAGTTGGATGTATCATGAGAGGTGGGAAAGAGCAGGGCAGCACTGAAAGGATAAGAAAGGAGATTTTTTTTTTTTTAGTTAATTTTTATAGGAATAGCTTGCAGCTGTCTAATGTCTTTCCATGAGCTCTGCATATGGAGAAAATAGTAATTTTGCTAGTAGGAACGTGATAATGAAAAAATAAAATTTTTCCCCTTTCTGAATAAAATCTCTCTGCAAAAGGAGGGAAGGCAAATCAGTTAAAGAGGGCCCCTGCCATCTCTCTAGCATGGTGCAGGGCCAAGCAATAAAGTGGGAGAAACTCTGCATAGAAAATGCATCCCAGTGTGAAGCAGAGGAGACTCTGTGGGCAGAGGTACATTGGCATTAGGAGCTGTAGAGAACACATATTGGCATATTCAACGTGTTGGCTTTTTTGGCAAACGGCTGAGCTTGGATTAATAAAATGTTCAGATAAAAATCAGGGTTTTATTAAAGTGTGCTCACACAGCGGCAGCTCCCGGCCGGGCTCCTGGAACGTGAGCTGGAAGCCTGCCAGCTGTGCACTGGAATGCTGCTTATCATACCTGATAAGGCAGCCCTGCTTCGAGAGTGTGAGAGGGAGCACGAGTGGACAAGAGGAGGGGACACTGACAGCAGTCTGCCTGCTTCTTGCCCCAAGCTTTATTCTGAGCTCACTGGCCCGTGAGGGTTTGTCCCCTATATAAACCCAGTGCACGTTGGAGGAAAAGCACACAGAGGCTTCCAGGACAGCAAACAAGGCCAATTGCTTGGGCAGCAGCTCCCCTCTCCTTCCTCCACTCCCCCCGCTCACCATTCCACAGCTCGCTCCCTGCTGTATTTGAAACAAGACTTGGTCTTTACTTTCTCTCTTCTGTGCCGGTTCACTCAGTTTCAGATCTCAAAGCTAATTAAAAGGGGCATGGACTGGGCTTACATTTTTTCTTCAGCAGAGAGCTGTTGGCAGAGTTTCTGAGCTGCCAGAAATGGGGACTGTGAACAGAAAGTTGGTACCAACTAGGGAGTGAGAAGCCAAAAACTACCCTAGCTCTTCTGGGCAGGGAAATGAATAAAGCACAACTCTCAAGTCCTTTGACAGATAAGGCAGAGGCCGGCAAGCGCAGTGTGTGTCAGTCTTCTTTACATACTTTTCATAGACTTTGCATTGCACTGAACTCTCTCAGCCTGTTCCTACTGCTTTGTGTTCAGAGAATGTGCACATGATCCTTTTCTTCTCCACCATATTGCACTCTCTTATATCCTATGTGTGAAAATGTGGCAAAATCAGCTTTCTTGGAGTATCAGAGTCCTCCAATTTCCTAGCAAAAATGGCTCTCAAGCCAACGTTGGAGAATAGCTGAATAAAGGAAATGTTCAACTTGCTGTATTACCATCTTACCTCCACGGACTGCATTTGTCCAGTCCCGTGACTTGTCAGGTCAGCTGCTAAGCGGTACCACTTTATTTTTTCAGGCAAGGGAGGAGAAAGCTATTGTTGGGTTAATTCATGTGTTCAGGAAAATTGTAGATGATAGACATGGTATCGGCATGAGCATGCTACTCTGCAATAATTTTTCTGGCCAGCTCCCAGCATTTATTCTAAATGTGATGTAGAGAAGTACAGTCAGACATCTTATTTAGACCGTTCTTGATATAGTTTTTTCCATTTTTTAACAACACTGTGCTGTTCATCCTTTGTTTGTCTTTAAACTTGAGGCCTGTTTTGTTCCTGATTTCAAAGAGCTTAAACCAATATGCTTAGACTTAGTATGAATTAAAAGAGCTGCCACCTTTGTTGAATGCCTCCAGTATGGCATAATGTCCACCTGGCAGTAATTAACATTTCCCAACTCAGTCCCCATCCTAGTACCACATCTTGTGAGTCACCTGCACTGGATTATCAGTGAATCTTCTTCCGGTTCGCTAATTCAAGAACCTCAGCTAGGGGTAGGGCATGGGAAAAACACTGCAGAAAGCAGCACAAGCTTTGCCTCATCACAGAAACTGTTTTTATGCTCACCTCTGTAACTTCAGTGAGGGCTGCACCCTCTTGTATAAATCATGCTGGCATTATTCTCCTTCCTCTTATTTTGCACCACTGTAAAATTCCGGGTGATTTGCTGACTTTTCCTACTCCATGCTCTAGCATTCATGTTGTGTGTGTGCAAGCAGGGGAGAGCAGTTAACATGCTTGGGATTACTGTGTATCCACACCACTGCTCCAAGTCTCTGCTCAAAGCTGGGCAACTTTCCAGCACCTCATCTGCCTGCCTGCTCCATCACTGCATCTCACCCCTTTCCTCCCACTCTCTCCCCTCCACTGCCCGCCCCCTAAATGCGTTTGTGCTGACGGGCCCATCTTTCCTCATCCACAGACAGGAGATGTGATTAGAGGGAATCTAATTTGTTTGGAGTGCTCTGGCGACGGAAGGAAATTATTCTGCAGCAATATTTGCAAATGCATTCATCATGGAGTCCCTGGCAATCCGTCACCACAAGCTGATGACTTTGTGATCTTCATGAAGGTCTCATTAAAACTGCTTTCTAATGATCAGCCCAACTTCCCATCCTGCTCTTTCTCTTGTGCACCAAGACAAAAAAAAGGAATGAGGATGGAGGCCAGTCATGTGCTATCTGTCCTTTCCTTCCCCTCAGTCTAGGCTCAGACCTGGTCTGATAACACTGAACTGCTGCCACAGTCTGAGGTCCCTCAGTTTTCTGGTTTCCTCCACATTCAACAGCTTTGTAAAGAATTGGCTTCTATTGTGTTCATTATATTTGAGACTTCCACCTTGCCCAGGGTGAGGAGCAGTTTTGTATAAGCCTGGAGCTCTCTCTGCACCAGAAGTTCAGTCTTAGATACCTTCTCAGCTTGACTGTCCTGCAAAATAATGTGTATAAATCTTTCTCAACACCAGAGCTTGGTCCCAATCAAGACATGCAAGGCATGGGGCCAGGGCAGGGGAACAGGATCCAGTGAAAAAGATCAACTGTTTAGGTGGGGCTTGAGTGGTGTAGCAGGCCCTCCCTGGCAGCACCATCCTGAATATTGCATGGCCTCAGGGCTTCTCTCTTATCCTGTAATCCCCCACAACAGCTACAGACCTCCTTAGCCAACTGCATTTTGGATGAGAGTTACACAACAAGAGAAGCTGGGATGTATCAAAAACATAGGCTCAAGGCCAGCCACAGGAGAGCAAAGAGAAAAAGATGATTACATGAATTGTATGCTGGACATGTGAGACTTGACAGAGTCATCTGATGTCTGCAAGGGTTGAGGGCATGCCTTGGAGATCCCACCTTCACATCCAACACTGAGAGTATGTACATCTTGTTTTATGTTGTCTCTGGCATTTGTTTCATTTTGACAGAACTAAATAGGCCTCATTATGAGCTGAAGTCATAGAAATGGCAGCCCAAACAAAGCAGGTAAGAAAACCGGGCCAGGGTAGAGCCAAACAACTGTTAAGTGTGCTTCCAGTAACGCGAGCAGCATATGGAACATGTATAAGCCTGGACTTCCTTTCATGGCTGTCTATGGCCTGACAAAATTTAGTATTTTGTCAGTTACTTCTCAGACTTGTGATTTTGATCCTGTGAGTGCATAACAGATGCTCTGCAGTAGCCTTGTAAAATAACTTTCCTATCAAGCCCACACTTGGATGGGAAGGTATCCATTCCTAGATGTTGCAGTGGGTCCCATGCAGCAGTGGGGCTATACCTGTGCCTTTACTGGCTTCAGTCCAGGTTATGGTGTTGGAGAGTCCTTCTCTCTCTGCTAGCCTCAGCTTCAGCAGTAACTGATCAGGATTTATTAGATACGTACCAAAATTACTCGTAATGGTGTGCCCTTCCCCAGATTTGCAAAGCACAGCTTTACGCCATTTTGTGATCTGCTTCGCTTTCCTCTTGTGTGTGCCCTCTGGCTGGGGAGGTTTAGGTGACATTTGCTTACTCCACTCTCTTCTGCCATGACTTGGCACTGTGATTGTCTTCATCCATCTGGCTCGTGGTGGTGACTCAGACTCTCTATTGTACTGATCCATACTAGTGTGCAGTTAGTGCAGCAGTGCACTAATAGGTTCTGCTGCCAGACTAACTCAGTGTCACCCATGCCATGCCCTTCTCACTGCTGCATCTTGCACAAACCCTACAAAGTTTTCTTTGAAGGATGATATCTCTGCTTCACTGCTGCACACTGCTAAACCAGCTCAGTTTGGTTTAGTCTAACCCCTAAATATTAGTCTCTACTAAAAGTTTACCTTACTATGTGTTTCTTTCTTTTATCAAAGCCCGAAGAGGAAAATTGCAGCCCACCATAAGAAAAAGCTTGGATTTCATCCTGCTTAGACAGCTTTTGCCCCTTTGCTTGGAGATGGGGAGGTCACTCAGAGAGGCCACGTTTTTATGCTTGTGCTGAGGACTTTTGTCCCATCTGTGTTTCCTTGGCTCTTTAGCAGTCTAATGCAGCTATGGTGCCCCTCTTTGGTCAGACTGCTACACACACACACACACATACTTGGGGTCTGGCTAACTCAGTCCCCTATACCAGGGAACTGTTGGGTATAAATATGAGTGAAAGCAGTTTGCCTGGTTATTATCATCTGAGGTAATAGAGTTTATCAGTGTTGTGTAAACACCATGGGGGTGTGATGATCTGTGTATTCTTTAAAAAGCAGACTACCTGTGTGTGTGCAGGCACATGAGATAACTGTGAAGACCCATGGATTGTTAGTGACCCACCCTACACTCCTTGGAGAGCATGGATTGTGTGCAAGAGCAGCACATAACCCTGAACTCGGGAGAGCTTTCCTTTATGGCTCTGGTACAGTTTCTATTCACATCTAACTTTGAAAACACACCATGTTTCTTGACTCCTCTTGAAGTGGGGTTGGGAGACGGCTCTGAAGCATGAAGGAGGGAGGCAGGAGGAGGACCAGCTAAGGAGAGTCCTTCATGTGGCTTGAGTGCATAGGGAAGCAGTCAACAGTCTGTGTCACTGCAGCAGAGCTGAATTTAAAACTTGTCTGAAGTGTTTCAGTTCTGCCTGGTATCACTTCTACCTTTAAAAACATAGTACTTGTTGAGAATAGTTGCTTTCCCAAGATAGTACTGCAACGCAATGTCTAACCACCATTTATTCATCATGCTCCAGCACGTCTTTCTGTCTTAGCTGGGTAGTTGAGGGTTTATGGGTTTTGGTTTTCTTTTTTTTTTTTTTTTTTTTAATACCTGGAGTAGACTCCAAACAGCTTGATTCCTCAGTTCTTGGGAAAGGTGCTAGGAGTTACTTCATGTTCCCTCACCTTCCTCAGGGTACAAAATATTTCACATTGATATTAGTAAGAGTTACATTCTCTTTTTGCTTTGAAGAAAGTGCATAAGGACAGAATGTGCCTATCCTGTTGCTGGTGTTCTCTGACTTCTGTGTGTCATTTTCCTCATACCCACAGAACTGTGCTTCATTTAGGCATGAGAGTCTGGACTCTGAATTAGTTTTCATGCACAACTTTCTCTAATGCTCAATGGAGCTGTCTCTTATTTCAGCTAGGTTCTGTGTTGCAGGTTGGAAGATCATGCTGACAGATGGGAAAGAAGATGTAGAGCGAAGTCGATGCTGAACCAGACAGAGAGGCTTAGGCACTGCACTAAACCAGGTGGCCAGGAGGTGCTCTAACCTCTACTTTTACTAATCTGGCTGTCTGGATGAATAGACATAAGGTTAAAAAAGCAAATGCCTCTACGAGTGTGGACCTGCAATGGATGCAGTAGCAGCAGCATCTCCACCAGTAATCTCCTCCCTAATATTTACTGGTTTGTCCCTATTGCAGATGTGAGTTCAGCATTGCAGGTGCCACTTTTAATGTTGAAAGCTCTGCTTGTTTTAAAGTATAAAAATGAAGGTGCAACATAAAAGCTGCCAACTTGTTTGGACCATTAAGCAACCTTGAAGTTCTGAGAGATACTCCAGTGGGCATTTTCTAATGCTTTATATGTTACATAGGCAGTCTTCCAGCTAAGTTGTTATTCAAGACTTATCCTTGGTAAAGTTCTTCTAGCAGATGCATTAGTTCTTGATTTGCTATGTGCTGCCTCCACATGCCTTCCAGGAAAAGGGAACTAAGGACTGACTAATCAGTTTTTCTCAGTGGAAATGGATAGAGTTCTGTTGAGCGGTGGATCTGCAATCAGGGTTTTGGAAATGTCCTTGAAGGGACAGCACTTCATGAACCAAGACTGAATGTAAGAAAAAAAAAAACAGACAAGCTGTGCTTGACCAGGACTGCTCTAGGTAAGGTGTGAAGCCAAAGCAATGAAGTGAGCAATGTGTAGAAGCAGGGAGACGCATATATATCTTAAGTCAAAATTAAATAGTCTTGCAATAATTCTGCAAACCCGTTTCACACCCACTCAGTCCCTTGCTGGCAAATATTTCTAGCCACATTACCATCACTGTGTGGATTAAATATAAAGAAGGTTTGTGCAGCAGAGCAAACTTTGCTAAGAAGTTTGGAAGTTCTACATTTCCCTAAGTCCCAAAGAGAAAATGAGGGCAGAGACACTGATATTGCCATAGGTCTGGCACCAAAGTAAAATGTATTAAGCTGGGCTATAGATCTTTGCTCTTGACCAAATAGGACTTTTACCTCTCATATGCAAAGTGACACTGGGGCAATGGATTGTAGAACAAAATTTGGTAGCCAAGTCCTCAAGTTGAGGAAGGCAGGATAAGGATGCACTTCAGTCAGCAGGGTCTCTCACTGTGCCCTGAACATTTAATTTATTTATGGAAATATGCTTTTCTAGAGAGCTCTAAGGACTATCAAAGCCATGTGTGTTTGACTACAAACTGTGGAAGAAAAAGTTTTGTTCTCTGCCACCAACAAAAGGTTGCTGTCCAACTTGTCTGCAGCTACTGCTGACACTGCAGTAATTTTTGCACTCTCCCTTATGTCTGGATGTACACTGCAGCAGAAGTAAAGTGTACTCAGAGGCAAAGGGTCCCACCCTTGTCAGCTGGAGAGAGGTTACAGCCTCTCTGTAGGTCCTTGAAACAAACTGAAGAGGGATTTTCCCAGGACCCTTCCCATGGTCCACGTCTGCCCAATTAACGGCCAAGGCAGAGAAATTAATTTGCATAGGTTGAACTTCTTGTGCACAGAAAGTGTTCCTGCAGGGAAAAAGAAGTATAGAAATGTTGAAAATTAACTTTTCTGGGAAGAAAAACAACATCAGTTCTGTTAGGAAAAAAAGAAAAAAAAAGTTTTCCAAGCGGGAATTTGAAACGAACAGTTTAAAAATCAACGTTTTGATTGAAAATATTCCATTTATGTTTCTCAGCTTAAAAAAAGAAAAAGGGAGAAACGAAAAGATAGCTGGAGTGGAAATGTCACTTTGTCACGTTTGCTTTTATTCCATTCGAAAAAAAAAAAAATAGGAATATGACACTTTAAAGCAAAACAGAGGGAAAAAAATGTCACTTTGAATCTGTTCCAGACTTCAGTGGGAAAGCTGACAGCTTTTTGATAGAAAAGACTATCTCAAAAGAATTTTCAGCTGAAATTCTGTGAACAAAAATGTTGGGTTTTTTTCCCAAAGAGTTTCTGGAAAAAAGGAGGCACTGCAGCTTGGGAATTGGGTGTTGTATAGGGACTGCTCTGATGTGCTTTAATATGATATTCTGCCACAGATGAGCTCTTCTTCCACTCTCACACACAAAAAAAATGATGGAGTGCACCATAATACTCTTACTAAAATACTCTACATCTCTACATAGGTAGGAATGGGCTGAAGCAAAAGTGAAGAGAGCTAAACGTGTTTTTCCCATGTTAAGGAAAGCTCAGGAGTTGAATTCAAGAGTGTATTTATAGCTCCTGCTAAAACACTGTCCAAGTTTTCCCTTGGAAAGCACCGTTTCCTTGTTACTATAATTTCATGAAAAAGGCTTGGTGAAATGCTCAGTTTCAGGTAAGCTGGAGTATTTTGTTTTGACTTGCATTTCACAGAACTGCAGACATGCTGGCTGGGAGAGGCCATTGGAGGTCACAAAGTTTTGCCTCCTCTTCAAATATAACTGCTGCCCATGTCAGATTGGGTCACTATGACTTTATCCAGCTGAGCCTTGACAAGGCTGAAGGTCCTATAGTTACTTTGCGTACCTGCAGCAGCCTCCCTGATACAGAAATTTTTCCATATGTCCAGTCTGAATTTCTGCATTTCAAACAAAAAGTCTGTGGAGTAGTAGCAGAAACTCTCTGTTCTTATCAAAGCAAGAGACTTCAGCCTCAGTGAAGAAAAGGATTCTCACACTTCCTAAACAAAATGGGTTTTTCCCAATATCTTTATTTCACAGAAAAGCTGATCATCTGAGCATGAACATGTTTTTTTCCTGGGGTGGAAAAAAGAAAAAAAAAGAAAAATTGTGGCATTTTTCCTAAAGAGAAAGAAAGGTTTTGACAAGTCCTGACAGTGTGATGATCGTAGGCATAAGCATAATGGTACATGCTGATCAGAAGATGGAGGCAAACAAATTTGTACTAAAGATGAGGCAGAAGTTAAAAAGGACAATACCAGCTGGTCTGACTGGGTTTATGGTAGACAGTGCTTCAGCTGGAGTCTTTTAGGCAAAACTGGATACCTTTCTGAGAGATGATGTAATGCAAACAACTTTCTCCACAAAGTGCTGAAACTGCTGAGTGAGTTGCTTTCCAGTCCATGTTATCCTGGAAGTTGTATTAGCCCAAATGACCCCTTCTGGCTTTAGATGTGTTTCCTGTAGCAATATCCAAAGGCATTAAGTGGCGATGGGAACGCTATAAGCACCCTGCCCCCAAGGGTCAGCAATTTGGGACTGAATAACAGCTAATTTCAGACCTGCTCCTTCCTATCAAGGCCTGTGAAAGAAAAGGAGCATGAGATCAAGATGGAGCTGAGGGGTAAGGGTTGCTGGAGAGAAAAAGGTGTGTTTGAAAGAGTGGTAAAGGCAGGGAGGCACAGTGCTGCACATGTCCCAGGGAATGGGGGAAGGAGACAGGAGGGCACAAAAGAGGGGAGTGAGGGGTGTGGATGATGATTCCCCAGAGTCCATATGGGGACTGATGTTTATCAAAGCAAACACCAAAGGCATAGCTGTTTTGTGCCTTTGACTTCTTTAGTTTACTTGTGGGGTTTGGGATTTTTTTCTCTTGCTTACATCACTCCTTTCCCTTTTTCCCTTCTCTCTTCCAGCTTTCAATTTTCTGCCAGCAAACTCCAAAAGCCCAAGGTGGTTTAATGCCAGCTTAAGTGTCTTTGATTTGACGGCAGGTTGTCTGAAGGCAGGTTTGTGAGGGCCAGGGCTGTTTCCTTTGCTGTGGGTATTTGCTTCCAATGAACAAGTTCAGCAGCCTGTGGATGTTTCTTTCCTGTTGTGCACAGTTGGTGTTTATCTTTGCCTTTGCAAGATGAGAGAGAAACAAAAAGAGATCCTGGGAAAGTGGACAAAGAGCAAGTAAGAAAGGAAGAAGGATCAGCAGAGAGACATGGAGGGATAGGTGTGAGAAGGGTTGTGGGTAATATGTTGGTTCAGTTCAGTAGCACTCAGCTGCATTCACAGCTACCTTGCAGGTGTTTCAGCTAGGATACAGGAGCCAGACTCAAACCATGGAGGACGCAGGATGAAACCCTAACCTGGGACTTGGGAGCTGAAGTGTGAGCTCCCTGCTTTTCCACAGGATTTTTTCTTTTATCTTAAAATAATTCCTTAATTTTACTGTGCTTTAGTCCTTGCTCTGGCAATGAAAATGCTAGACTAGAAGGGCATTTCAGGATACAAAGTGCTATGGTATTGCTGTAGGTTTGAGCTCTCTTATCTACAGGTTTGGAGTCTTTGGAGTGACATGGCCACCAGATGGAACTTGAGGTCCTGATGATTTGAGGTGTTAAAAGTACTTACACCAAAATGCAGGAAACCTGTGACTCAGAGGAGAGCTATGCCTGGATAAAGCCTCAAAAAGAACTTAATGCTTATGCGACCAAGCAAAAGAGAAACAAAGTGATGCACACTTGGGTTGGATGGGAGCAGAGCTATTTTCGAGACCCCACTAGTTTTTCAGCAGCTCTTATTACAAAGCTTTTTCTTCCTGAAAATCCTTTCTGGATCAGCTTCCAAATCCTGTCCTTCTTCAAAGTCCAGCCTGCTGGATAAGAATCAAACAAATTTCCCATTTGGCCCATCCTGAACTCAGAATCCATTTCAGAAGTAAACTTTCTGTGGCTTCCTCTTCTCTTTCATGGAAAAGCAAGTGTCAGAGCAAGTTGGCTGATAAGGATTCTGATATCTGCCATCAGAAAATAGGTCACAAGCTTCAGAATTACTTTATTTGCAATGAGAGGATTCTGTGTTACCAAAATTAGTCTAAAACATTTGTTAGCAGGCATGAAAATCAAGTTGGTAACGTTTTGGGTTTTTTTCCAGGAACCAAGGACATAATAAGCCTAACAGTCCTCCGTTTCTCCTGCCCATTCATTTGCTCTCTCTGTGGTCCAAGCCTGTATGGTATTTATTCAGCCGTAAGGATTGCAAGTATTCATGGTGAAATTGCACAAGCCATGCTGTTACATTATACAACAAGCACTTAGACTGCTGTTTGAGGGGTATCCAGCCTCCTCTGTTGCAGCTTGTATTAGGTTTATAAGGTACACCCACCAGTGTGTGTCCAGCATCATCTAAATTAGACAAACAGGCTGACATATTTCCTCAGGTCATATTGTTTGGCTTCAGCAGGGGTAGAGGATTATTTTTGCTGCTCACCCACAAATAGAAGCTTTTATATGTAAGCCAATATATAATTGTCTTTTAAGACACATGTGTGGGTGCTTGTGAGGACTTGTACATGTCAGGCATTAAGCCTGTATGTTGGATGCCCTGCTTGTATGAGCAGGGCCTGTTGGTTGGCAGGAATGGTACGACTCCATCAGAAATGGTCATGTTACCAGGAAGATCAGTGGTGGAATTTTAATGATGGCTTCAAGGGTGCTACCCAGGGCTTAGAATCTTCTTGCTACACCTTCCACCTGATGACTAAAGCTGGATATTTTTGCTAAAATAGTCTCTTTCAGTACTGCCCTAACACTGGAGCTCCTGTCTGTGAGATTCTGGAATCTTGATAATAAAATAATAAGCCCCCTCAGTGCTATACCAGCAAGCTGAAAGCTATGCCTCTAGTGGAGAAATACGATTATTTTTCAAGGAGGGATTTAGAAAGGGTACACTATAAGTGCTCGTAACATGACCTTTCTCACAGTGTCAAGATGCAAGGTAATGCAGTTTCCACTTCTTCCTGGGTCACAGATGAATCATCTAACTTTAAACATTAGGAGAAAGGCCAACTTGAAGTCTGTGTTGGCATATGTAGCCAAACTCAACCAGAGCTAAACCATCTGCCTTGACTGACAACATCCAGTAATGTTAAAAGCCACTGTGTAGACAATGAAGGACCAGGAGCCCCCCTCTCATCCTTGGGTAAAGATGTGTGTGTTATGTTTCCTATCCAGCATCTTATTTTGCTCCTTGCAGAGCAGAAAAAAATGCTGCTTCCCAATTTTCTTACTGCAGACAAGGCCTAAGGGACAAAGCGTTGTTTGGAAAGGCTGTTCTCTGTAGAAGCTGTATCGATTCTTGGGGCAGAGGGAAGGGGAAGAGACAAAGCTATTCCCTCTGAGAGTAAAATGACAATTGCCATTGAGAAATTCGACAAATCTTGTCAGAAGTCTGAATGCAGGGGGTCAATTCATCCCTTTTTTGTCTCCACTGAGCCCTTGTGCACTGTAGAAGCTTTCAGCCTAGTCTGCCATATAAGAAAAGCCGCTTCCTGGGCTGGGACAATGGGACCCAGCACAGCTGGTACAGAGAGTACTTCATACTGTCAGGAGTAGGAGGTCTGCAGAGAAATTGGAGGATGCACAAAAATCAGGGAAGGAGAAGGGATGCTGTATCTTCCTCCAGAATGGGTGTATGATGTGGGAGAGGCCCAAAGACAGCACTTTTATTTCCCACTTCTCAAGTGCTCCCTTCTGCATGCAGCTGTGAGATCTATTCCCCCATCAGGTAAAGCCAAGCAGCCATTGATTGGCAGCCAGATGGAGCAATGAAGGTGGATCAATGTGAATTGGATTTTTTTAACTTTAAATAAAATTTGTATCGGCATGAAGTTAATTAATAGAGAGCTGTCAGAGGGCTCCTTGGCACGTCAGTGTATTAGGAGGCAATGATACCCTTCGGGGAGGTGGTGGGAGGAGGCTGGAGGAAAAGGGATTCAGCTAGCAGCAAGCTGAAATTAAAAAATCAGGCCAGTCTTTTTCTTGGTCCTTTTTCAACATTTTTTCATCCTTCCTTCCTTTGAGATTGCTTTGTCTTTACTGATGCACCTTCCCATATTTTGGCCTGTTGTTGTTCTTGTTGCCTGACATTTGGAATCCCCTCCTAATGGATAAGTCACTCTACTGACTTGTTGTGTTGGCACAGCTGTTTTTGGGTTTGGCCCTTACTCCACTCACACCCCCTGTGTTCTGTTCAGAGAAGTGATGAGAATCCACTCAGCAGTGACAAGGCTGCAGCTGTATGTATGAGGTATCTTGTGTGTCCTTCAGCCCTAGGCTTGCCAGTGCATGTGGTCTAATGCAAGTCTTGAAAAAGAGCATCTCTGCTCTAGCAGCCTCAGTAGGGAAAGGGGCAGGTGATGGGGTATGGATTACCTTTCAAAGAGAAACAGCACATCAGTCTCACAGGCTCCTCTGTAGCCAGCTGGGGGTAGACTTCAGTGTGTACAGGGACGTGGGAATAACCCCAGCATCTCCTGACAAAGCTCCATAAGGGCTCAAGGTGTGTGTTTGTGCAGGAATTTCTCATGACCCTCCGAAGGATCATGCCTTAAAGGGCCTGGTTCCGCTTCACTTTTAATTAAACTTGCCCAAAGAACAGTAAGGCTGGACCTTCTCTGTGAGGCAGGTGGTGGCTGGGAGGCCTGGGGTTACAAGCTAACCTGGTTCCTGCGGGGCTGGTTCACTGCATCAATGATCAATGTCTCCTCAATGCTGCCTCTGACTCTGAGCAGGGACATGACTGAAAGACAGAGAATGGAAACCAGATGCAGTTTCCATGGCAACGCCCAAAAAAATGGGAGAGTGACTGGGGGTGGGGAGAATTTTAAAAAAAAAAAGGAAGAAGAGCAGCCTCATAGAGATTTAGGTTTCACACATCAGTGAATGAGCTTTGGTGCTGGCTTGCCCAGTGCAGGAAGATGCTGCTTTATTCACCCTGTGTCTTCTCCTGCATGAGGAGCAGTATGCAGGAGATTCTGTCAGAGCCCATTCCAGCTTCAGCACCTCTCTTTAGCCAGCAGAGACAGGACCAGGGCACCAGAGCCCTTCAGCACACTCCTGCTTCAGGGCCTGCACATCCCAGGCAGGATGAGCAGGGTGAGACCTCCCAGTTACTCCCTTCCCTGTCTCTTCCTGTGAAGAGTGTGTTAGGTAATTAAGTGGGAGAGGCAGTTGGGGGACATTTCAGAGCTGCTCCAAGCTTGGCTGCTTGCTGAGGTGGGCAGATCAGGGCTTAGGGCATGTTTCCAGGCACAGGAGAGCTCCCAGATGCTCTGGCAGACTGTGGAGCCCAGGGTAGCTGTAGTCCCAGCCATTGCCAGCAGGAGGCACAGGCAAAAATGGTATAACGGAGACGGCTTTGTGAAAGGCTTTCATCTCCTCAGAAATTCTCCTTTCTGTGATTTCCATGCATGCCCACTTATCCCATTATCTGTGTCAGGAGGAAAACAGAATCATCAGCAGTCGTGATTTGTATCTCTTAAGATTCTCTTCTCCATGCCTAAGTGAAATCCCCTCTTAACCACTTCTTGTCCTTGCCTTCATAGGTTAAAGCGTTTCAGTTCATGGTTTTTCTTATATCCTTTCCTTACTTTAGAGTTCAATCCTGTTGCTGCCTCTTACAGCTTCTTTTCTTAGACTCCCAGATATGACCTAACGTAGAGTCCAATAATACGGTATACTCAGACCTGGATCAATAAAGCTTTTAGACGCCTAACTCCTCGCTTTGGTGCTTTACTCCTTCACATCTTCCCTGTGGAGCTGTAAAATTCCCATTTTACAGAGTGGCACGCTCAAGTCGGAGTTTGCTGATGCTAGCAGAGAAAACTGTGAAAGAGCTGCAAATATCATTCAGCAGCTACTACGTCTGTTTTGAAAACCTTAAACTGTCTCCCCATGTGTCATGAGTTACTAATCATAACTGCATAGGGATCTTGCAGGACTTTCCTGTTATCCCATAGTTGTAGCTGTGATCCCTGCCTCTGGAGCTCCCACTTTCCTGAAGAGGACCTGCTGAAGCAGGACCTGCTGAGGAGAGCGACACATTGCCTTCAGTGGTTACTTCAAACACAAAATCCGGACCGCACTGCTCTCGCATTTTGGAGGTCTTCAAAGCTAAGTCAAGGTTTACAGCACAGCCATGGTCTATAATGGCTGCTGTTGATGATGCCAGATGTCTGCTCTGATGCTGGGGGTTTGGGCCAGCTGCCTGCTCTGGCTCTTTCGTCTTCTGAAAGGGTTGGGTCATAGCATTCCTTGTCACATCAAGCATGTGGCAGTTTGGCCTGAGCCGTACCAAACTGTAAAGACAGGGCCAGAAAGGCTAGGCTCTTCAATTTATGGTGTTGCAGTGAGGTGCATGCTTTGAAACCTGCAAGTTAAGAATAGGCAGGTATAAACAAAATGTACAACGTGATTACATGAATATGAATGTATTTGCAAAGATCGGATCAAAATCCAAGGTGCCAGTAAGGTTTCTAGGTCTACTCCTATTGGAAGTAGGCTTTGCTTAAAAAAACTTCTGCACTTGAGAACTGCTGCAAAGCACCAGCTTAGCATTTATTCTCATTAAACAACACCTTGGTAATAGAGTTTTCTTTTCCTTCTTTTATTTTGTAAAAACCCTTACCTCATGTTTAGAAGGGATGAGGTCTTATCGCTTCTTAGTTTTGCGTGTTTCTGTATCACCCATAGCAGAAGTGGCCTTACTCAAAGTGGTGCTGTGTGGAAAAGGGCTGCCCCTCTGGCTGGAGGTGTAGTTTCTTCGATGGTGCTACCATGCAATTATGCATTTCTTTTCTAATGAGATCGTTAGGAGTGCAGTGCTTGTCGCTGATTAGAAGTTCCTAGAATAGAACTCGCTATTTTCTTCTAATTACATTATATAACAGTGTAATTCACAAGGATAGTAGTTAAGACAAAGTATATGGATTTAGGAGATTGGTTTCTGGATCTGTTGTGATTTTTTTTTTTTTTAAGACACTACCGCAACCTTTTTGTATGACATTTGGGTAAGTCGCTTAATATTCTCTGCAGCTGAGATCCTCAAAAAGTAAATAGACACGTAGATCATTAAGTATCTAATTATCTTAGAGGATATGGACTTCTGTTCCCTAGATGCCAAATGGGGGGATAACTTCAGAGATGCATGTAAAGCCCTTTTGGATACCACAGTAAATATTAGAAAAGCCAGTAAATAGTAGCATGTGTATTATAAATCTATTTTACTGAAACTCAGCCTGTTGCTATAATATTGGTTGTTCGTGGAAATTAAGTTTGATATAGTTTAGAAAGACACAGCTCTAAGTTACAATCAAGTCATCAGCCTGTGGAATGTAGGGGATGCAAAGATTGCATAAAATGGACTGAAGCTGGGACCAAGTTTGCACTTTTTTTTTTTTGCTGTAGCTGGAAATGATGTTTCCTATCAAAGCCTATACATTTGAAGAACTTGGGCCATTATCATAATTTTCTAAAGAAGCCGATAGGATATGGGGGAAGTAGACTGTGAAAGACCTAAAATATGAAACAAATAAGAAAAAAAGCAAAATAGAAGAGAAACAGTATGAGCTAGGAAGCACTGATTTTATATATATATAAAATATATATATTATGTATATATAAAAATCAATGCTCTATTTATCTTTGTTCATGCATTTTTACACATATACACAAAGAACATTGGAAAACCTTCTGATACTAAGCTGAGGTATCTGTTACAATGGAAAATGTGCCCAGTTTGTACGATAACATCAAGGTCGTTTGTTAATTATGTGGCTTTATCAAAAATCTTGTTGAAAGTACTGACTTTCCAATGACATCCAGCTTAACTTGTATCCTCCTTAAGAGGAAATCCTAACAGACAGTCTAAGGCCTTCAGACAAAACTGTATTGCTTATTTAGGAGGTAATACTTTTTCAAGCATAGCTGCTTTAACCCTGAACTTGAAGAAAGCCAGTAGAATTTACCTTCACCTGCTCCAAGAATTAAACAATGGGATTAGAACCAACAGTAGTAATAGAAACAGTACACAAGTGATTGGGGGTATAGGGTTCCAAAGGACCTCTTTGGGTCATCAAATCCAGTCCTCTGGTATTACTGGCAGTCATGTCTTCACCCTTTTCATAAGCCCTGAGGTCACAGAGGAATTGTTGGCACACACTTCTAGTAATCAACTCTCTCTGTTCAGAAGGGTTTAACATCTACACCCACCCTGTTGTAAAGAGACTGATGACACCAAGAGAGGCCCAAGGGACAGAGAGGACAGAGGTGATGATAGATAGATCTGCTTAGCTGTGGCAGTTCTGAGATGGAGCAAGTTACCCGCTAGCAACACTGTTCCTAACCTAAAAATTGTCTCTCAGATGGCAGATTTCTGAGTACAAATTTGGGTTTTGCAAATGAAACAGAAGGACAGTATGGTGGCAAGGTGATCCAGGGACTTGTATGGATAGACAGGACTGGTGAAAAACATCCTGGCTTGGCAATGTATCAGGCATTGTTTTTCCCAGAGCAAAATTATGACACCAAAGTTGCATCCTACATGTTAATTTCCAGACTCTTTCTGGTGTACAATAATAGGATATTAGGGCATTGAATTAATTATAGTTGAACATTTCTAAGACATGTTCTTGCCTACTAGTTGTCCACTATGGCTTCTTAGCTACCTCAGATGTCAGCTAACAACTTACTGTACTCAGTCCTGCTTTCACTATGGTTTTGCCTCAGTGGGAGTGGATCAGAGCCAAAATGTGTGTTCACAGTCTCCAAACTGAATACTGTCCCACGATGGATGTCTGCAGATTCTTGCTGAATACATCCTATATAAGAATTTAGTCTAGAGTGCCTTGATTTCTCTCACTTGAAGCCCTGACCCTCAGGACTCTATTGTTGTGCTGTACTTTCATTTTGCAAAATAGTTATTCCTTACTGATGAACTTTCCTCTTCTTGACTGGCCTGACCTACACCATCTTCCCTTCAAAGGGTGTTAAATAATTAAATAAATGCTGGGCAACACTTCTACCCAACCATTGTTCTTAAGTACTGAATCAGTTGCACATTAATTGAAACCTCCTCTTCCTTCTCTTTCTTCTCTTTTCCCTCCAACCCTCAACAAGGTATTTGCCTTAATTTGCTTTCATGGGTCTTTTTTTCTCTGCCTTTTCTTTCACTTCAAGCATTCTCAGAGGGCACCTAAAGTTCTTTGGCTATGCAGTTTTGAAATGTGCAATTTGGCAGCAGCATGAGCCTAGGATTGAATTAAATTAACTCGAGGCACTCTGAAATTTTTTTATTAAATTACTTCTTTCAAAGTTACTACAGAACATTCCACTTATTAATTTTTTTTTTATTATTAAATGAAAAGAAGAAAGGGGGGGGAAAAGACATAAAACTCAGAAAAATTCTGGAGTCAGGTGTTGCTTAGTTTTTAGGATTTTACTCTTGCAGACTTCTCTGTGGTTTTACAAAAAGCTTCTTCATTTAGAAAGGTTAAAGAGCCTCACAGATCTCCTTCACTTTTGGCATGTATTTAATAGACACTAGTTTAATATTTGTAAGAAAAGCCAAAGCTGATTTGAGGATCACTATCATCTGTTAAGGACCCTTCAAATTCACATGCTTGATTGTCATGGAAAATACATATACCAGTCAGGCAGGCATTTGTATTGTCAAAGAACTCAAAAGGCACTGTGAGACAAGTCAGACCATAGCAAGAGTCTAGTATTTCATGCTAGTGGTCAAAATACAAAGAATTCCTAAACAGGACTAAAGAGGCAGATCATAAGTGTTGGGGAAGAGAGTCTTGGTTGTGATGATGACAGACAGTCTGCTATTGAAACCCGTATCAATTGTCAGCACCTCAGTGGTGGTGATGGTGGAGAAAGCTGGGATTTGGTAGTCGTTTCGCACGTTGTCCACTTCCCACTGCTCTGGATGGTCTAAGGAGATGTGTTTCTTCAAAATGGTTTTGTAGCTTATCACTACCCAGTATGATTTTGGTCTTGGATCCTTGTTGGCCTTCCTTACTCCAGAAGGGAATTCGGCTGTGCTGTGGTCCTGCCTTCTCCTTATTGCCTTGTTAGAAAGGTGTCTAGATCCAGCATGAGAGTTACATTAAAAAAAAAAAAAGTTGTTATTATCTTTAACAACCTTCTTAAGGCTGAAAATCTAAGGACTCACCTCTTTCATGAGCTATGTTGGGATGTTGTAATGTTTCACGTGTGATGGCACCAACATTCTCAGCGTCATGCAGATAGTCTTGTCCCAACTAAAATTGGGCATTGGCTTTGTCTTACGGTCAGGGAGAAGGCAGAAATTGGCTTGACCCAGAAAAAGATGCTTGAAGTGGCATTTTCTCTAGAAGCTGTTGGGACAGAAATAGAATATAATGGTTTTATGCAGCAAAAGCATCAGAGATGCAACAGCTCACTGTGACTGCAAATCACTGCTGGTCTTTTGAAAAGGTGAGAGGAGACCCCTTCCTCTGGAGATGGATGTGTCCCTTCAGAGAAAGGAGGCATGGAATGGGCCCACCTTTGGCTCTCCTGTGGCCATAATGAACTGAGGGCTCATAAGTGAGGAGCACCCCATGCCTGCAACGCTAACTGTGGGCAAAACCAAGCTGTGGGTGCTGCTGACTGCATGATGTGGCTTCTGGTGATTGCACTGTGCCACCCAGCCACTGTGACAGCCTTGTGCCACCCATCTGCAGGGATTCATGCACTGGTGCAGCTCTGTCTGAAGGGATGGAGTATTGACCCCTCTGCTGAATGAGAAAGGGACTGCTGGTGAAAAACTTCCAGAGATGGCTTTGGCTATGGGGAGCTCCTGAGGAAAAAGGCTACACTGTAAACAGCTAAGAAAAGAAAAGGGAAAGAAGTTTAGGAATTAGTGACCTTTTTGCTTTCTTGTTCTCTTTCTCTCTCATTCAGCTCCACCCTTTCTTTCAGGTATTTCCTCATAGCCATTTTGGAAGCCAATCTCTGTGCCACTGGCTTTCTGATTAAAAAGTTCTCATCAGCTTGATTTGCCATTCTTTCCATGTGCCCCTAATGCTTTCTCTTGAAGTGAACTAAAACCTGATGTAAATAAATATGAGTTGCCAGAAATTGATTTAGATTTTTGTCTCTCTAATCATATCTGTTTGTATCAATACCTGGTATTGTTTTTCACTAAGAAATGCCATTTTCCGTAAGAGTTATTAAATCAAAAAATGTGATTATGGTTGTCTTTAAAGAGAAAATAACAAAAATAAGAGAAAATAACCCATTTCAGCTCCTGTTTTCCTTGGAAGTAGAAGGACATCTCTGTGCGTGTGTGAGAGAGAGAGAGAAAGGAGACTGACTGGCTAGAAAACACGTTCCTGGTTTGTTTACTATAATTGATGAGGAACAGTTTGACCCGGAGAATCAATCTTGTGTCTTACTCCTGATAATTCCAAAGGACAGGAAAAATCAGAAATAAGCCACTGAAGCAGATGGAGAGAGGAATAAGCAAGGGGCAAGAGCAGGAGAGGCAGGAGAGGAACAACCATGCAGATTGTCCCAGCTCACCGCATTTCTAGAAAGATGCAGTAGTGCAAAACTGGATTTCTAAGAACATAACGTGACAATTGACCATTGGACTCTACCTGAAGCTTATTTCAGAAACCAAATGGGTTTCATTAACTAGAACTTGTGTTTTCTTTGTCCGTTCTAATTTTCCACTTTATACTAGAGTATTAGGAAGTGGTAAATGTCTTAGTTGTGTTGGCTTTTTGTTGTGTATTTCTTCCAGTACCGATACACTGATGAGGGTATTATTTTGCTGTATCTTTCCTTTTTATCCCCAAATAGTTTCAAAACTGCCTGCCTAGCTATGCAGGTTTCTATAGGGAAGAGAACAACATGGTCAGAACCCTACAGATGGTGGTAAAAGCAATATAATCTTGGTATAGAGGACACCTCTTGTCTTGGGGATAGCCATCCCCCACAGAACTTTATAACCTTCAGAAAAAGCTTCAGACATATTTCCCTACTGTGCCAAGTGTAGACAGTGTGAATGCTGTCCCCAAGTGTGGCACCACAACATGCTGGAACAGAAGGCACACTGCACCTGTCTAGTAACCACTGGGGGCATTCCAGTGCCTCTCCCCAATTTTACAGAGACAAGCATGCGGCAGCTTATGCTGAGGACAAAATGGGGACTGTTAGGGGAAAAGATATAAGGTCTTTTGTGAGGTAATAGTCACTCTTTCTGTTCTCCAACATATACTGCCGAAGTCACCTCTTCTTAACAGGATCATCTTGATAACAAGCATCCCAAACTGCTCTTGTTCTGTATGATGTCACTTGAAATCCCTGTTGTGTTTTACACTTGCACATGCACACAGGTCTTCTGCAAAATTTGATCTTGAGATCCTCACTAGCTGAGAAGTGACAGAGCTGCCACTGTATCATATTGCCTCATCCCCCTGTGGATTACATGTGCCTCATGTGAGAAACACTCTTGTATGGCTTTTTCAGGTGAAGTATTAGTTTTTGCCTTGCTGTGTCCACAGGTTCAAACAGACTGCAAAATGTGCAGTGGCTGCATCCTTAATGGAGTCTGTGTTAGATCAGGAGGCAGAGTTAGTTTCTTCAAATGAAGTGAAATATATTTGGGTTGGGACAAAGATTGATTGAGTAGGGGAAGTTAAGAAACGCTGGTGGAATATATTTACAAAGGTTTCCAGGAAACAGTAAAGAACAAAACAAAATCTACTTGAAGTAATATTTTGGAACGAGTCCTAGGAAAGGGAAGCTTGTGGGCAGAGAGCAGGGGAAGCAGTCAAAGATGTATAATGAAACATGCATTTGTTCCGTGTTGAGATTTTTTACTTTGTCGCTTCAGTATCCCTTCTGGAACATGCTGTGCGGGAATATGCTGTTGCTTTCTGCTAATTAAAACATCTGGCACTAGTTTATAGAACTCTGGCCTTTAAAATAGTGGGAAGCAGGGTGATGCATTTAATCTTGAATAGCTTGATTTGTTATCTGGTTTGAGTGCAGGAGCCTCTGCCCAGATTACTTGCTGCCTGAATTGATTCAAAAAAAGAGATAGGTAAAAATGTTTCACATGTAAAGAGCTAATCAGCGACAGTATACTGAAATCCTGATCTTGGGTGAGAAACAGAAAAAAATGGAACATTTTTTCAAATTCCTTTGCTATTCAGTGGAGTAGAGGTTTTATTTATTCTTGCTAATTTAAGCAACCTTCAGCCTGGTCGATAGAGAGAATGGGTTACCTTCAAAAGGAGGGTGCTGTAGGAAGTGGAGTGCGTGTTTCTTCTGGATCGATGTTGAATTAATAATCCAGTACAGTGTAAGAGGGTGCTGTAGCAAGTAGCAGTGCTTTAAGCATAGTTCTTCCTAGGGAGCAATAAAGCCAGGTGGGAAGTGGTTCTTAGTGAGTCAGTCCTGAACTTCTGCCCCACCTTAATAATAAGCTGGGTCTGGAGCAAAACCTTCCCCCCGAGAAGGTGTGTTGTGGTGAGCATCAGCTGAGGAACTGAAGGGGCATTTATCTCCATAGTGGCAGCATTTGACTCTTTGTGGTTTGCACAAATCTCCTTTAGAGGCATTGATCGCCCCTGTCGGCAGGATTAGTGGAAGCGGTCATACAGAACATGTTTGTAAAAATGTTTTTTAAAAATTCTTCTTGAATGTACCAAATCCTGTAAGGGATCTAACTATGCTGGGGAAAGGGAAAGGTCAGCTTTAAAGAACAAGGGATGGCTTTTTCTTCAGCTGCTTTATCAGAGTTCTGATTTTTATTGAAGGAGGGACTTGCATCAGGGACTGCATTCAGGCATGTTCTGTGTAAAGCAAATACGCTTTGTCCATCTAGACAAGTCTGCAAGTGCCCTCCCATCTGCCCTGCAGCCCTCCTGGTATTTCAGTTCAGAGCTCCCCAGACACAGCTCTGTCAATGCCCCCAACTTTTGACCAGCAACTCTCCTCCTGCCTCTTCTCTATTCCACTGCTGGTGTCAAACCCCATCTCAAGTCTGACCTTTTGAGCTTCAAAGCAGGAAGTAGATTTAGTTGAAAACTTAAAATGCTTTCTGCATTGTGCCTGTATGTGTGTTACAGAACCCAGCAGGAAAACAGACCTTTCGCCTGGATGGCAGAGCTAAGTAAAGTTGACCTTAATACAGAACTGTGTCAGATATCCCAAATTTAGTTCAATATGGATGCTCCCAGAGTGTCCTATAAGACTGGCTTCCAGTACCGAGAGGAAAACGCTGCACAGATTATAAGGACCTGCAGAATATGTCCAAAACACAGAATGCCACGTGGTGTCAAAAGGTCTGGCTCCAGATGGGTTGCTGTATCCACATGGAAGAGTGCAGTGCTGGTCTTAAGTCCTACAAGAGAAAGAGAAAAAAACCCCAAAATAACAACAAACCAAAAATGCAAAACCAAACCAAAAACCCCAACAAAACAAAAAACAAACCACCACCACCAAAACTGCTAACAAGGGGTCTGTTGCTAATACAGCTTTGCTTATAACTAGTTTACAGACCCATCCAGCATACATGCTGTGTTTTCACATCCTGGCCATCAAAGCGTCTTCAGGTTTACAGGAAGCAATAGCACGGAGAAGTGGTGATGGTTTTGTGCAGAGTATTGCCGTGTCCTCATGTTCTTCCTGTAGGGCAAATGCCAATAGGTGGCAGTGATAAACCTCACTCCCCCTTCCTGTAAATGGTGTCGGTAAAGGGAGGGGCAGGGACAAAGATATTAGGTAAGGGGAAAGGGTGGTGCAGACAGGTGCTGTGATGGGAGATTAATTATCTGCCTTCAGTGTCACACGACATGTTAGTTAGAGCAGAGACCCTGTGGGCCATGGAGAGATGTTTGCTTTTTGCAAGCCGCATCCCTTGTAAATAGCAGTGCTGGCTCCAACTGCTGCCCTGCATAACACCAGGATAATTCTGTTTGTCATTTTCAGACAGTCCTCCTCTGCCTTGTCCTTCGGGCTGCTAAAAAGTTGTGATGTGTCTGGGCCCACTGGGGAAATGGCTGTTGCAGGGTTGTGAAAGCAGCAGATGTGCTGCAAGAATCAGGGCAACAACATGGTGGGAGTACTGGAAACAGGACATGTGCTGCTGCTTGGGATGGTCCACCATGGTCCCTCTGTGTCCTGTGTGTGCCTTTCTCCCCTCTCCTTGCCCTTTTCCTCTGCAAAATGAATGCTCATTACCCATTACTTTGAAGATCAATGGAGTTCAAATCCTTGTGGCCATATTGTAGTTTTCTCATGCTGGGTGCCAGCAGGGTCAACTGGCCGAACTTAAGCACTGTGCTGCTGGATAAAGGCTGCTTCCCACAGTTGAGCTGCTCCTTTACAGCCCATGTGGCAGTGATCTTTGTGTGGCAGAGTTGCTGATACCCTGCATTGGCTGCTACCAGAGACAGTGTGTTTGAAGTCAGATGCCCACTAGTTTCCTCCTGGCTTTTTGGCCAAGCACTATGGCAATTCTCACTTAGGCATTTCCAAGGACCCAGACTCTCTCTGCTCCAAGGAATGCACCATGGTTTTATCTTTCTACAGTGGTTTTTCCATGTTTTTTGTCATGGGTCAAGTGCAGGATGGCCGTTCTGGGAATACCTGAAGCTCCAGTTGCTGAGCTGTGGTGGAATATAATGTGTTTGTCTAGTTGATGTGGCAGACTTCAACTAAAGGAGCATGTGTGTCTAGGACTGTTTATTTAGTCCTGATCTTAACATAGTTAAGGAGTAGACTTCATTTCTTCTGTGGATGGGTCTGCCCCAGCTCCTCTGAGTTCTTGTAGGGTGGATCTCCCATTTGTGTCAGTTTGCATTGACTTCAGTCTGGTAGAACTGGATCAGCTATCCTTGCACTCAGTGCTCATAGTGATTTAAATGTGCTCAATCGGATACGGCTGAATGCCACAAAACTTCCTTCACACAGAGACCACCACAGAGTGGTCAGATGCAAATGGTAATGATTTTAATGTGCCACCAGAATGCACAGGAGTCAAACTCATAATATAGTAGCAAAAGGTTTTGCAAGGTAATGTCCTTTTAGCAATTACTTTTATAGCTCTATCTAAGCCGTTCTCATTCTGCAACACTGTGAGGCTCATCCAATCCCATCTGCAAAGCCAAGTCCCAGCCCTTTGATCTCACAACATAAAAAAGGCCGCTCAATGCAGTTTTGGTTTCTGTGAGTTGTGTCCAAGTAGGAGGTTGGACTTATGTTTTTGAGACCAAGTGGACCAGGAACATATTCCTGCTTGCAGCAGACAGATGTTCTCACCATGCCATCCATCCTGAAAAAGGACTCCACTGCGTTCTTGTCCATCTGCTAACTCTGCAAACCCAGCCAGTGGCCTTAATCCACCAAATAATTAGTTCTCTTTTTGGATAATGTTCCTTCCACCTGAGACTTTTAGGCCCAACTATATTTCTCTAATGCTTTTTGAACTGCTATTTTTGCACCCTTTCCAAGAGTCCCCGGAGAGAGTGGAAGTCCTACAGAGAAAGAGAGAGAGCTTCAAGGAGGTGCAATACTAGCATTTTACACACATTCCATGCCCTCAGCCAAAGGGAAAATACGAGACTGTTAGCTAGAAATCCATGAGAAACAGAAACACCCCATCATTGGCAGCAAGAACTCTGCTGAGCATCTGCATAGTAGAGCTAAAATCAGAAGTTTTCAACAGGGCTTTCTACATCTCTATTGGCCTCATTTCCTACTACCTCAATTTTCTACAGCTTGCCTTCCCTAGTACTCTTTCCTCTCCTCTCTTCTTGTTTTTCCCATTATACCCGCATCTGCTTTTAAATAAAGAGATTTTTCCATCTTTTTCCTCTTATTTCTTTCTTCCCACCTCCATTCTTTGTGCAGGGTAAAAGCAATGCTTTCTAGCACGAAAAGCATGGGCAAGTGGATGCACCAGAATTCTTATCAGCCCTCTGATCAACTTTTGAGCTCAATATCTGGGTAAGCCTGACTCATGTCAGTCCTGGTTTACTTACCTGCAATGGGCCAACAGAGAGGGCTTGTATTAATTGGTGATGCCACGCTAGAGTCCCTTGCTCAGGTTTCTTCCTCTACAGCTTTTTTGCAAGGCTGTTGTGTGGCAGAGACTGCCAGTTTTATGTTGTTATTTTGCACTGGGACAAAGCTTATGCTTCTCTTCCTTTGCCCTGTTTGTCTGAAGAGCTCACCTTAGTCACAAAAGGTGGTTTATTTCAGGAGAGTTAGTGGTCATTACATGCTAGTTAGGCAACATGTTAGTATGGGGAGAATTAAGAAGCCTGAAGAACTCAGCTGAGATCTAGGAAACATCCATGTTCCCCATGTTTTTAGGGAGAAAGGACATGACAAACCAAGATATGCTGTGCGGTCATCACTCAGAGGTGATGCCTCTGCCAGTGGAGGGGTTTGTTCAGTGCTGAGGTTCTCCATGAAGACTTCACTGTGTCTGCACTGCATCACAGCTCACTTCTGCAGGAGCCTTTTTAAGGGCCATCTCCCACAGGGGGACCTTAGCATGAAAAGAGCAGCAATAGGGTTATAGAGCAATGAAGCCAAGTTTTCCTAATGTTCTTGTTTCCCCCAGACTGGTTCTGAAAAGTGGGTGTTCAATACCAGCCTCAATACTGAATAAAACAGGAGAGAGATTTTAAATTTCTAGACAATCTCTGAAGCCTTCCACTTTAACCTTGAGTGTGCGATTAGTTTTACAAGCATGGACACTGTATCAGTTTGAGTCAGTTAGCATCTCTGTCCTCTGTATTTTAATGACAGGTAAATTGAGGTGCAGCGTGTCTTGCTAATAGCATGTCAGTCCACAAACACCATATCTAGGAACATAACCCATGTCTCCTGAGCCTTGATTTTTAATCTGAGGCAGAGCCAAAATGTTATTATTGGATTAGGATCTGTGATCTCTATATCTGATAGATTTGAGCTGGAAGACTTCTGGAGTCCAGGTTCCTCTTACATTTTTGCTCATGAAAACAACACAGTGTAGTTTTATTTGCATACAGTGTACTTGATGCAGGGTTCATGTGAGAGGGGAATCGGGGAGAAAGGGAGCAGCAGTAAGAGTGGGTGAGTGCGAGAAGGCAACATGAGAAAAAGGCATTGGAAAGTGAAGAAGAGGAAAGCGAAAGAAGGATGGTGGGACAAGAGGCAAAGGGGGAAAATGAGAGAAAGCAACCTGACAGAAAGGAGATTAGAGGCCAGGGTGGCAGGGGCAGAAAGAGGTCAGGAAGCAAGGAACAGCAAGATATTTAATCTCAGAGCAACTGCAGCTCTTTAGCCAGGTGGCTGGTGGGATAACTGGCAGGAAGCTGGCATTTACCTGTATGCTAATTCCTCCCTTCCTGCCAGTCTGGCAGGATGAGTGCCTGCTCTCCCGGTGAGATGAGATCATTTGAAAAGCCCCCCTGGCTGCTATTATGAGGAGCGACTGAACGCAGGCTCCAGTGTTGTGGTGTGTGATAAAGCCTGGTAGCTGGGAGGGTAGGGGGCTGGTGGCAGTGGGAGCACTGGAGACAGGCTGCTCATTTAGTGCTGCCAAGCTCTGTGTCTGATTAATTATGGAGCAGTTGATAAATAACATTGCGGAGATGCGTAAATCAACGGGAGAGATGCAGGGAGCTGTGCAGGACTGAGGGACTGGCAGTGCTTGGGCAGCTCTGCTCAGAGAATCATTGTCCTTGGCACAGGCGGTGCCACGTTCAGCAGAGGCAGCTGGCAAGGGTGGCAGGCACAGGGGGTGGCAGTGAGAGGAACGGGAACAAGGAGGCAGCCATGCTGCTCCGGCCCACGTCACAGCTTTCCAGGGAACTGTCCAAGATACGTAGGTGGTCCCTGCTAATAGCACAAGCAAAAAACTCTTTGTAGTCTCTGAGACATTCATCTGCCTGGTCCTCATAGAAAAGGGGGAATGCTCTCCTCACTGCTGCACAGACAAAACCTGGGGAAGCCAAGGGTTTGGCAGGGAAGGGTGCTGAATCCAGCGGCCTTCTCTTCTTGCTTTTTCCCAGCTGCAGTTTTGTGTCCCTGCAATTACTCCTTTCTCTGGATATGGGAGAAAACCTATTTTTCAGACAATATCTGTAGCTCTCTGAACACACATTGTTCAACCACTGCACACAAGGTTGTACCCTTTGCCTGCCACAGTGGGTGCCCAATGGGTGTTTGATATGCCTTGGGTACCTTTGGGTGGAGTTGTCCTGAGGGACTCGTGGCCTGAGTTTGCCCATGGAACCATAGACTGTTTTGGGTTGGAAGGGACCTTAAAAATGTTCTCATTTCAACTAGAAATGGACATGCCATGAACAAGGAACCTTCCACTAAACCAGGTTGCTCAAAGCCCAATCCAACTTGGCCTTGAACACTTCCAGGGATGGGGCATCCATCTCACTGCTAGGACCTTCGCCCTGTACCTTTGGTGTCATCTGGTTTCATCCCTGCCTTTCCTCATCCCTTAACGCATGAGAAAACAGGATGAGAAATGTAAACAGCTGACAGCTCTCCGTCTGTCAATGCAGCCATAGTTAAAAATGACCCAATGATTCAGGCCTAACCACCAGCCTTTGTAAAACACCAATACTTACATGGGGAAGCAAACATCTGGGTTGTGTCTATATGTTAATTTTTTATGTATTTGGGTAGAATAAAAACATGGTTAATTAGATATTACAGAAGAACAGTGATCTAGTGTAGGTGCAGTCCAGCTCACCCTGACTTTAAAAAAGGAGGAGCAATCCTCTTAAAAAAGGACCGGAATGTTGCAAATATTGACTTGCTATCAAATTGTGGTGTCTACCAAGTTCTACATCTGAGGAGCAATGAAGCAGTCAGCTGATGGTCTAATACTAAAATGTGGTCCATAACTTAATGCAGGCCTTCTGTTTCAAGCAGGGGATAAGCATTGAAAGGCTGGCGGGATGAAACAGCACCTTGGTGAGGTGGGCATGAAAAGAGTCCTGCAATTTTCTTCTGCACATTAACTCCCTTCACAGCTAAGGCTCCTTGCCAAAGCTCTGCAAATGAATGTATGTTTGTGCCTGTGTATGTAAAAAGTTGATTCAACCAGTGAAATCCCAGCATTAGTGAAATGTGAAGTTGTTCTGGAGTGCACCACAGTCTAACAGCAGAGTCTCAGGGTATTGGTTTAACCCCAACCATTAACCAAGCCCCAGGCAGCTGCTCGTTCACTCCCCCACCAGCAGGACCGGGGAGAGAATCAGAAGGGTAAAAGCTGGAAAACTCATGGGTTGAGATAAAGACAGTTTAATAGGGAAAGCAAAAGCTGCACGCACACACAAGCAAAGCAAAGAATTAATTCACCACTTCCCATGGGCATGTTGAGCCATCCCCAGGAGACCAGGGCCCCATCATGTGTAACAGTTACTTGGGAAGACAAACAACACCATCACTCCAAATGTCCTTCCCTTCTTCCTTCTTCTCCCCACTTTATATACAGAGTATGATGTCAACGGAATGGAATATCCCTCTGGTCAGTTTGGGTCACCTGTCCCAGTTGTGTCTCCTCCCAGTTTCTCAGGTACCTCCGGTCTCCATTCTTCCACAGCAGTACAAAAAGCAGAAACGGCCTTGTCTCTAAGCCCTGCTCAGCAATAATAAAAACAGCACTATATTATCACTACTCTGCTCTGCACAAATTCAAAACACAGCCCCATACCGGCCACCGTGAAGAAAATTAACTCTCCCCCAGCCAAAACTAGGACATGGATCAATGAAGAGATGGAAGCAAAGGGAACTCAACGCATTTTTCAGTGACTGAACCCATTTTCCCTCATCAGAAAGTGAGGCAGTATTTTGAATGGAACAGACAGTGTAGAAGAAAACTGGCTTGAAAAGTTTATAAAACATGAAAATACTATTCCCATAGGGAAATTAATTTCATTGTACTGTGAAAAGCAGGAGATGCTGGTGCAAAAAAAATACAGTTAGTGCTTCTGCATATGCTCTTGATCTGCTTTAGGAAACTGGACACAGGATGCTGAACACAGGACATCATGAACTGTGAAGCAGCAGCTGCCTTTTTTGTGGGATCTTTTTATCAGTGCAGATACTTAAGTAGTTGGATGAGCATCAAAACAAGCAGACATCTTTCAGGAAAAGCAACCACATGGGACTTCTCAGCTTTTAGATCTCCATATCCCCTATTTTAAATTTTCTATTGATTGTACCTTTGAGCTATCCCTGGAACACATGAAGGCAATACTCTCTTTATGTCAAAGAGGAGCCACTTCCATTCTTGGCCCAGAATTCAGTGCCAAAGCTTTTGTGGCAAAGCTACATGGTCAGTTTTAGAGCTTGGCTGAAGATAAAGCACCTGATCATGACTATCCAATGCTCCAGATCTTTCTTGAACTATGTCTTTCCTTCCTTATCGTGGAGCAAATCTGAGCACTCCCAAGTTTAGAAATGTTGCTATTGTAAATGCAACTCAAGACTAACTCTGAGACTTGGATGATCTTTGAATATTTCTAGCTTCAATAGAATAGTAAAATGGGGGAAACCCAAAAAACGCCTAGACTGCCTATCTTGTTGCTACCATGTTGCCCCTTTAAAAAAACAATTTAACCACCCTTCCCCTCCTGCCCCCCGTTGCTTAGATTTACAGCAAAATATTCCAAAATTTGAATCCATCAATTAAAATGATTTTTTGATTAGGATTGAGTAGAGTCACTAACAACCCAACTGAGCCAACTTTCTACATGTATCTATAAATTTAGAAATGGGAAAGAAATATCTGACCAAACTAGCCTGAAAACTCCAGATGAATAAAAAGTAAAAGAAATTACTCAGGTAAGGCAAAAGTCACAAGTAATTTAAATCTGTGAAGTGTTTCTTTCCGATAATCTATTTTAAAGAGCTAATAGCACAATGCAGAAAAAATGTTATAACAATCTAATGAGGTCCCATTAAGCTTCCCTTCCTTTAAGTTCTTTTGGGTCCTATCTAGGCTAGTCAAATATGTAATTTAAAACAAAACCTGCTTCTTTAGTCTAAACATGTGCTTAGTTAAGAAGGAGACTTGGGAGTTGATGCTGCCTGTTGGCTGCTCTGCCATCAAACTCTGAGTCTGTGACTGAAAAAGCTCCCTCCTCTTGGCCATCACTTCCCAGGTTCTAACACTCAGATAATTATTTTCACACACATCTCACTGGGTAGGGGAAAGCATGATTCCCAGGAGAGAGCCTGGGGTGCTGTGAAAACATAAGGGTGTTTCAGAGACATGTATATATATGCATACATATGTATTTATGTGTGGGTGTATTTGACCCCCAGCACTCTATGTAGGACACTTGGAGCTTGTCAGGCTTTGTTACATGCTGGATATAAAGCTGTTAGATATTTATTTGTCTCTCTCTTTCACTGGAGCAAGTGAAAGCACCAGGCCTTGGGATTTTATTCATCCAGGAGCAGCTTTGACCCATTCAGGCTGTCAGTCAGGGGACGATCATGGTTGGGGGAAAGTGGACAGATGGGTCTGCCTTCCCATGAGCCTGTTTGCCTTCCACCAGTTTTAATTACCAGCCTTTGCAAAGGTTCCTCTGGGAGAAAATTAGCCATCAGATGCAACAGCAGCAGGCAAGACACCAGTTCACTCATGAGCTGTCAGCTAACTTTAGCCCCCATCTTGCTGAGCCATCCTTTATTTAATCAGGGTCGGAGGAGCATCCGAGCCCTGCACTCAACTCTGCAGGTGGGGAATGATTTACTGCCCTGCTATCAGAGAGCTCTTTAATCTTGTCTTTATGAACACTTAGCACCTACAAATCACCTGTTTGGCTTGAAATACATCGCCTGCTTCATGCCTTAGTGCCCTGAAGGGGAGGATGTCAAAGGTACATCTTGTTTACACGACAAGATGCTTTATGGAATGGGCCCTACTGCCTGTGTGGCAAACCCTACCCCAGCCCTCTCCTCCATCTCCCTCTTGCAGTTCCTGAAGTGTATGGTTTTGCCCCTGGACACCTTCTAGAGGGTCTTCATCCTCCTCAACCCAGCCTTTCACCTCTTCCATTCCTTTACCTAGGAGGTCAGGAAGGTGTTTCATTTCTGCTGTGCTCCCTTAGCTCTCGGGTTCAAACCACGACATTGAAATTTCCCTTAACTTTTTCTGGTTCAAATTGTGCTCCTCCAGATACAAAAGGAAGGTGAGAGTACCTCAGGATCAATGTTTGACATATTTTCAGATGCATTTTACCCTGGGTGGCTTCAAACTGCTTTCTATTCAGCCATCCCATTAGGACAGTGCAGGCAGCTTTGGGGTAGAGCATGATAACTGTGACTGTTAGCCATGCTGTATGCCAGTTTGGGACAAGAATTAAGGAGTTTAATTGAAGTGAGACATGTAATTGAAACTGCAGGGGAAACTTTAGGATAGACAGTAATTATACAAATTAGGACATCATGACACCATAGCTGCGCTTTAAGAAGAAAAGACCTCTGATTTTAGGAAAGAACAATAACTGAAGAGAAAAACCCCAGGCTCTTAAATGTCTAGAGATGAGCAGCATTAGAAATCTTACTGGGAAAGCACATCTCCAATGGCCTGGAGCCCCTGAATACCACAAAGGGGCAAGCTTTGTTATAAGCTCAGAGAGCAGACATCTGCTACTTGATTAGCCGAACAAATTCCTTGTACGTACTTCTGCTAAAGCTCCTTTCTTCCCTGCCAGTATGTTCTTACTGTCTGGAAAGGAAGAGCTGTCAGTCAGGCTTTCAAACAGAGATGGACCATGCACGTGGGGGATGGCTGAGTCCTGGTGCAAACCTCACGGGGCCTTAAAATGAAGGTGCAGAACTTCTCTTTGGGCTTCAGTGTCCTTTCTTGAATAAACCACCCATTAAACCCTCTCAACAGCCTTTGATCATGGCACAGAGAAGACAGGAGCCTGAAACTCCTGGAAGTGTCATTCTGTCCCTTGACCTGCATTGCTGGAAAGATTTAATATAGATAGTGGACAATCTCCTCAAGTCTGGGACTTTCCCCCCTACTTTCCAGAGTCAAGAATGAAGTTCCTCAAATAGACTCGATCCAAGCCTGCAGTAGAAGGTAGTAAGTATGGTCATGTGTCTTTAAGTCAGCAAGTTTTCCTCTCTCTGGCGCCCACCTCTTTCATAGTCATGAATCTTGATGTTATTTTTAGTACCAACAGACCAAATAGAGTTGGGGGAGGAGGGAGTAAAAGTGAAACTGACAGTATGATGTGAGCCAACATGCAGGCACTCTGCATTACAAAGAGATGAAGAATGGCGTGTCATACATCAGCAGGAACAATAAAACATGATAGATTTCTTAACCTCAGCATGAATCCTAGATGAGCTCGTCCAGTTTCTCCAGAAACAGCAGTAGCTTGGAAAGTTTCTAGCTCTTTCCAGAACCAGAAGCTTCCATTTTATGGATCAGTCAGGTTCAGAAATGACCTTCACACTGTATCAAGACACTACCAGCACAAGACCAAATACTGCAGGCCAGGCTGGGAACATGGTTTCAGTTCTTTCTCTGCCAAGAAAGCAGCTAAAGACAAAAATTTCCAAACCTGAAAGGGTTCAAAGTTAGCTGGAAGGACTTGTTGGAAGCCTAAACCTCATAATTTGTTTGTTTAAAAGCCCAGGACATCTTCAAGCTTATATTAGCCTTGGGAGAAACTGCTGACTGTTTCCAATTTCTGAAAACTATTCAAAACTATTTAAAAAGAATTCTTAAAGTATTTGGTATTTTAGGATTAGATAGACTCGAAAGATCTCAGGCAGATTGGAAATTCGAATAAAACAAGCTTTCAAGTGAGATTCATTTCATCAACAGAAGAATAAGACAAATTTCCTCCTCTCTTTATTTCCAAATATTAAATGCATTAATGAAAAAAAAGTTACTGAGGAACTGTTTAACACAGTGAGGCAGAGTATGAGTCACAGGGCATTTGGGAATGAGGGAAGCTTGAATGCTTATTGTGTTCTGGTTGCTGTCGAGATAGGATAATGACTGGGCTGTTATGTAGTCTGACCCTATACAACAGCAGTGGCTCCATCTTTATCTAGATCTCTATTTATCTGGAGATGAATAAAAATTGTACTTGAATGTCTAGACTAGCTTCAATAAAAATAACCATAATGGAGCTTAATGGGTATTTTTATTGTGGAAAGCGCAGTTTGTTGTCTGGATCTCTTTGAAAAATGTTCTTCCCATCAGATTCAGCAGATATTTCAGAAAGTCTTCACAATGGAAATGCCTCTTCAATATGATTTCACCTTGTGGACAGTCAGTGCATGCATGGTGGTCTGCTCACTGCAGGCTTTCGTTCTGCTCTGAACACTCCACCTACAAGGTGGCAGAGGACACTTTATTCCATGCAGCTCCTCCTTTCCTTCTCTCAGAGCAATTTTTCTTGTATTTTTCCTGTTATCAGTGAGCCAGTCTTCCTCTGTGGGGCATCCTCTGGTCTAGTGGTGAATGAAGCATGTGTTGGTATTCCAAGCGGTTCCTTTCAGCTGAGAACTAAGAACTATTTTCTGTGTGCTTCCAGAAATGTAACTACTTCCTTGTATCCTGCATAGCTGCTTCATGACTGGTTTTTTGTAACAGTTTCTTTTGGTGTGAGTTAAATCATCAGTTGAGTTTGACTAAGAAAGTTCTGCAGAAAAGTAACCTGTAAGGTGGTAGGGAAGGTAGGGCGAGAAGCTCAAGTAGCAGGAAAGGGTATATGGTGATGATGAACGTTGGGAAGGGTTTTAAAAACATTTGCAACTGGCCTATGTGTGCTCACAGTGAAGTCAAAGATAAGCCAGTGCTGTGTGCTCTTGAATATCCTACCTGTAAAACTCTGCATCTTGGGAAGGGAAAGAGCATGGATTAAAAAGAGAGGATTTCAAGAGAACACCAAGGGGTCGATTATGATGACCCAGTGCTGAGAATTAAAGTGTGCTGTCAGAAGCACATACATCTTGGTCTTTGAACTTGATTCCATTTTTAGTGCCTCTGCAATTCTTTTTTCTACACAACTGGAAAAGCCGATCGACAAAAAAAAAGTACATACAGTGCTACTAAGTGTTGTTTATACGTTGCATTTTGCTATAAATGGGGGAAATGTCCGCTTTTTTGCTGTTGATAAGTATGGAAAAGTGGTTGACTGCCTGTGAAAATGAGTCCTAAAAGCTAATATGCATCTCTGGCCAAAATGCTTGCTCATTAGGAAAACCACCCACAATATAATGAAATGACTTGACATTTTCTGTTTTGTTTAAAGCATCAGTCATCCAATAAGGGGGCAGTGCAAATACCATGTGACTTAAGTGACTAATGACCTACTACATCAGATGGCAACATAAACTGATAGACTTAGAAGGATGTCAATATTTAAGACTAGTCCAGGCATGGTACTGAGTCAGCCTGCCATTTTGTGAACAGCTCAGGCCCTTGCAGAGACAGTGAGCAAAGAGAGAGAGGGACAGGGAAAAGCTGTTGTGTTTGTAGGGCTTTTACTTCCTGTGATGTTTTACCTTTATAGTTAAATTAAAAAATCTAATTGATTGGCAGATTTTCTTTTCTCTATACAAGAAAATCCCCAAGCCCCAGCCACACTACAAGCAAGCTGCCTTCATGCGTGCCATGGGCTGATAAGTCTTCAGAGTAGGCTACTTGGTAAATAAATGGTTGGATGATTCTTTGAGAAATATGTTGTAATTTGTAAGAAGCATAAAAAATGAGGAAGTGGCTAAGGTCCTGCTCTGATTTTTCTGATAAAGATTTTGGGTGACCCCTGCACTGGGTCAGTGAAGGAATTAGACTGTCTTGCAGTTTCTTAGCTGGCTGAAGGATGTTTTCCCAAGGAAGGCATCAGCATGAAGGCAGTGGTGGCTACAGAGTGGTCAGGAAGTCATTGTGCTGATGGGAAGAGGCACACTGAGCCTGGCAGCCACACCAGTATCCAAGTGGGAGTAAAGCTAAGGTGGGAGCACCCTTTTCACGTGCTGGAATGTAGTACTTTCTGTGTTTTTTGTTGGGAACATGTTAGGACCTCTAGTTAGCTCAGCACCTTGCAATATCTGTGCAAGTCTATTGGCCTACTTTCCAAAGCCGCTTTTATTTCCAAAGTACAACCCTGTATGCTTCGTGGCTCTACTGAGAGGAGGACAAGGAGGGTACCTCATATGGAAGAGCTAGGTTTTGCTTGTCAAATCATGAACATTTTAAAAGGTACTTCAAGTTGAGTAGAACTTCAACAGATAAGATGATGCTTTCTGTATGTTGTGATTTCCTGTCATTCCTACCCTGACCCTTTTTGTGGTCACCATTTTGTGATCAGCTCAGCTGTGACTGACTGCTGAAACATCTTTTTTTTTCTTCTAGTGAGAAGGAAGCTACAGTGATTGTTTCCTTTCTTCTATAAAATTACATCCGCTTAAAATCATATGCATTCTCTTTGCTTAAAACAGAGAAGACCTGAGGGGACAAATCAACAGGTGCTAAGTAAATAATGTGCAATCAAAACTAGTAAATGAAGCTAAGAGCTGGCAGCAATGGGGGAAACAGGGAATAGAAAGAGAAGATGAATATAAAAAGCAGGTATTGGAGAGGAGAGTATTGTGGAAAAAACGGGAAGCAGAAAAAGGCATTCAAGCAATTTATTCATATAATCATTTGGGACTTCTCCAAAAGAACCTTCCCTTCTCTCCAGTACACTTTCCCCATAATCATGCTCAGAAAGTGGAAAGAGAAGGAAGAGAAGAACATGTGGGGGAATCTGGAGACTTCTTCCCCTACTTAAACAAGTGTGTCTCGCCTTTCATTTTTAGTGCACACTGCCAGATCTTTTCCTGCTCTTTGCTGGAAAAATATTCCAGAAACTCTCTCCTGAGCCTGCTGGTGGGAAGGGCAAGATCAAGCAGGTGTCAACAGAAAGGACTCCTTTGTCCTTGCTCCCAATAACATCTAATAACCACCCAATAGTAAAACCCCGGCTCGCTTGTTGCAAGCAGTGTTAGGTGCTCGAGTCTCTTGCTTTAGAAGCTTTCTGGTGTCCTGCCTGGCTTCCTGCCACTGGTGCAGATGGACACAGGCTTCCTGTAGTCCTGGGTCATATCTGCCATTTCTGTGCAGATGTCTTGTGCACCCCAAGGCATCCCAAATGGCACCAAAAACCTATGTTTAGGCAAGTGAAGGGAGCCGCAGGGAAATGTCCTGCTTGGCAGAGTGTGGCCACAGATGGACTCAGAGAAAGGAGAAAGCCATCTGGGCCCATGGTTTAATGGAGTCGCTTCATTGCTGCCAGTCTGGAGGGAGGGAAGTGGCAAAGGTCACATGGGAAGGTGTGTTGGGGAGGAGGGAAGGGACAGATGTTACAACCAAGTTCCATGTGGTTCCAAATTCCATGTTCCATGTGGCTTGAGGATCAAAGGTTCCAATGATTGCGTCGCTGTTGTGGCAGAGTTAATGCTCTCAACTCTGCCTGAAAGTTGCCATGCATGACCAGAGAACACAGGCAATGCCACTTCAGTGCAGGGTGCAATCTGCCTGGGCTACATCTTCATAGTCCCAGGAGGAGCTCAGCTACCAGTGCCATTGTCACTGCCCTCTGGAAAAACTGGCACCACCAACTGGTCACTGAACCAGCCTGCTGTCACACTGATGTCCTGTGGCAGGGGCTGGACAGCTAGTAGAGAAAACTTGTGTGGTTTTGGAAAGAGGGGTGTCAGAAGAGTTTTCCATTGAAGAGGTGAGGAAATGGAGAGAAACAGAAGGTCAGGGCATTGATAGCCATGAAATCAGTGTGTGGCAACAACAGACCTTAAAATACAAGTGTTGAGTCTTGAAAAAGGGAAAAGTGAAGAGTTGTGCTTTAATGGTGGTTGTTTTTTGAAACCATTGTGTCTTATTAAGTCCTTATTGGTATCTGGATTTGCATTGCCAGGACATGTCTCATAAACATCGGGAGCACACTTACTTTTATTCTCTGGAAAGCAGATGAGGCAGCCAAGCACGCTTTTAAATTCTGAGTATACTGTGAACAAGTCTGGTCCTGCAGCCCTGTCAGCAGCCCTGTCAGCATCCCTGGCTCCAGCCTTCAACACTGTCTGCCATCCTGTGCCAAGCTCCCTGAACAAAGCTCCAGTGGCTCCCATTAGAACTCCACAGCTGCTCCATCCTGTGAGCCTCCAAGGAGGCAGTGCACAGCCTGCTGGAAGGTGGGCCAGCCTTAAGGTGGGAACTGGGAGCAAGTCTTTGAGATACATAAGTAGGAAATCCATCAGTTATCTAATCAAAATTTTATTTCTTCTATTTCTAAATGGCAGACCAAGACTTATTTGATAATGATGAACTATCTTTTGTCATGTAGTTAAATGAATAATCTTTCACTACTATTCCTATTCCACTTCTGTGCTCTTCCTAGGAGCTCCAGATGACTTTGCAAAGCCACCAGAAGTGAGGAAGTAGTTTGAAGGTGGTGGAAAGAAAAAAGTTAAATTTTTTCATGAAAAATAGGATTCTGTGGTTAATGAAGCAGGTTTTAAAGAAACTTTTCCCAAAGAAAGCAATTAAAATAAAACATTTCAGAGAAAATGTTGATTTTTTTAAAAATAAAGCTTATTTCTAATTTAATGTAGAAAGTATACACTTTCCGCCCTTCAATTTCTACACTCTATTTTTTTCTGTAGGGATTTTCTTTTTCTATTTTTTTTTTCCATTTCCAGTTAAGCTACAAGAGATAGTGACAGTTTCTCACTTTTAGAAAGATTTGCAGGCCATCTGCCCTTTTCTTTGGCACACCCTCAAGGGAACAGCAGTGGAAGTGGGTTAAGGGACCATGCATCTCTCCTGAAGGGCCATACCTCTAGCCTCCTTGGTTTTCCATGGACATGGGCACAGGATTGGTCTGAAATGAGCAGCCAAAACAATCCTCCTTTCTCTGAGCCGGAGTCCTTCCCCAGGGCACTGGCATTCTCAGCTGATCAATTCTCCCCAGGATCCCTCCCCAGTGTGAATGCTAATAGGAAGGGTACAGGCAACTGATTTATAATATTCTTGAAAATCTAGATAGATTGCTGTAACGATCAGAATTAATTACTCTTTTCAAGATTTTATGTTTCCAAGCTTCCTTTTTCCTCCTCCTCTGTCCCCCCTACCCCCTCCCCTCCCTGCCAGCTCAGTTGTCCTCTTTTCCCTCTGGAGTCCTTCCACCTTGGCTCCTGGCCAGCTCCCTACAATAAAGTCACATGCTAATCAATAATACTTTTATTGAGAGTGACAGACAGGAGCTAACTGCACCGAAACAGTAATAAGTTCAGCCAGTCGTAAATGCGCTCGCCTCAAATCCCAGCCCTTGTGCTTTGCTTGCTGCCTCTTCGGCTTCCCTTCCATATCTGTCTTGGGCTTCCACTCGTCCCTTCAGACCTCATGACACAGTGGGTTTTTGATGACCCTGTCTAAAGTGACACTCACCTCCAGGCCTTCTGACAGGAAGCATTTGGTCCCTGGGATTTCAATACCCTTTGGCCTTGACTGCACTGCTTGAGTAAACTGGTGCTCAGGATGCATAGCTATTCTTATTTTGGCTGAATGCAGACCTGTTTCTGCAAGCAAGGCTGAAGTATTGTGGGGTAAAGAGCACAAGTCTGCAGAGTCAGTCCCAAACAAGGCAGTCATTTCCCAGCACCCTTGTGCTAACCTCAGACCCATCTGATGCTAAGACAAGGGTCCGTGCAGAGCCCTGCACTGATGCAACTTAACTCAGTCTAGAACTGCACATGAAAAGAACTGAGACCATTGTGGGTGGGCATGAGTAAAGCTCATGGTAGGGCTCTGAAGGTCACCTCTTTGGCCAGAATAGTGCTGGTACTTTGTCACAGACTTTAAATAGGATCCTAACTTGTTTCACTTCTGGCTTGGTCTTGCAGCTGCTCATAGTCAGAGCTGCTGGTCTGGGAAACAACTCTTTCCTGCATTTGGAGATGCTCTGGCAGGGCAGAGGAGCACAGTACTGAGAACTGGCCTCTAATGTGCCCTTCCAGCACAACTGACAGTCACTCCTGAGGGCAGGCCCTTTGTGCTCAAGCATTCCACTGCACCAGCAGAGCTCCTGTTGTTTGCCATGACTCATTCAAGAGTACACGAAAGCAGGTCTAAGACAAACTGAGAGACTAATGGCTCCCAGTCCACGAGAAGATAGAAGCTACCATGAAAAAAACGTTCCTGGTCATTGCTATTGCTGCTTTACTGATCCAGGTGAAGCTTGGTTGGAGTAAAGGATCAATGAAATAGGACATAGGGGCAGGTGTCAAACTATCTAATGTGCCTCCAAGAATGACACATCATCCTCTTCCATGCCACCGACACAGCCCCTTGCTTTGCCAGAGATGTGATCAGCTGTATCTGTGCCTCCTTCCTATTGCACTTTCTGCTGAAGAGGGAGAGAAGTCTCATCTTCTGATGCTAACTGTCCTTATCCACTGGGCATTGCAGGGACATCCCACACCTCTTGCCTCACTCATTCACAAACATCGCTTTTGCTTCAGGTACCCACCTTCCATCACATCCCACCTGATACCATCATAGTCTGATGCAGGCATGCCAATACATCTGAAATGTTGTGCTTGCCTAGTAAAATATAAAACTCAAAACAGTGAGAAGGTTAGCAGAGACATCTTTGCATGTTTAGAAAACTGCCTGCCTTCTCTGTACCACCTACTTACAGTGAGTATGATCTATCAGCAGTCCTGCAAATCCTAGCTCAGGGGTGTTTGGAAGGGAGTAGGATTAGCTGAGGTCTTCTAAGGCTATGAAATATTTCTAAGCTTAAGAAATAATACTTCTAATTACTTTTTATAATTATTTCTTCTGTCAGAAATATGAAAATCAAATATGTGTGATGTTAAAAATTATTTTTCATTAAAAAGTTGTAATTTCTTTCATGGACTTCTCAAATGTTCTCTATCATTTTTTGAAAAATTACTTCATTTCTGGTAGAACACTATCTTATAACAATTGAAAAAATTCAGTAGAAAAGTTTTAAAAACCAAGTCAGGACTGATAAGGGTTTTAGATATTTTTTCAGTTTTAAAGTTCATCAGTGTATTAGGGGGGGGATGGTATTGTAACACAGAGATCAGGATCTTTGGCCTTCTAAAGAATGAGCTGAGATCAGTTTGCTGGATCCTTTACGAGTTGGTAAATCATTTATTGTGATGTGCTGTTGTACAAAACACAGCAATAGTGCTTCATAAAATATAAATAGTTCAAAATACTTTAGTTCTATTAACAACCTGTAACTGATGCACTTGAACTCTTTCTCATTTTCCTTTTTAATTTCTTCGTCTTGTAAAGTGAAGCTTGGTTTATGACTGCAAATAAAAATGAATTTGGTAGATCTCAGTTTTATCATCGCAAACCCATACTTTCACCTTCTGGTTTGTATTTTATAGTCTCTACTCAAGGAAGACTTGAGAGCAGGAGGGAGAGGAAATAATTGAGGGAGATGCTGGGGTGGATGTGGCCTAGGAGGGGCAGTGGCCAAAGGGTGGCTGGGAAGCCAGACCCTGCCGGGAGGTCAAGTCTGAGGTGTGCCGTCAGCCACAGAATGCCATGACCACTCTTTTTGGCGCAAGATAGTGATATTGATCCCCAATTTCCACGAATCACTAAATCCTCTTTCAAATTAAAATAAGTGAACAAATAAGCACATGCAGAAATGCAGGAAGCAGTCCTTTTCAGATTACTTTGCTGATCAGGAGCCAAGTGAAAAAATCTGTGAGCCCCTGGAATGAACTTGCTTGCAGGAACAGGACCTACAGGGGGTTGCTTCTGATGACTGTGGATCCAGTCCCTTGGTGACTTCCTCTGGGGGAAGGCTTGCTACACTTATCCAGTGAATCCTTTCTTTGGTTTGTATTCAGAAATCCATTGTGTTGAATGTGGTTGCTGGCCTACCCCCAAACCACTTCTTCCTCTTTTTCACCTTCTTCCCCATGATGAAGGAAAGCCTCAACTCTCCCTTTACTCTAGAGTATGCATTACTGACTATAATCTGGGAAATTTCAAAACAGAGTAATTTTTTGTTCTCTATTTGGACTGTGGAGATATGACAGGATGGTGGAATGGTGGGAAAGACAGTGACAACTTGATATTTCAAACCAAACTTAGCATTTGTGGAGATTCCTTCAGCAGGCTTTATTCTGAAGGTCTCCCTCTGAAGTATAGTCCCTTTTGGTCTAGGATGTGACATCTCTTTGTAAGTATTTTCTGCAGAGAACTTGTAGCACCTGCCATTGTGATGGGCTTCAGATGCAGCCTGGGAGGGACTTGCAAGGGTTGTCTCTGAGTTTCAGCTGATTTTTTCCAGAGCACTGAGCAAAGACATGGAAGGTGGATCATCCTAGGATAGAAAAATAGAATTAGAGGGAAATAACCTTTTTTCTCTGCTCTCATCTTCCTGCAGTTTATCTTTCAGGGAGTGGAGGATTGAAGCCAAACCATCCCAGCTTCTTCTCGATGCATCTCCACCATGTTCGCCTATTGCTTGCTAATTGCCCACATTGACTGTTTTATTCTTAGAGGCATAAGAATATGGCCCTATGGATGAAGGAATAAAACAGCACTTTCCTTCTGTTCTTACTAGAATAAAATACAAATAGATCCTTCAATATCCCCTGTACTTCCAGTCCTGAAGCAGCCTTTCCCCAAGCAACTGAGTGGACACAGTCTGCCATAAAAAATATGAGGCTCAATCCAACCAGCAATTTTGCCTCACAGTAGTGCATATGGGAACAAATTGATGGGAGGGGATACACCATAGCACTGTGGGAATGGGAGGGAGCAGATAAATTACAACCCAGCATCACAGGGAAGTGCAATTATCATTTAGCTGCAACCTGCTGATCCCACTACTTTACCTCTCCCTTGGCTTTCTTGACTGGAGGAAGAGTAAAATGGTGCTCAGCCACCCATAGGTGTGCTGATACACCAGCCTACCCTAGCCCTTGCCCCTCAAAAGCTGCACACCTCCAGTTCTTCAGATGATCACTCTCATACCATACTCCTTTCCTCGTCTCTGTCTGTACATGAGTAGTTTTGATGTCCTGGGGGACCTGTGAGCAATGCCCTGACAATCTGCTGCCCTAACAATCTCCCTTGACAAATGAGTGATGGGCAGTCTTGTGGATCCCTGAAAGCACTTTGTCATGCCTCATATTAGTCAAATCTCTCAGATTTTAATATTCTTCCACCAGCTCCAGCAGGGTACATGTGCACGCATGCCTGTGTGAGTGCATGTGAAAATCCTTGCCAATATGTCATCCCTTATTGAGCAAAATATTGACAGGTTTGGATGTGGAGAGAAGACGGAAAAGAACATTGTGTCTTTGTGGAGATCTAAAAGGCCTCTGCCTTCTGAATTCAGTGCCTTCCTCCATCTCACGCGCACAGCGTGCACAAACATCCCCCGCCACTCCTACAGCCACTTCCTAGCACAGAGTCAGAGCCAAGGAGAGTATATATTTTCTCATCATGGAACAAAATCTTTTTTAGAAAAATAATAAAACTTCATTAGAGTATTAATTCAAAGCTTTTATTTTTTATTGTCCCCTTTTTATCATTTTTATTGCTAGGTTTAAAAGGAGGAGATTCCCTACATTAGGGAGGCAGTGAGCTGTTTTACATGGAGTATCCAAGTGCCATTTACTAGTATCAACTTTGGGATGCAGGCTGGTTGCTTTTGTGCCTGACTTGCTCTTAGTACCACTTTGTGCTTTGCTTTGGTGCTGTCTGAGGCTGCTTACGTGCTGTACATTTGCCCAGATATCATGTGTGTATCCTGTCTGTCACAGGGAGTTGTAAGTGGAGTATATGGTGAATTTCTACCTGTGTAATTCCTGTTAATTGTTTCCTTCTGTACTTTCTATGGTAGAGGCTGAAGCTCGGAGTAGTTCTGAGCCAGCTTTTCTTCACCTCGTCCCTGTGTTGTGAATCTTGTAAGGTAGAAGTTACACATGTCAACATCTACCTAATAACAACACATGAATTGTGCAGAGCCCTGAGCTCTCTGTGAGGGAGACATGACCTTCATTATAATGATACAGTTGACATTTTCCCTGTGACACTTATTGTAACTTCATTGCTTCCTGTTGGCATCTGTGGGCTTATCAGGAAGCTTGTTCAAGCAATCTGGAGTTGTGATGAAACCAGGCAGGAGGGAAGAGGCTGAGATTTGAGGGGGAAGAAGAGGGAGCAGGGGAAAAAGGGAGGATTCATGGAATATCAGAGCATACAGAACATTTATGAATGTGAGCTAATCCTCTCCCCTTTCCACCCGTCTCCCTGCCTGTGGATTCACAAACACCCTGCACTGCAGAACCCAGCATCCCTACAGCTCTTCACTCACCATTGGCATTCCTGCTACTGATGGCATGGTGCTCCCAGCAATAGGAGCCCAGGCTGCCTGGGCAGTCAAACCCACCAGAGAAGGAGGTCCAGAAGCCCCTCTTTCATTTTGCAAACCCCTTGCAAGCAAGGCTGGCTCGAGCACCCTGCATCTGTCCTGAGGCTAACATTATGGCACACAAAGTGATGTTTGTGTGGGGATAATCCAGAAGATCTGGTCTACATTCAAAATGTCTGCTGGCTCATCTGCTGATGTGTTGAATCTGGCTAGGATTTGACTGATCTTGAGGGGAAAATCAGGCCCCAGAGTGGTCAAACTCTGGAATCAGGTGTGCTGGTCCAGTCTTTCCTGTTCTTGCACACACCTTTTTCCTGTCTTTCAGCAGAAGTCCTAAATTTATCATCACAGTGAGGATATCAATGATTGTAATATCTGGGGCTTGGGGTTGATGTTACACTGAAATCAACTACCCCTTGGCCACCTAATAGCTGCCCAAAATGAGGCAGGTGCATGTTAAGAGCTTCTGGTCGCCTTGGGTGGGGGTTGGTAAAAGCTAGATTAATGTACAGAAGAAAAGTTTAGTATCCTATTATTCCCCGAGCATTTCAGTTTCTTGTTGAAACTCCTGAACTTAAGCCTTGGGACCAAACTCTTCATCTATGCTAAGCGAGGCTACTGTGAAGTCCTGCACTTTTGCTCCTAATCTACAATCTGTAAATATCACATGCATCACTAACTCATTACGACTTAACTGATGCTACAATTTTTGTGTCAGGGCTGATGAGAGGCCTAAAATTAAAATTCTCAGCCGTTTCATTTGGCAAGTAGGCGCATGTATTTCCTGCCCCTTTTCTGCTTTCCAATTGCTCCTCTATGCTGCTTTTGGGTACAGCTGTTGCCAGGGCAAAGCAAGCCCTGCACTGTTTTACTTGTGACAGCATCCTTGGCTGGTTAGCTGGGAGGAGAGGAGAGCAGACCGAAGTGGCTCCTTCATTTTTAAAGGGAACATAGGATTTGACATACAAGATCGGACTCTGCCTTCCCTAATGGCCAAATATGTGATATTTCAGAGGAGAGCAATATCCTGCCAATAGAAAATATATTTATTGGCACAGCTTCCTGCCAAGGGTTTTGGATTGAGCTGCCTGACAGACAAGAGGTGGAGTGAGAGCCGCCGCAAAGAGGCAGGTTGTAGGCCTCTCACGTCTCAGGGTAATGCTTCAGGCAGGGGACTCCCTTCCTGAGCCCTATGGAAAGCACTCTGCTTCCTGAGGCATGCGATTCATTTGCCTTAGTAATTACTGTAGCTCCCACAGCTACATATGTTATTAGCAGGTATCATATGTTCCAGGCACAAAGTGAGGTCTAGGGGGGGGAAAGCCCCAAAATTCTTAGTCATTGTTCACCTGAGTTGATCTGCTCCTGTGGGAGGGAATCTCCCAAGTTGCTAATATGTAGCTTTGCAGGCTATGATATTTGCGTGCAGTGGAGATGATGGGATATATCTTTCATTTCATCTGGAGGAAAAATAGCTCAGGATTACAAGAGATAAGTAGAGGTAAAACTCCCTGTTATTTTAGCATTATATGGCACTTTGGGCCTTTTTAGCTTCAGTAACACTGAATTCTGCCTCCAGGGGAGAGGACACTTTGTTCCCTCACACACAAAGAACATGCAGAGGTTTCCCCCATGAATGTCTTTAACAAGGAGAGGAGAGCAGCATGGGAGAATTCAAGTACAGCACAATAAAGCATTTTCCATTTCAAATACGGCATTACCACAGCCTCAACACTGGGACAGGGATTTTGGAAATTTTGCACTGTTGACGCTACAGTTTTAGCAGCAATTCTTAGTCCTTCCATATTTAATTTCGAGCTCAGCTGCCTCTTAGGTATGTGAGAAGACAAATATTCCTTTCATTGCTTTTTGCGGGAAGTGAGGAGGGCTTGAAGGTTTTTTACTATAATGTCACCTGATGAAAAGCTTGAAAATACAGCCCTAAATATCACCGGATGATTCAAAACCAAGAAATCTAGAAAACTCATTTTCATGGTTTTGGGAGGCTACGTTCAGGATTTCTGATTGCTTGAACAGCTGGTACATGGAAACAAAGACAGACTATTTAGAAACAAAGGTGCCTTGATTTCAGGGCTGTTTTACACAATAGAAATAAGACATCACTCCTTTTCACTGCTCCCTCAAAGATTCCCAGCAAGTGTGTGTCTCACAGCCAGGGAAAGGTGGATGTATCTGCCTTCATAGTGTGTCAGGGCCTACAACAATCCACACATTATATGACAGCCATTTGCCTGCTCCTCTGTGCTCAGACCCTTGGTCCTTAAGATGCCTGCTAAATCAGAGTTTTGCTTCTTCTTAAGATTCATGGAGAGGAGGATGGGCCAGGGTGAGACAGACGTTTTTCTCTGTTCATTAGAGGGCAAGATTAAGCCTTATTATTAATTATTCCTGTATTATGGCCACTGGTGGCCTGTAGTATTCCAGAAGTCAGATTGCCAGCAGCACTAAATCAATGCTGCTGCTGGCTCTGTGTTATCAGTCTGTAGCCACACAGACATTTGGTATGTTATAAAATCAGAGTAACGCTTCATAATTGCCTTGCAAAAGTGGGGCATTAGTGTTTTCTAAGTGACAAGCCTATCTGGAAATGCAATCAGGTCTTTAGCTATAATGCTAAGGCAGTGATAGCAAAGTCATACTCAGGGCAGAAATTAGCTAAAAAATAACCATACAATTGCAAATGGGCAAAGCAATTAAGTGCAACCCATCCTCCAGGCTGCATGGGCCTTAGTGCTTGTCACTGAGGGGACATTTCTACCTGTCGAGCTCTCCAGGCTCAATGCATGTGAAAAACCTCTGTCTTCTTCCTCAGCATCCAGAGACGGTTTATTCTAGACAAAGTGGTATTTACCTAACCCTTTCCTGGCTCTTAAAGAAATGTTTGAGAGCAGATCAGGACCCTCCCTCTTGTTACAGAAGAAAAAGCAGCACTGAGAAGCATTCAGATAAAGCATTGGAGAAATCTCTAAGCTACCATTAAACAAAGGTTGTTCTCCACCTGGGCCCTGGGCACCTTAGCTTGGTTCTATCCCAGTAAGAAGCCAGGTATGTTGCTCTGGGAGGTGAGCTCATGGTTCCCTGTGCAGCAGGGGCTCCAGCCTGAGTGAAGCCAGCCCTAGGACCTCTGACCTATTGCTTCATAAAGGTGTGTAAAGTTAGAGAAGCTGCAGAAAAAATACTTCACATCCCCTTGAATCCTTGGGCTGGGCTCTGAATGTGAAAGCCATCTGTTCCTGCTTCCATCTCACTCAGACCTAAGACCATTAGGGAAAGATGACTACTCTCACTGTTAAGATCCTCTTGGCTGGCTGGTGCTCATTTCCAAACTTTGGCATCCCTCTGCCCAGTTTGGCCAGGGGATAATTTCCTCTGTGGTTCAGCTGGCTTGGCGTCTCCTTGAAGGACTTGGACATGGTGCTCTGAGCCTCAGCCATGGAAACATGCTGGCCATGCACACACAGAAGCCTGGTTTGCCAGGCTGAAAGACTGTGGCCAGTTGGTCACATCCATTGTAGCGTCTGGCCACCAGCTGGGAGACATGACACCCCAAATGTTGCTCCGTATGCTAAATGAATTGCGAATGATTACAAAGCCTGTTTCTGTAAAGGCTTCTCCTTGATTCTTGGAATAGTTGCAAGCTGTGTCCCTCTCAGAACTGAAAAAGCTTTGGGAAGGATCGGGTCAGTGATATGCAAAGGACAACTTGGCATCAAGTTCAGTACGCCCTCTTCATATTATAATTTTTTTTTTTATTTAATGAAACATAACAGAGATTTTACATTTCTTAGAAGCCGCTTATCTCTAGTGAGCAAGTTTGTTCTGTGGTGCCAGGTTTGGGCTGGGTCTTGGTGTAATCAGTATTATCAGCTGATAAATATTTACCGTGCCATGTATTTCTCTGTATGTATGTATGAAGTTAAACCTGTGTAAGATCCAGGAGAGAAGAGAGAGGTGTTTCAGAGTACTTGTAGAAAGTTAACTCTGCATGTCTTTAATTAATCCAGTAATTGCTTGAGGAAGAGCAATAGTGACCATACTGTGTCTTTGGTAAGATCTAAACTACTTTTATACTCCTCTATCAGAACTATGATTCTGGTTATGTGTGCAAATTTCAAGCCCATTTGGTGAAAGCGTATACAGTCTCAGTTTCGGTAGTAAGCTGAGCAAAGGCTGCATAGGGGTTTTTGAACAAGTTGGGAGCTCTATGTGTGGTCCCTAAGCCTCTTCTTGATTCACTGGGCAACCTTACAGGTGTCAGCCCCCCTGCTTAGTGTCTCTGTGGAAATGAGTGTAACGATATCAATCGATTAAAGATCTTTAAATTTCACAAGTAAAAAATGCCAAAAAGGTGCTAAGTATTATGTATCTTTATTTAAAGTTTAGGGTCAGGATGATTTTTAATGGGGATTATGTGCATTTATAAGCTTAAGCCATGTAAAATGTACTTAGTGGCAGCAAAAGTGGTTGTTAAAATGCAATCATCATGTGACCCAGAACTAACACTTCTGGATCCTAGTCCACAGTGATGCCAGATCCAGTCCAGGTTTCATGTGCCCATGTCGACTTTCCTTGGAATAAAATACATAATGGATCAAGCTGCCATATTAAATTTAGTTGTTCACTGCCACATCACCCAGTACACAGTCTGCTCCCTAAATCCCATACTAATCCAGTTGTCTGTATCTTTTTTGGTATAAAAGCACATTAGCCTCAAAAGAAGCAGCAGAAACAATATTCATAGAAAAATAAAACAGTGATGAGAGGGTTAATATCAAGCTCAAGTCTTAACCTGATATAGCATTTATGTGTCCTCAGGAATAGCACTTCACCCCCAATACGTATATTCTTGATGCTTCACTGGGAAGATGATGATTTGTGATTTCTCTTTATCCTCTCTCAGACCCATCTTCTTTCATTTGCTTATGGTAACCCCGTTGTGTAGTGTAGTTTTAGCAGTGTCGATAGTGTACCTTTTACCTGGAGTGAGTTTAATAGGATTTGACAGTGACAGAGGATGAGAAAATTCTGTGATTCTATTATTCATCCCATTTCTGCAGCAGTCTGTGTAGATTGTATACTCTTAGGAGAAAATGTTTGTACTGGAGGTTTCCCATCTCTCTCTCTCTCTCTCCATCTGCCTCCATCCTTATAGCATGCTCCCATCACCATACTGTGGGTACCTCTGGTCATTAAAACCTTTTGTAGGAGAAAAGTGGAGAGAGGGGTAGGAGGAAGGCCAAGGAACCACTTAGATATCAAATATGATAAAATTCATACATTAAAGGACTGACCTTCTCCCAGAACATTTATGAGCAACAATGCACGCAGAGCCAGAACCACCTTTGTCACTCACGTGACTTGCAAGCACTGTGTCTGACAATTGGATCTGTGTCTTGAAAGGATTGCTAAGACTCGTTCATGTTTTTACAGCATCTCTCTATGTACAGGCATTGCCAGTGTCTTCATTTTATCCCTTGCCAGGCTGCTGTTATGGGGCCTGTGTCTTTGGCCTATTTGAACTGTATTCATTTCAGTTTTTAACTGACCTTGGTTTGCTCCCTGACCATTGCTCTACTTCCTGATCTCTAGGGCTTCTGTTCACACAGTGCTGGACATCACTGAAAGAACTGAGGAGGCAAAGTCTCAGCATGGTGCTGGCCTCTTGACTTTGATTCCATCATCTCTGCAGTGCGGAAATATATAACTGACTCCTCCAGTTAGGAAAGGTAAAATATCCTTTCTAAAGTCCTTCCCAAAAAGGTTAAGAATTTAATTTTGGATGAACATCCTTGCCCTCTGAGCAAGTCTTTGTATTAATGATCTCATGACAGATTGCTCCTTAAACTGGCCCTAGCACAGGTCAAGACAGAGTGAGAATATTCTCTATTTAATGAGGCAGAGATCAGAGCCTCTAATATTTCATCATTCGTGCCCAGGGGAGGAAGGGAGTTATGAGCTTGGAGAGCTGCTGGCAGAAGGGGCCCTCGTGAGCAGCTGCGATGGCAACTTGCTCACTGCATGGTTCTTGGCCCTCAAGAACTTTCTGCTATAGGTTTCCAGCTTCCTCGTGGAAAAACTAACCTTTGTTATTAAACTCATTTAAATGATTGAGTCCAGTGTTGGCGAAAGATCCGAGGCTAATAACCCTCGGGACAGAAGAGACAAATTTAGTCTGCAGAGAGGCATAGTATGAGGAACATGGATGCCAGTGGTATATGGACAACGACAGTCTACAGGACTGTGTGGAGGACTTAGTTTTGTTCCTCATCAGCTTTTGCCTAAAAAGGGTGGGCAATCTGATACTTAGATGGTAGTAAATTAGAAAGCCAACTTGCAGATCCAGTGGTTTACAAGTGTCTTAATTTATTAATGAGTGGAGGCCTTGTCAGCGTGTGTAAATATAGATTTTAAATCACTTGACATGGTGTACATAAACAATCAAACTTGTAGCGTAGTGCTGAGATGCTAATGTTAAATCCACCCCTGACTTGAGTGCTACTTTTCACTAGCACTGTGTTCTCTGGGAAGCAGTGATATATAGTGCTGTGCAAATCACTGGTGCCCTTAAACTGCAGTTCTGAAATATTTACACATCCAAAGTGTGTGTGTAAATTGGGAGTATCGCAACGTTCCCATAAGGTGACAGGGATTTGTAAATTTTGCTTCTGTGCAGTCCTGCATTTCCCTGTTAGTGACCGGGAGCCAGGACCCAAGAGCATAAATTCCCCAAATAATTCTTGCAATACTTAGGGTGAGCTCAGCTCCTGCACTTAGCTACTAGAAGCAAATCTTTCCAAGGTGCCGCAGTTATGATTCGCCCTTTGAAAGGGTCAGGTTGTGTCTTTAAAGCAACAGCCCCTGGAGGAACTCTAATAGCTATGCAAGGTGCTATTCCATCGTGTTGAGTAAGGACATTCTGCTGACTCTAAGGCTGATTGAATTGGTCAAGGCTGGACCTTGAATCCTGTGTTCAGTTTTGGGCAACACACCACAGGAAAGACATAGAGGTGCTGGAGCGTGTCCAGAGAAGGGCAATGGAGTTGGTGAAGGGTCTGGAGCATAAGTCTGATGAGGAGCATCTGAGGGAGTGGAGGGTGTTTCGCCTGGAGGAAAGGAGGCTCAGGGGGACCTTATTGCTCTTTAAAACTCCCTGAAAGGAGGCTGTGGTGAGGTGGTCTCTTCTCCCAGGTAACAAGTGATAAGACAAGAGAAAACAGCCTCAAGTTGTGCCAGACAAGGTTTACATTGGATATTGGGAAACGTTTCTTCACAGAAAGGGTTGTCAAGCATTTGAACAGCTGCCCAAGGAAGTGATGGGTTCACTATCCCTGGAGGTATTTAAAAGACGTGTAGATGTGGCATCTGGGAACGTGGCTTAGTGGTGGGCTTACCAGTGTCAGCTTAATGGTTGGACTAGTTGGTCTTGGAGGTCTTTTCCAACATAAAAAATTTTATGATCCTGTAATGGAGAAAATATGCCTGAAGAGAAGTGGATGGTCCTTCCCTCCTAACTAATCACGGCTGGCATAGAAAGTCAGAGCTCACACGCGTATGGCTGAGCTGAGAGGGTTGGTTGGGACCATCCAGGCTTCCTCACTTCCCTCCACCCTGCGGGAACAACACCCTCCTCACAAGGCATGGAATTCGCCAGTGCAGCGGCCTTGGAGCGTTCCCGGCAGCTCCCACACGTCCGCGCCGAGTGCGCGGGGCCCGCGGCGCCTCACGGCGGGCGCGGCGCTGCTCCTGCCGGCAGATGGCGCTCGGCGCTGAGGCCGCGCCGCAGAGACCGGGAGCCAAGGCCGGGATCAGGGAACCAAGGCCGGGAGCCCGGGCCAGGATCAGGGAACCAAGGCCGGGAGTGGGAGCCCAGGCCGGGATCGGGGAACCAAGGCCAGGATCAGGGACCTAAGGCTGGGAGCGGGGAGCCCAGGCTGGGATCAGGGAACCAAGGCCGGCATCAGGGAACCAAGGAGGAGCCTGGGCCCAGATCAGGGAACCAAGGCCGGGAGCCCAGGCTGGGAGCAGGGAACTGCCTGTGGGCTTGGTGGAAGCTGGTGCTAGGCCGCTCTCCTCAGCCTCTGATTCCATGTGTTGTTGTGAGCCATGCACCTCCATGGTCTGCCATGGTTGCTCTCTGCAGTTCCTTGGGGAGGGGAAGAGGAGAAGGAGGTGCTGATCCCTTCCCCCTGGCCTTCAGTGACAGGGTGCATGGGAATGGCTCAAAATCGTCACAGGAGAGGTTCAGACTTGGCACCAGGATGCATTTCTTTGCCGAGAGGGTGGTCAGACGCAGGAACAGGCTTCCTAGAGAAGTGGTCAATGCCCCAAGCCCCCAGTGTTTAAGAGGCATTTGGACAATATCCTTAACAACAGACTTTCACTTTCGGTCAGCCCTGAAGCCATCAGGCTGAACAATTACTACAGGTCCCTTTCAAGTCTGTCTATTCTATTCTATTCTATTCTATTCTATTCTATTCTATTCTATTCTATTCTATTCTATTCTATTCTATTCTCTGTTTTCTATTATATTCTACCCTATTCTAGTCTATTCTATTCATTGGTTAATAGTAAACATAAAAAAACCCCAGAACCCCCCCTCCCCCAAAATCCCACCAAAACCCAAACCCCCCACATCCTCCCCCCAAACAAACAAAACCAATTAAAAAACAAAACAACAAGAAGCCAACCAAACAAAACTACACTTCCCCAAGAAATTCTCAAAAAATCCACCAAAAAACCCCCACCAAAAAATGAATGAAAAGAAAGAAACAAGCAAACAAATAAGAGAAAGTATTTGGACCACTTGTAGTTGTCATTGTATGATATATTTTATAAGAGGACCTCTGCCTTGTTTCCCAATTTTAACCAGTTTCTAATCTGGATAATTACGTTCTGTCTAATCTTGTACTCTTTTAGCACTTGTTATTCTTCTTCATTTGCTGCCCTAAACTATTGTTGCTTTTAAACAGCTGCTATGTTCCATCACAGAGAAAGCTGCACTTCAGGGAAGGGCAAGCACTTGTCAAATAATATTAGTTCAATAATTTATATAGTGTTTTCCCCCCGTATTTTGTAATAAATTATTCACCTTGTATCATTTTGCATTATTCATCTGGTTAACTGAGGTAGCCTAACAATTTTAAAATGTATTTGTAAAAAAAAATTGTTGAATTACTTTTGTCAGTTTGTGGCTGCATTTTTTTTTGGAAATAAAAGCTTTGACAAATAATCACAGTCCTTAGCTGCCCGGCCCATGTGGTCAGTGAAGTGATTTAGATAGATTGATGGTGAACAGTTTTGTAAAACAAGACAAAGCAGCAAAGCAAAAAGCAAAAAGAGCACAGCTGAAGCCCATTTTCTGAGATTTTGTATACTGTGAAATGTAAAATATAAGTGTCAGCTCTGTTTGCTAGCTGCTCATCTCTTGGACAGCAGAATCTCTGAGGCCATCAACTTGCCAACTGAATTAGAGCACGGGAATTAGAGAAACACAGACTGCAAATATGTTGGAAGGACCTGTTTGCTGTCTCCCACATTCCTGGAGCAGCTTGTGGGCCTTCAGAATATTAGAGCTTAGGTTTCTTTATATTCATTGTGGGATTGCTGAAATGGTTGTCTTCAAGGTCGCTTTAAACTTGGTCTATTTAGCATAAGATGAAGCCTGCCATAGGGTGGGAATGTGTGGGTGGGTGGGGGCACGTTATGGATTTCATACAAGTTTTAAACAGTAAAGTGGTCAGTGTACAACCCCCTGAAATACTCCTGCTGGATCAGCTGGGGATAGAAACAAAAGCAAGCTCCCCCCTTACCTCTCCAGGATACAGAAGAGCAAAGTGGAAGGCATTGACATGCAGATTGAGGTGTTCTGAGCTGAAGGCACTTGAGAGAGGTGTTAAAACCATATCAAGTCTCACCATGCTGTTTGAAGAACTTCTTTGCTGGACCTAACCAAGTATTTGTGAATTCACTGTGCTCTTTTTTTTTTTTTTAATTGTGAATGGTAGCCTTTGATGGCTTCAAGACAAGATGTGCACCTTTCCAATTCAGTACAGGGTGAGTATTGGGAAAAGGAGAGGACTTGCCATGAGGCCTTGATCCTGATCAAGGAGGCATCAAGCTGCACATGTACATGCCCTTCACTGTGAGCTGGGACTCATGTCCTTTTCTGCAGTTTTCTGGAGCTGAAATGAAGGGTAGTCAGTGATTGTGGCATGATGCTGGGCTTTGGAAGACTTTGATTTGACTGTTTTGCCACAGGTGACTCAGGACTGCCTCTCTTTGTTCCCTGGGGTTGTAACAGGAATGCTCCTGTGCTTTTCTGCACTAGGTTGCTACACATATCAGTATGTTACCATTGGTTTCCTGTTCAGATACTGCAGACTTTAGGACTGCAGAGCTACTTTAACTATATCCTAAAAGTCTTTATGAAGCATTGATTGGCCAAGAAATGAGAAGCAGCAGGAAGCCACAGCTTTCTGACTTAGGAACTTGCAAGTCTTTCATACAGCTCATCTAGAGCTTTGCTGACATGATCTCACTTGCTAATGTTTTTTTGCAGAGCATCCTATGTAATGACATAATTAGTGTAAATTGCATTTTATTTTTAAATCATCCCCTTTCCTTCCTGATTTTTTCATATCTAAATGTCAACTTTTATGGTAAAGAGTGGTGTGCTGCAGAGGCTGAACAGAAAAACACTTGTGCAGGTGGAAATCTGCTGGTGAAGCTTCTGAAATGGTGTTGAACAGGAGCTCAGCTGGTTGAGGTCAATGTTTTTATAAGGCATTGCAAGTTGTGCTTGATTTTGTTTTCTTCTTGCAGCCCAAGTCATTCTGCCATATCAGGTACTAAAGGCTTTAAATTATGAGTAGTACTGGTGAATTGCAAACACATATCCAGATTTTACAGATCAAAGGTAAATGATAATGTTAGAGCACCAAACCTGTTCAAACATGGTACAGTAAAAATCCCCCTCCCTTAACATGATAGGAATTACTTTCCACACAATACTTACCTTTCTCTGGAAGATTAAATTCCAAGCATTTGGAGCTCTGGGAAGGGATGCTATTAACTTTCTTCACCTATTGTTTTTCATTTCTGGTCATTCCACTCTGCCTTACTAACTCTAGATGGCATTAAGAATTCTAATACACTTTCCATTTTGCTTTTTCTTTTCATTATGGTAAGCTTTTTGGGAGCAGGTATGGCTTCCTTATTGAATGTATATGAAAATCTGACACCAGAATTTGGTTCTTGAGTCCTTCTTGTCAAAAAGAATATATATTTTTTTAAAAAGTTGTTTACCTGATTAGGAATTTTGGAATCGGTGCAGATCCCAGTCCTGTTTTTCAAAGCAAAGAAGATTCAGTAAAGTTCAGAAATCAAAATATTTACTTAAAAGTTGTGTAACCACAATAATAAACTATTGATACTCTCAGTTATAACAGAATCTCATTGTACTCTTGAACATCCTTGAGCTGAGCCAGCCCACCTGCATTGCAGGCTAGGACTATCACTGTTACCATTTTATGCATTGGAAAACTGAGGCATATATAATAAGTGGAGGTTTGCTAGAAGTCAGAGACTTCTGCAACTCATTCACACATTTTCTGCCTCTTGTTCATCTGAGTTGTTTGAAGTTTACTCTTTAATTTTCTTCATGATATTCATCAGGACAGAATGAAAGCCTGTTCCCAAAGCTAAGGGAAGTTGAGAAGACAGTGAAGGACTTGGAAAGACGTAGACTCCAGAAACTGGATTCTGGGCATGTATTGCCAGGATGGAGGATTTTTATTTAATTTTATAGAAAAATGTTCTGGTTATTTTACACTGAGATGCAAAATCTCATTTGCAGCCAAGCCCCAGAGGGAGTAAAAGGAACTTGGAGAGCTCATAAAGACAAGTGTAATAGGATTAATAAGAAAAAGGCCTAAGACATAAGCCTTCATTGTACACATTTCTCGCTAAATTTTAGTATTGATGAGGGTGAAATGCCAAAACATAACCACACGCTCATGTCCTTGAGGCAGTAACAGAATATCAGCATTCATATGAGCTGCTCTTGCCACCATTTTAAGAGCAAACACATGGGGATGCTGCCTTTTGGGGTAGAGAGCGAAGGGAAAGGGTCAGGAAAGCTGGTCATGAATGGAGGCAGCTCTCCTAGCAGGATAAATGTTTACCTGGGCTTGAACATGCAGGTGGGATGGAAGGTGCGCAAGGGAAGGCTTGGGGGCCCTTTGACAAATGAGAGGGAACACAGTTGAATGCCCAGAGAATGGAGCAAGGGCTAGCTTCCATCACCACTGATTAGATCCAGAGAGAGACACAGACAGATCAAAGACAATGAATGGGTCCTAAAGAGGGTCAGTTTGTTGTCACATGGTGCCTTCAGTGCATCAGTTATCTCAGCATCTTCAAGCTAGCTGAGAAATCTTTGCTGACTGCCACCCAGCAGACCTCTGTGGCTGCACAGGGCACCCAAGTACTACAGCAACCTGTCCTTTGCTCACCCAGACTTTTAACAGAAGAAAATGGAAGAAGGAGAGATGGGGCCAGGCCCATCACAATTTCTTGTCTGTTTGTTTTTCCCATCTGTCTATCTGCTGCTGCCAGTGCCCATGTTGTGGGAGAAGGATGATTGCATCATTTCCATATAGCTTGCTGTTCCGGCCCCCTGATTTAGGGTGAAATTTGGTTGTGCAGCTGGGTGTTCAAATGTTTACCATGTAGGTGCTACCAAGAACATTTATTAAAATAGACAGATGGGCACTAGGGTAGGAAGCAGCCATTAGAATGCTTGAAATCAACCAACTGTGAAATAGAAATATCAAAAAACTGTATTCCTGGAAGCTTTAATACTAGCCTTCCTTTTTGGGGCTGTCCTTCTTACCTTTTTTACATGTATACACCCACAGACAGAGAGCTACTTAGGAAAATGCCACAGCCAGGTTTTTGTCTTTTTAAACATTTCAGTTTAGCCAGGATTTGGAGGGAATCTGAGAATGGCTCCCTTTTTTGCTGGCAAATAAGCACTCGGGTTTCTCTGGGAGCTGGGGCATCTCAAGCTCAGGCAAGGTCTGCCCTGTCCCCGCTTGAGTGCAGTAGGAGGAACACAGCCGCTGACTGCCGGCAGGTAGGAGGTGAGATTCCTAATCACTTGTCTAGATGCATTTGCAACTTATTCTGATTCCTTAACAGCTCTTTCTGTCTGCTCGAGTTCCTTTGGCATTGTGATCACTCTGCATTAGCTCTCGCAAGTAGTGGTATGAGATGCCAGGATAGATACTGTCAAAATCAAACATCTTCGTTTTGTTCTTTTTCTTTCTTCCCTAACTTACCACTGGAAAAAAACAAGATGTGTATGTTTGCCTTTTCATAGCTATGACTGGAAGGGGGAGTCCAAGGCTATTAAGAAAAGTACGTGCCAGATATATCAGATTAGTAGGGAGTTCTCTACTCTTAGGTATAAAAACATTATCAAATCAGTCACTGTCTTAAGATAAACTGCTGTGGTGTCAGTATTAGCAGCTTATTTTGGGTTTGTGTTAAATTTTCGTGGGATGAAGGGCAGTCCCCTGTACTGTGACTTTCTTGTAGCTGTGATCTTGGCTGAGTCACTTGCTGGCATCTCTTGCAGGACCAGCCTGCAAGAACTGTGAATTTTCTTTGAGCATTTATAATTCTAAACTTGACCTTGGTCTTACAGTATTTCTGCTTATCTGTCACTAACCTGAAGGGAGTAAGGACAGTGTCAATGGGTGCTCAGGTATGACAGCAACGACTGGAGCAGAATATTTATCTGCTAGTTAGATGCATACTAGGAGCTTGTTTGTAAAAGGAACAGACCAAATTCAGAAGATCTTTCTTAGTGCCTGTCCTTCATTATGCTGATGCTGATGACACCATCCCAGAGAAAAACCTAAAGTCAGATAAGAGATCTGTACTGAGGCAGTAGAGACTGGCTCTCCACTGTTTTCCCAAGTGGGTCTGTACAAAGCCAGCACCAGATCCTTGTATCACTTCAAGGGAGTGATGCCATAGATAGAGATTTTTCATTTCTTTGTGCTTTACCTCAGCTTTGGGCAGAGGGAAATGACAATCCTGGTCTCCAGATGGTGTCAACTGGTGTAACCATCTGGGAGTGGGGCTTGTGAATGCAGGATCAGACATTCAAAGTATTTTATTTTTCCTGTTTCTTATTTCTGTTTACTGTGAAGCTCTTTGAGATCTTCTAAGGGAAGGTGCTATAAAATACAAACCATTAGTCAAGAATATCTAAGTGCACATATTTGTCCCATTTCTCTTGGTACTGCACAACATTCCTTTCCATTGACTGTTTTATAACCCCTAGATCTGCAAGGTCATTTCCATTTGATTCTGCAGTGTTGCACTTTTAAATGATGCTAAACCCTCCCCTTTATTGTCAGGATAAAATTAATACAAACCAAGCAGACCTTGACCAAAGGAGTAGCCCAATAAAACTGTAAGTTGCCCACACTAGGCCAGTAACTAGGAAGCAATTTGCAAAGTTCAGTGATGCTTTCAGTTCCCTTTTTGGCCTCATTAGCACTGTGTACAGCTGCCTACAAGAGTGAGAAAGCACGTTTACCTCTTAAACACAGTACATCCTCTGTTTCCCTCATTTTCCAACACCTAAGCCCTGTCTCCTCTTGCACCCTGTACAAGTTCACATGAGCCAAGAGGATTCTTTTAGCCGAAGGCATTGCACCTCACAGTACTGGTGTGGATGGGGGCACATTTGGGGAACTTCTTCCCTCCTGACAGAGAAGGCACTTGCTTGCAACTTCACCTGCAGCTGACAGGAGTCCATCCATTTATTTAAGGTTCCATCCGCATTTAAGGTCCCATCAACATATGAATGTTGCTGCCTCTGGAATCACAGGAGTCTGAAGCAAGACATGTCTTTGGTGATTAGATGTGCTTTATTGGCTAGATCTGGGTTTGAAAAAAGCATGTTCAGGTCCTGAGCAGTGTTTGGTGGGGAAATGATGCATCTCTTTTCCATTGCTCCTGTCTCACATAGTGAACCCAGAATGTAAGGCCAAGGACACAATTGCTGTAGCTCCCTCAGTTGTGAGTCATTCTTCTGGCCAATGTGTTTCTGCATTTCCATTGTCTCCCAAGGTGACAAGTACAAAAGAAAAGGAACAGTAGGGGGGAAAAAAAGGCTTTTTGTCTTTTTAATCTCACCATGACACAGAATTAATCAGGCATCATAGGAGCATCGTGGGAAACTGTTAAGCAAGTGGACTTGCTCTAAACTGGGAAGAATATGGGACAAGCAACCTACTGCTTGCAATATGATGCAATCTTCCAGAAATAAGATTCAGACCAAAGTGTGGCTGGCAAAAATTTTCAGAATCCTGACTGGAACCTGGAACCACACACCCACACTGCTCTGACTGAAGTCCATCTTTAGCTCCCCTAGACTGAGATGGAAGCATTTAAAATGAAAACAAATCCATAAAAGACTGCTATTAAGCTGCTTGAGAGATGTCAACAATGCCATCATTCTTCTTTGAGGTGGACTTGGAGGCAAAGTCACCCTCTCCCCATTAAGAGGAGAGATCTCTACACTGCTTTAATACTTTCACACTGGCTTTGTCTTTCAGTGTTTCCTCCCTTCTTTGTGTGTGCCTCCTATGACAAGGCAGGGCACCATTATGTAGTAGGATAGAAAACGGTCCCGGAGTGGGAAGACTAGACACTTTTTTCCCTGGAGGATGATGGTGAAGGGAAATCACTTATTCTGCTGCGCTTCATTTTGCAGTAACTGCCGTTCTGCCATCAGCCTTGACCTCCAGCCAGCTTTACACCTGCCAAAGATCAGTCCCTTCATCTGTGTCTACACATGTATGTCACTCCATGCTGGTTCCTTTCCTGCTTTTTGCTTTGGTCCCTTGGGAGACAGAGGGAACAAGTCCATGTGATCTGGTCTTGCAATTTTCATGTGTTTACATTTCCATCTGCCTCACCAGTATCCTTAACTGCCCTTGCTCCAACCTTCTATGCTGCCTTTTCCCACTTTACTACTTCCTCCCCATTGCCCTTCCTCTGCTGTGCCTTCATGCACTGCCCCCACATGGAGTCTTCTCCCTTTTTGCCATGCAGCCCCTCCTCGCTGGTGTGCAATGAAGTCAAAATTGCCTCCAGTTAGTCAATTAAGAGATCAAGTTTTGTGGCTGTGCTAGGTTGTTGGGGTTTCTTTTACTTACTTAGTATTATTTTTCCAGCTCCGTCTTGGCACCTACATTTATTTGAAACAAATTGCAGGATAATTTGTTTTTCTAATTTTCAAGAAGCGAACTCCTGGTTCCAGGGGGGCTGGTGTTTTGGGCACCCGGTGCCAGCGATCTGGGACTGCACACAGAGATTTGTGCTATGTGAGGAAATACTTCATTAGACTTGTATTCCACAAAGACACTCTTGCTTCTTAACGCCTATGATTTTAATTAAAACCTGGAAAGTGAAGAATCCTTGGGTTGTATTAATGTTTTCATTTCCATTAGGACAGGAGAGTTTATAAACACGAGCTGGGTTTATAAATTAGACCTTGTAAGAATATTATGTGCACAGTGCAGCAAAGGCAGATGAGAACTGGAGTGGAGCTGGCCCCATCTGTCTCTTTCCTTGGCTGGCTCTCGCTTTCCAATGTCCTCCCCTTGGCACAGGCTTTTCTGAGCTGTTCAAGGGTTCCCCCTTGGAGACTAAGCTAATGGCTTCTTCCATTTCTTTCTGTGGATGTTCTCCTCACTCAGCAAGGCAGGAAGAGAAGCAGATGTTTTAATCAGGGCCTTGCAAAACAACTTGCAAAGGTGACATTGGGTATAGGGATTTTGTGATGAGTTACGTGAAGGGGGAGAAATTCTCCTGACCCAGTTCTCCTATGCATGTGTACACAGAGATACACTCAGAGATAGTCAGGTCGAAATATGCATCCCACTTACAGTCATCGACATCCAGAGTGTGAATATGTATCGCTGAGCAGGCAGGGGAATGTGACAGAAGATGCAATCTCCTCCAGAGATGATGTGACAGCTGCACACAGCTGTGCACAGGCTGCCCCAGGGGGCAAGGCAGGCATTGCCCAGCAGGCACTGCCCAGCAGGCACTGCCTGGCACAAACACTGATGCAGGGAACCACGGGCCCCATACAGCCTGACTGTACTCAGCTGTGCAGACTGCACGCAGGCCATCAGTGTGACACCGATGACAATAAAAGCACTTGTGTGCTGCGTTCTGCTCAAGGACAGGTTTGCAAAGACATCCACAATTTTGTGCAAGGGAAAGCAAAATGTGAATAGATGAAGTGCCCGGATTCACACGGTTTGTCAGCAGCAGAGCTGAGAGTAAAATATGGATCTCACATGTAGGGATCCTGAGTTTCCATTCGTAATTCCCACAGGGTAAACTTCCCACTCCTAACTGTAATGATGTAACATCCTTGGAAATTACTTTCCCTTGGAAGTGTAATGGTACGGAAGAGCTACATTTATTTGCATCTCTGACCTCTGGCTGTGGTATCTCAGGTTCGCCCAAGACTGTCTTGCAGTGGTCATCAGTAGGGCCAGGTCAGGAACACCTACACTGTGTGCAATGCAGCGCCATGCAAGAATGATGCCTGAGCTGATCTGTTCAGGCAGTGTGTGGTGTAGCCTACACCCTGTTAGCATTTGCTTTTTGGAGGGTGGGTACACAACTTTCATTCTGAAGTCTGGCTTCTCTTCAGTATGCAGAAGGATGGACCCTGTGCTAAAACCGTGCAGTCCCCCAAAGGATCTGCAGGAATGAGTTCGAAGGCATTTTGTATGGGCACCTGGGCATGAGTGTAGTAAATGTTTCTGCTCTGCAGTCTAAACTATGCGAGTGGGGTGATGTAGCACGGGTCAGGCTGACTAGGCCGAGGAGCCAAAAGGAGAGCCAAATGAAAGACCACACAGAGACAGCAAAGGAGAGGGCAAAAAGAGAGAGCGAGCAGAACCCTCTGACCTTTATTTATATGTTTTTACAAATCACCGTGGATTGGAGGTAGAAATCATTACCTCTCAATTCCATTGGTCAAAGCATCTATCTATCATATTTCTCCGCCCAGGATAGTGGAATGATAAACAACAGAGACAGTTAACAAAACATAGATAGTTGTCAAGAAACCATGGCCATGTTTACAGCAGAATGTGTGAGAAAGTATCACAGCAAAGAGAAACACTGAGAAACTGCAAAACTCAGGACAACAGGGTAGGCCATCTCTTCAGCCCTTGATGACATTAGTTTAGCACCATGACTGCTGAGCTGTCTGATCTGGTTTGCAAGGTAGCACCTGGGATTCACAAACAGCTCAGTTTCCATCAATGGCTGAGGTGGTACAGGGGGTGTAAGAAGTTGGGAAGAGAGCTGCTGGGCATGCCTGCTTCTCCCCATCTCCCTCACAATATGACTGGATGTTTTGACATGAGGGTGATGTTCAGGAGAAAGGAGGGAGGCATACTCACTGTCAGCCTCTGTCTCCTTGAGCCCAGTAGGGCTGCTATTGAGATATCCTTCCAAGCAGCTTAAACAGAAACGTCTGGTGACAAAATGAAAACAAATGGAGAAGCTGGCGAGACTGGCTGGTGGGGGTTCCCTTCCCTGGTGCTGCCAGCCCCTGAGGGAGAGGAGGGGCTTGCTGGCACTTCTAGTCGCTATAATGCATCTGAGTGAGTGGAAGGGGCAGTGGCAGAGGAGAAGGAGGGAGTGGATAGCTTCCTGGGCAATTTTTCAGGCTCTTAAAACACTGCTGAACCCACTAGAGGTGATTATTTAGGCTGCCTGGCAACATGGGCTCTCACCCTCTGTTGAGACTTGGGGGGTTCTAGGTCACTGCATCCCTGCAGAAAGAGAGGAGAGCTGAGGTCCCTCAGGGTGATGCCAGGAGCCTCCCCATTGGCAGCTCTGCAGCTTCTCTCCTGCCCCTGCTGCCACTGCTTAGGTTCAAGGGGACACCAGTGGTAGTTCAGAAACATTCCCTGCTTTTTGAAAAACCTTTTTGCTTTCTGTCTTTCATTTTCTTTCCCTGTATTTCTGCAGTAGAGTGTTGGTCACCTCATTTATGAAACAGTCTTTGTTTAATCCCTTTACTTACCCAGTCCTTCTCACCTCCATGCAGCCTAATCCCCTTCTTCAAGAAAGGGTTGAAAAGGTGTTAGCTATTCACCAGGAATTAATTTGCCAGGAAAAAGTCTCACTGGACCCACTGCCTGCTTAGGGAGGCAGAAATCACTGGCATGGCATAACCCCTTGGGCTAAGTGAGCAGGGCTGGATGTGAAAGGACCCGGAAAATCAGAAAGTCTGAAAACCTTCTGAGAACATGGCACATTGAGCTCTATCCAGCAGTGCTGCTCCAAGGGGCTCCTGCAGGAACTTCACATTTTCAGTGAGTGGGAGTTAAGTGGGGTGGGAGGGGAGAAGGGGATTGGGAGCTGCACAGAAATGCCGTGGTAACACCCGCACGTTAATGGCAACACTTCTCCAAGAAATTTCTCTTGAGAGTTCCTCATTATGCAAACAAGTCTGGCAAATGATAATGCCTCCTGTACTTCCAAGGATTAATGTATGTAAATGGCAGAGCTGCTGCTCATTCCCAAAAGCAACAGTTTCCCACACCGGAGCCAGTGCCTGGGCCAAGGGCACTGAGTCTCAGGGTACACGCATACTGCTCTTTTCACTCCCCTTTCATACTAGCTGGCCCCTGAATTTTCTAAGATCACTGGACTAAATGCTTCCTTCCTTAAAACATCCACACTGAGTACAGCGACATGGCCTTCCATGTACCTGGGGTCAGTATATGTCACCTACAGCCTGCTGAGGACACTGTCACGTGTCCTGGTGATCTGCCAGAGAAACCAGCAGAGTAGATTCTGGTGTTGGGGGATTTGACCCAGGCAATATATTGCTTCATAACATTTCTAGAATGATGTGGAGGGTGGCTGACTTCTTAGTTGCAGGCTTCAATTTGATGTAGAAAAGTAATTGTTTGTCATAACCTAAAAATAATTTTATCACCTTTGTGAAATGCACTTTTGATGCATTTTAGATCTTTTATACTTTAGTGTAACATGGTTAACAAGCAGAAAACCACAGAAAAATCAGGGTTTGGGATTTTTTTTTTTAAGAAATAATCTAGGTCAGGTCAGTCTGAGTTAGCTGAGCCTGAGGCTGACATCCCCAAGTTTATCTTGTGGTAAAACCAAAGTATGCTATCAGTGTGATATTTTTCCACTTGAGATAACTTCTGACAGTTGCCATGAGGTTAAAAATGCACTTTTTTCCCTTCCTTGCTTCCTTTGTTGTGTTGTTTTTTTTTTTTTTTTTTTACTTTTGACAGTAGGCTCTGCCTATAACTTTAATTTGCTTGACTGTACATGTGTAGCAGAGTCCCATCATGACTGGCACTAGTACTCAGCATCCTCAGCAGCAGCAAGGCAGAGCTGTGCTGACTACCAACATCCAGAGCTTACTTGCCATGTGGCAAGCAGAAGCTTGGCCTCCTCAAGGTGTACTGACTGCCATCTTCCCTTAATACCAAATAACTGCAAATGAACTAAGTGATTTCTGATTGCTAAAACTCGTGTGTGCAGCCAAGCATATCTCAGTTAAAGATCATTTGCTCAGAACACAGGTGAGCTGCTTTGCCAAACACCTGGAGACAGCTGAAACTAAAGTAGGTTTGGAATTTTTAGTGCACAACCAATTTCTCAATGTTTTGCTTCCCTGCCCCCCTCCCCCCCCCCCATGCTGTTATTAATAAAATGAAAGTGGAAGATTTTGACCCAAGCAAAATCATACTCATTTTCAGTAGGTTTGAACTTTTGATTTCTAATTAGTTCCAAAAAAGCATGAAGCTGATTTTGTTTTCCTTTATTAGATTGGGGGGATTTGTCATTTTCACCCTCTTCTCTAGTCAGCTGAACTTGGAGAAAAGAGCAAAATGGTACATGATGGTGGTTCCCTTCTGACAAAACCAAGTTAAATCACAGGAGATATGATCTACATAGCACAGCCTGTAGCAAAGAACAGAGGCGTTTAACCTTCCTCAGACTTTTATAAGACAAAAGGAAAATGCATCTTAACGCTAAAACAGCTTAAAATTGAGCAGTTTGGGGCATTTCAAGAAATAAGACTGAAGCATTGGATGATATGAATTTTAAGATTCTTTCTCTCTTTCAGACCCAGAAGGAAAACGTTACAAAATTTCTGTGAATAATTTTGAAATTTGCTTGTGCCATGAGGGTTAGCTGTAAAATTGGTGTCATTTTGAATTCACATGAGAGCTGACTTGTTAGCGAAATGCTTTACTACGATGAAGTTTGGCCATCCAAACCAAAGCATGCCAAATGATATGCTTGCAAAAGGGGGTAGTGGTTGCTGTCAGCCTTAAAAGAAGCACAGCCTGGGACATGGATGGTGAGCCCTTTGCAACCTGCTTGCCCCTGGCTTGCAAACCCTGCAGAAGAGCAAAGAGAGGTTCATTTAGAGGCTGCATTGTCTCTTTGGACCTGGGATGAGAAGACTGTATTGTTTTGTATCCCAAGAACCTTGCAGAAATGGCTGCTTCACATCCAGATGCCAGCTTCTGTTCTGCTTTGGATACAAGCTGCAGAATTCTGACAGCTGGGGGGAGGGAGGCGTGTGTGTGAAGTAGGGAGCTGGAAGCTACATTTGGAAACCCCTAACCTGCTTTTTTGCTCATGGGATTGTGAAAGTGCTCAGAGACTGCAATTCTTCTCCAGCTCTGAAAAATCCCGTTGATATATGCTCCACATTATGATCATATATAAAGACTGATAAGGCATCTTTGAAAGAAAATCAGAGGGGAACGTGTTGCTGCGTGTACTAAAGTAGCAGAAGTGTGAATGTCATGTTCAAACCTTACATTTTGATATACGGCTGTAACAAAGGGGGTGAGGGGTCTGTCTGTATAAAGAACACCACAAAATCTACTGCCTAATGATTTTTCTAAAAAGAGAATATAAATCAAAATTGAGAAACTCAGAAGGCCTTTACACCTACTTAGTGGGTTCTGTGTGCATTGAATGTCTGCTGCTATAAAACCCTACGGTACTCTGTCTTTGAAAGTTGGCTGGGAACTAATAGCACCTTATCAGGGTTTTGCATGCGATAGCCCTAAGGTTTACCTTTGTAGTGCCTTTTGAAAAAAGGTCCTGATGTACAGAGCTCCAGTCTGTGCTCCAGCTAAAGGTGAAAAGGGGATGCGGGAAAGGGAAGTAATAAGATTATACCTAATTGCTTTAGCATCCACTTAACTATTTTACATACGTGTCTTAGAACAAATGTTTGTGCAGTGTCTAGACTGGTGTTTACAAATGTGTTAGCTAACTCTGGCTAATTGGGGAGCAATTAACGTGAGTTAAAATGGTAGTCTAGACAAAGCCAGATCGCACCTTCCCTCTTCCCATCTGCACCAAACCTGCCAGAGCTCCTGAAGTGCTTGGACAACACACTCAGGCCCATGGTGTGATTTTCTAGGAAGCTATCAAGTGCAGGGCTAGGAGTTGGACCCAATGATCCTTTGGGTTCCCATACAACACAGGATATTCTATGATTCTACAATCTCTACCTTAATCCTGCTAGGGAGGAGAGGCTTCAATTGCAGCATAAAGAAGCATGCTGCTCCGTGTAAGGGAAGGAGAAAAGCAGAAAAGGAGGGACTCAGAGCTCTCCTGGCAGTGTGCCAGCTGTGCCAAAATCTCACTTCTGCGGAAGTGCTGCCAGCGATTTTCATTGTTTGGCCGTGGTATCAGCTTCACCTGAGGCATTCCTCCCTACCTGAGGCATTCCTCCCTACCTGGGGCATTCTGCAGGCTCCAGCCTTCCTCTTGCTTTTCCTGTGGCTACACTGTGCCTGCCAGCCCCTGGTACAGCCCTTCTGTCTACCACCCCTCAAGCCCCATCCTAAGGAAGGACACTGCTCTCAGTTACACCCAGGTGATGGTTTCCCTCGCCTGAATAATGCTGCTTCTCCAACACCAGCTGTGCCTTTGCTCTCCGTTGGCTGGAGAGCCCTGTGGGGGCGGGGCATGGCAGCAGCCCCTCCCCGGGCTGGGGCTGTGTGGGATCGCTGGGGTCAGAGCCCTGGGCGGGTCCTGGTGGTCATCAGGGAGGGGCATTGCCCCCCCCGCCTTCCTGCCCCCCCCTCCGTTTTTGGGAGCTGTTCGACTCTGCTGTGACATCAGAGCCATCACTGGCCGGGAGCAGAATGCCAGGGCAAGTGTGCCAAGCCCCCTGGCCCCTGGGCCATGCCAGTGCTGCACAGTCTGTTCTGCCCGTGCCCAGAACGAGATGGTTGTGGGAGGCAGAGCTGGCTGAGCCCCTTAGCAAATCTGCTTTCCCTGGCAACATCCTGTGTGCCTGGAGGTGCCCCCAGCCTGCCCTCCCAGGGACCTGCAGAGGCAACCTGCCCTTCTGCGTCTGCTGGATGAACAAGGTACAGGCCAGGATTTCGGGAGGGCTCTCGTGCTGTGTGGAAGCACCAGGCTGGAGGGGGATGAGGAATACCAACTCCCAGCCTTCTACTCAGACCCATTGTTAATGTTGTCTTTAGAGTAGGTTTCCCGGTGGAAAAATAAAGGGAAATTGCCCAGGCTGAGCAGCAGCTGCTGCTGTTTTAGAAGTGCTGTGCCTGGTTTCCCCGACCCCCTTCAGCTCCTGTGGAACCACTTTCTTGGTGGTTGGATGCTTTGGGGATCGTGCCTCGAAAGCAGACTTTGGGCTAGGATCTGGGCTCAGCCAGAGTGCCAGCACACTTGGCAGGCTTGCTCACCCATGCTGTAGGGTGTCCCCTTGAGGAGCTTTTTGGAGATGGACTTTCATGGAAGCGTGTTAGAGGTGTGTGTTACAGGTGCGTACCAGGGGAGGACCTGTGGGCTCTTGGCTTTCTCTTTTCCCCTCTGTACTTGTCGCAAATCACAGCAATAAGGTTTGTTCTTCTACAGCAAGGTAGGTGTCATTCCCTAAATCAGCTGGGTCTTCCTGGGACTATGGGCTGGAAAAACTTGATCAAGGGCAGAGCAAGAGGAGACAAATTTTACATGGAAAGGATTTATGAGCACAGACACAAGCATTGCTTGTTCTCTTTCCTATTGCACAAACGCATCTGGAAGTTAAACCCATGAGCTAATTGCAAAGCCACATGCACACATTATATATATATAAATAATAATAATCCTCCCATTCATTATGTACCCTGGAGTGTCTAACCTGCATTGCATCCAGTAATTCATTTGCTTGGGAATCAATCCAATATTAGAATAGCAAAAATGAAAGGTTGGAAGAGCTCTCAGGAGTCCATTTTCTTCTTTGCAGGCAGGATCAAAAATACCAATTGCAAACTCATGATCTGCCACAAATAGTCATACATGTGCAGAACTGGGGCAGATTTCCCTGCCAAATTAATGCACACTCTTTTTTTAATGTGTATTTTCCCCTGAAAAGTTTCCTAGGAAGATTTAGTTCTGAGATAAATTTGTTTCTGATGTGCCAGCACACACTGGAAGCTAATAATCATGAAGATTTTCTCATGTGGAAAGGGACGCTGGCAGTCCCCTACTGGGACATGCAATATTCACTTCTGGGTCCTGGATTATCATATTCCGATTAAAGCTTCTGTATGCATTAAAATGTTAAAACATTTTGGAAATGTTTTAATGTTCCAGCATATTTTAGCATTCCAAAACTTGGAACGGTTTGGAAATGTTTAACATGCACTCATTTTGAGTCTTTCTATCCTCCATATGTCTTTTGAAGAATTTTTTCAGTCCCTACAGGTTTTTGGAATCATTAACAAATGGTTTTATCAAGGTCTCTTTAAATTTAGGGGAAACCCTCTCACTGATGTAACAGTTTTTGCCAAAGATCTTAGGATTTTTTGGTGGAAGACAACATGAAGTATGAGATGTTGACAATGACTGGGAATAATTAGGAAGGCATGAAAAGCAGGACATTTTTCTGCACTTGGGAGTTGTTCAAGAGAAATCTGCATATTGTCAGGAGAGCTCTAGTAGTGCTGGTTGCAGGTGCAGTCATTCTGAAGGCAGTATCAGCTGTCAGACTGACTGTTGCAATCTACTAGGATGCATGTCTGGGGTTGTGCTCCTGTCATGGGTTACAGGGATCTAGTGTGTTCACCTCTGCTGCTGGTTTATTTTAAGTTCACTGCTTTAAGGTGTTCATGGTTTTAAGCACTTTGAAAGACAAACTGGTTTAAGCACTTTTCAGCTTTGAAAGATAAACTGGTTTCCTTGGAAAGTAAAGTGTTTTGTTGTAGTAAAGTAAAAGTTTTGTGTTCCCTATTATAAAATTGGAAACACAGTTATTAAAACAATGCAGCCATACTTCGCATCTGTCAGTAGTTTTAGCTGTCACTCGTGGAAATTTTTTTGGCACTTTGTACTCAAACCAGACATCATCTTGCAGAAATAATCTTCCAGGGCAGAATTGGCGCTGTTACTCTGCATTCTCTTTTTATATAGAATCATACAATCAGAGTTTGGAACCTCCTTTGTTTTATAACTGACTTTCCTGAGCTCAAACCTATCTTTTTCTTCTGGCATTTTTACAGGAAGTGGCCATCTTAGAAGCTTGTGAAATGATTTTTAGTTATTAACATTCATGTTGTCTTCTGAAATGCATCAGGCCTGTGTTAGAGATTTCTTTCACTGGACATATCCTCATCAAGAAGGAAGTTAATTGCACAGGCACTTTCCCCAGTATCTCTTACCTTAATATGGCTGGTGGGTATGTTCCCTATGTTTGTTGTGGTTTCTGTAACCCACATCAGAAGAATTACTTAGGAAACCGTATTTGTTATAATCTCAAAAGTAAAATTGAGTTGCATGGCTTGTGTATAGCATGGAGATGATTAATCTGACAGCTGGAGCACTTCAGATTTCCTTATGTTAGCAGTTTTAGGAGGACATTTGGGAAGTACAGAGGGATTTGCCATAGGTCCATATGCAGAAGAAAATTATGTTCTGTTTGTAAGCGAAGTTTTTTTGAAATCTATTTGAAACAAGAAATTTGTAGTTTAAGTATTTGCTTCCAAAATCTTCTCTAAAAAACTTCTCACTATACTCCTTGAGTCTATCTTGAAAATATTTTAATTGCATTTTAGTTTCCAAAATGTAGAAATATTTATCTCCATATCACGAGGCTTGAACAGGTGAAGTCAGCTGTCTAAATGACTGAAGATCCATCATGAGTCCCAAAGAGGGCAAGGGGAAGTTTGAAGGATCCACACAAGAGTGTTTAAGAGGTGCTGAGCACGTGTGCTACTGTCTTGCAAGACTTCTAGTGACTGTCATTACAGGTTCTGCTTTTCAACTATGCTTCCTCCCAGCAACAGGAGCTCTGTTTCGAAAACCTGGATGCTAGATTTGTTGCCCAAATGAGATACCAGCTCATTTGAAAAAAATCTGTCTCCAGTTGTGAATGCTGCACTTGCTGAGAAAGCCAGCCAAATGCTTGCACCTGCTCCAGATACCAAGCTTGGAGTAACCCTGTTTCAACATAAGCTTTTTATCTTGCATAGGTCAGCGGAGGTTCCTTTCCCATGCCCCAGGCATCATGTGAACTGGGATGGTGTGCTGGAAAATCCATGCTTTCTTTTCTGGACTCATTCCAGCACCCCAGTTTACAAATACTGTGCCGTGGGGAGATGTTGCCTTTTTCCACATAGGCATAAAACAGCTAGTTTGTGCCCTGGTCTGGTGTCAGCTGTGGGTTGTGTGTCTCTTCCTCTGATAATGTTTCCCGCCACACCTTGCTGCTTATCTCTACTGCCACAGTTTTGCAAATGACATAAAAATCCCCTTGCAGACAGTTAATGCAACATTAGGCAAACAAATAGGGAGAGACTTGTCACAGACCTCCAGAAGTGAGGTGTAATCTTCCCAGGTACCTTTGCTCACTGATGCTCAGTGTGATCTGAAAGGAAAACTTGTTCCCTGCCCACATGCAGCCAAGGGAGTTAGATGCCTTTTTGTTTCTGGGGATGGGGCTGCGAGCTCTGTGCGTCTTCACACTGGGGTTCCCTGGGGAGATATGTACACTATCATTACTGAATCGTTCAGTGTGTTGTTGAGCACATGGGACTGTCAAACTTCTGAGTTAAATCTACTCATAACCATTGCAAAGCCATTTTGATGCCTATGACAGTTAAAACCTCTTACGGTGAAATCATTTATTGCAGCCTAACATTTCACCACAGCGAGAGTGGGTGCTTCTAGTAATCCTTGAGAAAGATCAAATTGAATTGTAAAAGGTGTTTCCCATTGTGGCAGTGGCTAAGTGCTTAACCATATGAGGGTCCGGGGGAACGCTGAGCCCCATTTCAATAAGGACACCATCTGGAAACTCCACAAGAGGAAATCAGCAGAGGTTCAGAAAGGGAAGTGGCCTCACAAATCAGTAGCTTCTTTTACTAGGAGGCATGCATGTGTGCATCTGTACAAGCAGGCATGATTGCAAGCATCTAATCTTCATGTTGTTTTCTATGTTTCACACACACAAAGGCATGTGAGGTGAGGCATCATATGTTTTGTTGGTGAGAATTATATGGGGTGTCACACTCTGAGCTAAGTAGTCCTTCACCCTAAACCTTAATTTTCTTGTTTTTCTTGTTGTTATTTCTTTTTTAATGAGATGCATTTGGGCTGACCCAAGCCATTTTTCTCTCCCATTGGCATTTATACCTTTTATGTGGTGGTGCAAAGTCATTTTTATTCCCACCACAGAGCTGTTAGAAAAGGCAAGGCATGACTGTCCTTTCAGCTAGTAACATTTTGAGATCTGAATATCTTCATTAGAAAGGTCATGAAAAATGCTCTGGTGTTCTGCTCTTACCCTGTGATTTACCTTTCAAGTCTGGACTGCCTAGATCCCATACAGCTAAGCCTGGGACATGCACGGGGAAAATGTCTAAGGATTGGCGCCTGGACTGGCCCCTGTAGTTGGTCCCCAGTCAGTAGCGCCTGTTGTAACCACTTACAGGCAAAGAAGAGGATAGGAATGTACGGACAGAGTGCTTTTGCTTGGAAAGTGTTGGACAGTGTAGTTTCCCCATGGACAAAATTCCATTTTCTGAGCAGGTCTAATCACAGACTTGCCTGATAACCCAGGTCACTGCTACAGGAGCTTGTGTTTGTCCTGCTGCTCCTTATACTGCAGAGGAATATAGAGTTACAAAGGCCACTACCTCGATATAGGATTTGCGTCACGAAAGAGCTTACAGTTGAGAGGGAAAGTTGTTGGATTCTTGGAGAAAAACCCCTTAGCTCAGGAGTTTCCAAAGTTTTCTTCTTCATGCTCCATTTTCTGGGGCAGTGATCTTTCCTGCAAGATTTCGGACTTTTTTGTTGGAGTCAAGACCCCTATTTTGGGATCTGCTGCCTTAGCTTCTTACATTGGTGGGGTCATCCCCAGTGATGCCAAAAAGTAAATCCTTTATGGGTTGTGTCATTAGCTGATCTACTTAATCAGGTGGAAAGGAAAGTTTTAAGCTGTCCCTGCTGCCCAGTTCTGAAGATGTGCTGTGGGCTGGTCACTGTCACCACACAGAGCACTGGCAGCACTCTGTGATGTGCCAGCAGACAGACCAGCAGCCTGGCTTACTTCTCATGTCTCTCTGAGATACTTGTCTGTCTGCGAGCAAGGATGATGAGGAAAGGATTGCACACGAATTAGTACTTTGTGTGAGACAGGAATTACAATGAGATGGGTAGAAGTAACCTGGTGAGAGGATCTCATTCATCCCGCTGCTGAAAGACCAGATCAGCTTCACTTGGCTGTTTCCTGATGTGTTGATCTAGTTGACTCTAAAACACCTTCTATTGGTGGGGTCTCTGCAACACAAAACAATTTTTTCCAGGGCTTAATGCTTTTTCCGCTACATCTCAGAGGTGACTTCTGACCTTAATCTCCTTTTCTGCAATATAGACCCACTTGTTGTATTTGTCATGGGTATGTAGAACAAATGCTTGTATTTTTTTCTTTTTCTGAAAACTTTCAAGTTTTTGAAAACTGTTCTAATGTCTCATCTTTTTCTTTGTTGTCTTTAAAGTAAACAGCTCCAATGTACTCAAGCTCCCGTAGAAATTATGTTTTCTCAGCTTGTGGTTATCATTGTTGCCTTCCTCAGATCTCTCTCCAGCAGGGCCACCCTCCCCTTGTGGTTCATTCTCTCGAGGTGGACACAGTACTCTGGCTCACTCCCACTTGTGTTAGGTAAAGATAGTTGCTGTGTTTTGCAGATATCATCCTTGTATACATATATTGTGTTTTCTTTTTCCTGTCTAACAAGGCAGTGGTGATTCATGCTGAGCTTATGGTCTACTGTTGCATTTTCTCCTGTAAGCCCCTTTTCTGATAGGATGCTAATGGCCTGATTGTTCATCCTCTGTCAATGGAGACTGTTATTCCTGCCAAAGCATAATACCTTCAACATGCCCATATAGTATTTATTCAACTTTTTATCAGCTCATGTTGTAAATGAGATGATTTTTAATTCCATACCTATCTGCCACATGTGCTGCTGGCTCAGGTTGCTGCCATCTGCAAATTTAATAAACAGATTTTATCCTGGTCATTAATGAAAATATTGAATATCACCAGACTGTGAACAGATCCATGCAGAAACCCCACTGGTGTATCCTTGCATGTTGACAGTGAACCATTGGTAACTACTTTCTGAGTACTGTTTTTCAAAAAGTTGCTTAGCCATTTCATCGTGCATTCATCTAGACCATATTTTCTGAGCTTGCTTGTAGGAATGTTTGGAGAAAAGGTGTCAGCATACTAAGGTCAAGATATATGGCTAAACTGTTTCTCTGCTGTCCACAAGACCCATTACCCTTCCACCGAAGAAAATTAGATTGGTTTGACATGATTTTCCTTGACAAGTGCATGTTGCCTGTTACTCATCTCCTTGTTATCTTGCAGGTGCCTGAAAGTAGTCTGGTTATTTGTTCCTGTCTGTTCGGGGAACCAAAGCTAAATTCTCTGCTTTATAATCCCCCGCTCCTCCCATTTATCAAGATACATACCACATTTGGCCATGGTTTTTTTTTTTTTTTGTGGAGCCAGGCTTAGCCCCTTGGTTTTCCAGCTGTTTGTAGGTGAATGTTGAAACAAAAATGTCGCATCCAAGCATGCTTGATTGAACATATTGCACCCAAGTAAAGTGATTGGCTGTACCATCAGCCCCCACCAGCACTGTGGGTTTGCCTCACCTCTGGAGAAGCAATGTCACAAATCTGTATCTAAAATGAGCAGTCTCAAGAGTTTACCTGCAGCGTAAATAAGATAAATTATGTGTTGTTTGCTGTATCGCAGCTGTGGATGTACACAGAGAAGCCCTGTGCTGGCCAAATGAGAAGTGCTGTAAACGAGTTAATCTGTGTTTACCCTTCAGCTCTGCCTAGTAGTGGCCCACAGAAGGACAAGGAAGAGAATCTGAATAGTATTTTATTGCCAATATTTGAAGAGAAAGTAGAACAGACAAGTATGTGTATCTATGTGTGTGTGTGTATGTGAAGAACTGTGTCTGTAACTGGCACAAGCCTTTTTGTGTAGCTACTTTTAGGCAAACAGGCTTTGACTGAGCCTTGAAGCTTGTTTTGGAAGATTAAAAAAAAAATCCAGGGAGATACTTTTCACGTGTTCTTGAGTAGTCTCAATTTTGCTTAAAAATGGCAGAGACAAGACAATTCAGAGTAGATTATAGAAGTGTGACAGCAAAAGACTGATAGAAGAGCTTGGAAGCAGGAAAAGACATGAGAGAGGTATTGGGGATTGAAATGCATAGTGTGAGTACAGGCAGAGATACAGGTGAATGAAATCAGGAAGAGAAGGAAAAAAGGCCAAGGAAAGAAACTGAAGAAGCAGAAAGAGAACAAAGGCAATTGTTCATTGATGGATTTCTAGGTTTTCAAGGACTTAGTCTAAACAGAAGAAAGCATAGCACCTAACATGGAAGGGAGGAATGAGAAAAGATGGGGACATAGCAAAGCATCAAAACTACTGTAATAACAAGAGCAAGCAGAAGCTTGAGGACTTAGAGCTGTGCAAGGCTGGGGCCATTGCACCAAGCTGGAAGGCAGTGCACCCTTGGCACTGAAACAGGGTAGGGCGGAGGCCCTGGCTGGCACTAAGGTGCAGTCGAGTTTATGATGGGATGCAATCAATAGGAACAAAGCTGGCTGACAGATAAAGTGCTTGTGCATGGTTATTGTTGCAATATGAAACCACATTGCATTGATTCATGGCACTTGGGGATTAATCTGATTTCAGGTACACCTGGCTTTTAAAAGTGTTCTAGTTATGCTTTTTACAACCTGAAATAGAGTCAAGTGAACTGGGTTTTTCTCCAAATTGAGAGCTGTCCAGCTCTGGAGTTCAGTTCAGCCAACTAGAGAAAAACAGCCAACCGGCTGCAAACTTAAAATTTTCATCTAACTGTTCCCCTCAGTACCTGTGAAATTGCTGCTTTGTGTCTTTTATCAGGAGCTCATCACTTGCCCTTCTGAGCTGTCAGTTCTGGTGGAATGGTAACAGCATGATCCAAAATGTGGGGAGAAATCTGAGTGAAACTATAACAAAGAGGCTGTGATAATTTGCAAAGAAGGTGTAATGGGTATTCATTCCGGTTAGACCATCCAGCCATTGTACAATTGGGAAGAACAGTTTGGAGAAGGAAAAGAAGCAGTCACAGACAGAGACAGGTGAGGTCTTAGGAGGAGAAGGGAAGTCTGATGAGGTGAAGTGAGATGGAGGTGTGCACTTAAAAAATAGCAGAGCAAGATGTTATTTTTGAGGTCTTTGTCCCAAGGGCTTTTGATCATATCTCTGTATGAGTAAGTGGAGTAGAGAGCTAGGAGTGATAGAGGTCAAAACTTTTCTTGGGGGAGAAAAAAGAGTGTTTTCACTGAAGAAAGTATATGGGCAGAAACAGATTTTACCTTAAGGGTCATTGGTCATCAGCAGGGGCAGATGCAGCACTATGACTCCCACAGTCCTGACAGTTCTGCTACTGGAGACAGCCTGGTGCAAGCAGCCAGCTTGAAAGGGAGAGACAGAGTAGAAGAACTGTGCTAGCTGGGCCTTTTTCTCTGCTCTTGCACTTCATCCTCACCTGTGACAGACCTTGCCAGGCTGGTCCTGGTGCTATCATCAACAAAAAATCCAGTGGGCTGCTCACAGCTTAAATAACCATTTCCCTTCAGACTTGCTGTCTTTATTCAGACACTATGAAGATGGGAAGCCACCTTCCCAGCCCTGCAGGGCTAATGCCATTATCCTGATTCCCAGAAAACACTGCTTCTGATCCTCTGCAAAAGTATGAGGCTGGTCCCTCAGTTGACGGGCAGGCAGTGATGAAGTCCAATAGGAGTTGAGGAGCCTGTCCTAAGCCTGAACCAAGGGATTACCCTGCAGCTGCTCTTGCCTGGCCCAGAAAAAGGTGAAGTTGCCCTGTGCGGGCTGTCATGGGCTAACAGTTTGACATTGCCTGCTTATAGATCCCAGGACTTGGCCAGGCCCCACCACTTTAGCTTTCACTCTGAGTAAATCACCAAATGAAATGGAGTTTTCTTCCAAGTGACAGGTAAATCTCGGCCACTCTCTGGCTGCTGTACCAGTATCGCTTAATTCTGTAATCCCTTTGCTCTCCGTTCCTTGGTGCAGCGAGCACATGCTGGGAAGCACTGGAGTGACAAGTGATTTCTCTGTGCCTGACACCTTGGTTGGGAGACTTGATTAAGGGAAAATATCTTTGCTTTCATTTTTTTCAGGTGCAGAGAATGAAATGCACCTAAGAAATTGTCTGGAGCTGGGAAATGTTACAGAGATTCCCTGCTCTGCTGCCTGCCCAGCCTCTCATGCCAGTGGCCTTTCTGTGTTGCATATGCAGCTAGTTTTATGGGGAGGTGAAGATTTGCCTTGCTATTTCCAGTTTTACTCTGACAGACATTGAGAGGTTTTCTTCCAGGACTAAAGAGAGTCTCTGCACTCCTCCTTGCAGAGCAGCCTCCTGCCAGTATTAGAGACTTGGGTAATCCCATCCACTCGCAAGGGTGAGGAGGTGGCTCCTTCCACTCAGTGCTGCCAGCTGCCAGCCTGGGGAGTCAGAGCAGCTGGGAGCTTCCCTCGTCAAGAAGGCCATAGATCATTCCCTACGTCATCTTTCACTCTGATTTGAGTGACATTACTGCAGCTCTGGGAACTGTTATTAGTATTCAGTGGTACACTTTTAAGCAAAACCTGAGAAAGGAATTAATCTGTCAATAGGAATGAATATACTGGACAGTGATTTATGCAGATCCTGTACTCAGAGTGACTGTGTTCCTTTCAACTGCATCTCTCAGTCTTGTTCCCAGAGCCAATACATAAACTTGCATTTAAAGTTACATTACAGCTGGCTGATCATTTGTTTAACACCTGGGTCCATGCAAGCACTGCTATACTCGGGAGGCAAAGCTGAGGAGAAGTGCATGTGTCTGTCACTTTTTACAAAGCTCAAACAGTAAGAGACATAGCCAAGGCACAGGGCTCTGTTCAGTTATCCAGGGCATATGTACTGGGCTCTGGCATCCTGCACATGTGGGAACTTTGGCATGTGCTTCCAGCTTCCCAGGGACTGTGCCTAGCTGCTGGATCCATACATGGAAAGGTGTGTACAGCTGTGTAAACCTAGAGGTGCACCTGTGGGAGGAGGAGACTGTGCTCTGTGCATGGCAAGCGCAGGTATAGAATCCTGGCATCCACTGCATGCATGGTTAGAAATACAACTATTCATGTGGGTGCACAGGGTCCTGAGAGTGCATGTTATGGTGACAGCCTGGTCTGGTTGGAAAACGTTTGTGGGTCAGGAGATTTATATGGCATTTCTCACTGTCCCCGTTATTTATTGTGATGCTTTGAGAAGCCTCTTCACAGAACTGTCTTTTTATTCTGGTTTCTATACAAAGGCAATTGCAGCTCTAGCAGTTCTGGAATTTTTTGTCATGTGTGTCAATGATAATTTGTGCTTTACCAGATGCCTCTGCTTCTGAAAGTAAATTGTTCTCAACCTTTTGTGGTTTTGGTGACAGAGCAAGGCTTGAAAATATGGCTTGCAACTACCCTTGAGGCCCATTAATGACAAAAAGAAGGGGGGAAATTAACTTTTCTTATTGTTTGGAAATCCTTTCTGTTTTCTAGAAACCTGATTAACGATGTTGGTGTGATTCAGGGTTGTGAGTGTTGGTTGGAGTACCAACAGGACTCTGCAGCCTTGTGTAGGCAGGATGCTGTGTGTTGCTCCAGTGAAAGGCATTGCAGCCTTGCAGGCCCTTGCATTGTACCAGAAGGCCGATGCAGGGGTGCACTTATGGTAGGGCTCTCACATTTACAGTGAAGACACTCAGATCAAAACCTACAGAGGTACATGTATTTACATAGGGAAAAGCACTTCACAACTGAGAGGTTCGGGTACAAAATATGTCCAAGTAAATCACCTGTGAATTTCACAGGAATCACAGAGAAGAGTGAGACAAGTACATTGAGCTATAGTTGTGCTGTTGCATATGCTTTTAAGTGTGGCCAGGGCAGGGAATAAAGGTGTAGCCCTCTAATTAGAAAAGCAACATCTCTCCGTCTGAGTGTGTGTGAGTGTGAATTACTCCCCCCAAGTCACATCATCCCCTGTGATGTGTGGAAGCAGCATGGTTGCAGTGGTAGCAGTGCTGCCAAGATTCTTGATTGAGTTTCACAGTAGCTGGGGGGGTTGGCAGAAAAGAAACAAAATAAAATGGAAAACAAACAAGACTGAGCTTCTGAAGTCAGGACTCATTTCAGTTTTCATTATAAACCAAGAATGCAATGGAAAGAGGGCCATTCGATAATTGACATGATTTAAAACCTTGGGATAGGAATTGCTTACATCCTTGGTGTTGATAGTGCTGACTGTCCAAGGCTGCTGGACCACAAACTATTGCCACATGTGTGTGGCCATCCTTCCAGGTCCTTTCTCTCCGCCTTCCTTTCACTTTCTGGTACACAATACAAGCCTATGCATTTGCTCCCTGGCATCTTTTCCCACCCATTTTGCCGATGGGAGGAGGGAGACCAGCTATTACCCAGAGTTTCTCATCTCCCGGACTGCCTGTATTATGCAGCAAGCTTCTCTTAAAATTATTGAGATTATTACTGTTGTATATTTTATACATACACACACATATATGTTTTTTTATATATATATTCTTCAGTCTCCCTCTGCAGCTGAGAAGTGCACCCGGGATTTATCTCTGTAATGAGAAAAGGGAGATAGGGAGAAGTAAGGGCATTTTTCTCTGACTTGGATTGTAAGTCATTTTGATATTCATTGTAAAAGATGCTTTTCAAATATTTAAATGTATGTGCGCTCACATATCCGTTCTTCAGGATGGATTGTATGCGACATAATCACTGTTTTATATCTCTTGCGTTTTGTGATGTTCCATATTCGTTCATTTCGTTAACTTCATCTGGAAGAGATGGGAAGATGAGGAGCTGGAACTGGGACTAACTTCTGTAGCCTGTGCTCTGTCCTCATCTCTTTTCAGAATGGTCTAAGGCTGGAGAAGAGATGCTCACCCTTGACTAGAGCTCTCACCTTTTCCAACACTATTGTTTCTGTGGGGGTGGAATGGGCTTAAAGTAGCTGAGACCTCCTGAAAACTGCTCTTACATCTCATGGGAAAGGCTGAACTGGGATTTTGCTTGGTAATTAGATCAAACAAAGAGCATTTCGTCTGAGGCAGGAAAAGTGTACAAATGCAGAGGTATCAATGACACTTGTCCAGGTTTACCCTAGTGTGAAAATCTCTTCTTACAACTTGGGGGGTGGCAGAGAGGGAGAGGTGGGTACATTTGCTCCATCTTTGCTTGGCTGGGAATTGTGGCTGGCCATGCTGCACACAAACTCTTCCTCCCCCTTCGTCCTTGGAAGGTCTGCTCCCTGTCAGGTGTGCCATCCTGCCATCTGCTCCCAGCCCCGAGCAGCTGGTCCGATAGCCACAAACGCTGGCAGGAGCGGCCTTCCAGCCGCGTGAATGACAGCACGCGCCACTGCTTCCCTGGCACGGGGAGCCGTGCTTGTAGCTGGGAATTAGAGGTTTGTAAACCTGCCGGCTCAGAGGTAGGGGGAACGGCTCTCCGTGGCACTCCCGAGGCGTGGGAATCTGCCTGAGCTCCCGCCAATGCCCTCGCACCTGCAGGGGTCCTGGCCAGCCCCGGGCAGGATGCCTGTGCCCGTGGCGAGTTGTCACGGCTGAGGTCCAGAGGCAGTGTGGGTGATCCCTCCTCATCATTATTCCTCATCTGAGTGGAGGGGGAAGCCATCCCATCTGCAACTGGAAGGGCAGCCCTGCTCCTCCCCAGGCCATTTCATCCAGCAGCATTAAGGCTCTGCCTGAGACATGGTCACAAGTGTTCTGGTTTAACCCCAGCTGGCAACTGAGAGTGATACAGCTGCTTACTTACTCTCCTCAAGTAGGATGGGGGAAACAAAAGTATTGGAAGGGTAAGAGTGAGAAAACTTGTGGGTTGAGATAAAAATAGTTTAATACGAGGTAAATGAAACCCAAGATAGTAAACTGATGCAAATAAAAACAGTTTCTCACCACCAACCAACTGATGCCCAGCCAGTCCCTGAGCAGCAGCCCCCAGCCAATTTCCCCCCTGCTTTCTATGCTGTGGGATATCCCTTTGGTCGGTTGGGATTAGCTGTCTCAGCTGTGTCCCCTCCCAACTTCTTGTGCACCCCCAGCTTTCTCACTGATGGGGCATTGTGAGACACAGAAAAGGCCTTGGCCCCCTGCAAGCTCTGCTTGACAGTAACTAAAACATCTCTGTTATCAACACTGTTTCCAGTACAAATCCAAAACACAGCCTAACACGAGCTACTGTGAAGAAAATTAATGCTACCCCAGCTAAAACCACCCCAACAAGGAAGAGAGGAGTTAGGGGCCAAGTCAGACGTAATTGCTTCCAAATACTGACTCTCTCTGGCTTGTGGGAGAGGAAGAAAAGAAGAGCAAGGGGAGGATGGAAAGAAGAGAGGTTTGGTGGAAGGGTCCCAGCTGCCTTGTGCATCTGCTTTCAGGACAACACGTGTGTACTGCCCTGTTAACCTGCAGGGCTCGCTAAAGCAGTTCACAGTCTGTCACTGGCTCACAGCTGGAGTCTCCAAACTTAGTAGCTCAAGAAAACAAGACTGAAGCCCAGCAGAGAGTGGAAGGAAAGGGAAGATGCAGACATTTTGCTCCAATGAGAATGAGAAGTTTCCTGTCACAAAAAGGAAGCTGTTTTCTCGAGGAACCCTACACATGGTACATCAGGAAACATCATCAAACTATTACAATTTTTTTCAAGAGGAGCTTGCATGAGGGCCACTGTGTGTGTGTGGTTCATTTTCAGGACTCTGGTAATGGCTTGGATATCTGCTTTTTAAACTTCTTCATAGGACAATTATTTAAAGTCATGGGTTTTTCTAGTGTCCTATAGCTATGTACTAAATTCAAAACAAGATTGATGATTTTTTTCCAAAGTTTGAGTTCTGACTGGCATGATGAAAATAGCCTGTAAGCTTCAAATTTTCATGTATGTTGTGACTTCTCCACATCTGGGAACAGCAATTGTGAAAGTTAGAGCCACATATCAAATGATGTGCCACAGAATTTCAGGAGTATTTGCATGTGGAGTTCAGAGTCATCCCCATGGTTTCTGGGAGCTCCTCTCTTACCTGGAGATGTGCAGTGTGATCTGTGAGCTGCATGTGCCACTCCTTATTTAAACTGTGAGCAGTCTGTAAATAAGCAGGCTTGGATGATTAACTTTGATTTTATGCCACATCCCAAAGAAACCAGAGGTTACGTTCTTTGTCCTAGTGTTGGAAAGCTGTTGTTGTTTTCCTGGGTTCCTCTCTCTTATGGAGAACCACTGGTAGGTATAAAAGGGGTGTAAAGCTCCTACTCTTTCCGGGGAGTTATTGTACCAAAGAGAGGTGTCACGGCTCAGAAAAGGTAGGAGGCCTGAACTTTGAAATCCTGTTGCAGAAGAGGAACCAGATCTTGAGAGCTGCATGTCCTAGGCGAGGAGTCCAGCTACCCACTTAATTTTTAGCTCCTCTATGTCCAAAAATTTCATCGTCAAAATGCTCCTGTTGAAAATTCTGTGGAAGCTGATAACAGTAGAAGAATTTTGAATTTTTTATATGAGCGGGCATGTTCCCACTCAATGTTTCATCCAGAGGTTCTCAGGTACTTTTGAGGCTTAAATCTGTGCTCTTCCTGCTTTTGAGGTCTGTTCAAAATCCCCTTTGAAGGTCAGAGCTGGAACCCTGGCCCTCACTAATCCCTCCCAGTTGGTCCTCCTTGCTTTGAGAGCACCTTGCAAATGTTGCTGAAAAGGTGTGGAATAAGTTCCTTGCCCTCTTCTCTGCCCTCTGAAGAGGGGGCTGCACTTTCCAGAGTTGGGAGCTGCTCATCAGTGCAGAAGATCTGGAAGGATTGACAAATAGATTAATACCTGGCAGCTATGACTGAAACCAACTACCTCTGAATGAGCAATCATTTATCACTAAATTACTTTCTCTAAGCCAGGTAATTTTTGATCAACATGCACAAAAACAAAGCCACGGCAGTGATGCGATGTTAACCAGAGGCCATCCCTACTCCCTGGGCTGGCGCTGCAATGAATGCAGAGAGAATTGTCACTTGAATGGTTTATGAAGCTTAATGAAAAGTGACATTGCAGGATGGGGAGGGAGGGGACCACAGGGCTAGGTCTGGTTTGTCCAGTAACGAGTGCCACATGCAGAGAGGACGTATGACTGGATTAATTTGCACTCAGGAATGAGCAGTACTGACAATGCTGGTGATGGGACAGTGTGAGAGAGTGCTGCCTACAGAGAGGGAACTAAAGTGCATGAACTCTGTGGTAACCATGCTTTTTTAGAAAGAGAGGTAGCCCCATACCATGAGTTTTTAGTGTAAATAAGGTGATGAGAGATGAAGTGTGCCTGAAGCAGAGCATGATACATTTGGAAGCATCAGCTGTTTAAAGTTCAGCACAGGGATTCAAATACAAAAGTTTTGGTGCGGGAAGACTTGATGTTGTTTCTGGGTCTGTAGCAAGCCAGACTTGGAGCCGAGTCCAAGCCTTGTCAAAATTTGGGGCATTCAGTTCTGACATGGTAACTCCTGAAAAGAATGTCTTTTGCATTTAATGAATTTTAAATGTGCTGCATGTCTTCAGGGGTCTTTAAAATTCAGAGGAGTTAGAAGAGGCTCTTCACCTCATGGAAAAGGGCTTGGTGGAAAGGAGGAGCAAGGGCATTTTTGCATGTCAAGGAAAGTCATGGCCAAGTCCTTACAGGGTACCTTGGCTAAAGCCATGCCAAGCGCCTTCAGTGAGGCAGGTTTGTAGTATATCTCTCTGGCCAGGCAACGTTAACTTTATTGTGCCTCATAGGGATTATGTAATTGACGTCCACGCATATTTTTAGTCTGTGCATGAGTGTCAATGCAAAGATAAGATGCTCCTCATTAAACTGCTGAGCTTTGCCTCTCTGCATCTCAGGGATTGCTAGCCAAGGCATCCTGGGCATCTTGGTGGATACCTTTTTCCTGGTGCTTCTGACCTTTTCTAGTATTTCCCAACTAATAACAGGGAAGAGAAGAACTGCTAAGATTTGTAAGGTTTGTTTCTTGACAAATGTCCCATTTTCACAGGCAGTTGAACTGAACTACAGCTTGTGCTCCATTCAAACATGTCAATAAACATTATTGCAAAGATGTACAAGCAATAATGGGAATGTATAAAACTCACCTTTATTTCTTCTTACCATGAATTTACACGATGCCCTAAACAGTTTTTACTCTTCCAGAGGAAAGTCTTGGGATTTTGCCTTTATTGTCATGCTGATTTCCCCAGTTTAAACCAAAGACCTTTGCTGCCTTCTCTGCCTCCCCACCATGAGTGCTGGGGATGGGAACACTGAAGCAGAAGTACAGCTATGTGTCTGAAGTTGCAGTCAGACTCAGTTAAAAGCTGAAGAGGTGAAGTTGCCATTCTCTGGGATAAGCTGCTATGTATGTTATTGCCCATCCTTTGCTTGATCACACAATGCCAGGGAGTAAATTACATTCGACAGTGCAGTGGAAGGGAACAGCTCAATTCCCATCTAGCTGTAGCTTCATGAGTGTGGCAGTTGTATTTCTACACTGGGGATGGAGGCTGCTCACTGCACTCCTGCAATGCTTTCACTGAAGCCAGTTAAGGTATTATGAGAACAAGGCACAGTCGAGCTCTTCATTAGTGGTTCAATGCTGGTTTTCCTGTAGTGACAGGTGCTCAGCAGTACTCTTTTAGCGTGAAAGCTTCTTGGAGGTCATAGGGGTAAAACTAATTTCTGAGCTGATCTGTGGCAGAAACAGGGTAAGAAGAAACATAGATTTGTGCAACAGCTTCCCAAACTGAGTTTCTTGGTAACTGGAAAATGTGGATGGAGAAAAATAGCAACACACAAACACAATATAGAAGCCTGATGATTGCTGCTGAAAAGGGCGTGGTGGTTTTGCTTCCACTCCAGAGTGCCAGCAGCTTTGCTCCAGCCTAAAGATTCTTTTCCTTCCTCTCTGGGTTTCAGTGACTGTCCCTTGCCTTGTACCTTGTATAACACCTGCAGCAGGGTCGGCAGTTTTAGTCTGTCTTCACATGGGATTGGGCACAACAGCTTCTTGGTCCCACTGTGTATTCTCCATTTCCATTATCCAACCACCCTGTGCCCCAGCAGATCTGTACCAGTGCTCAGCACAAGCAGTGTGCTCTAGCTGCTTTACCCCACTGTCATCTGCCTGGGGAGATTCTTCTGCTGGAATGCCAGCTCCTGGGGCTGGGTGGAGGACGGCTGAGTGTAAAAGGTCTGGAAAGTGGAGGCTGCATGAAGCAGCTGCCTTTTCCTCTCCATCACCTGGCTCACGCAAGAGCATGGTTCTCTCTGCTTTCTGGGCTTCTGCCCAGCTCTCACAGCTTTGTGCCAGTGGGTGGACTCTTACTTAGGTGCTGGCTACTCTTCCTGGAGCTCTCGCCATGCTCTCATGGCACTGATGCTCCCATGGCACAGCCAGTGGCTGGGTTCTGTCTGTGTTTCCCTGTGGCTTGCTGTCCTGCAATGCTGGCTTTGCCTGCCAGCATTTCAGTAGCCTTAGCTCTCCATTGGCTGCTGACCTTCTGCTTTCCCTGGTGCTGTGCTGCCCACCCAGCCATGTTTGATGCCCAGACACCCTTGTGGGCTGGCCAGACTCTCTGTAGAGAGCCCCTGTCAGTCTGTGATCCAGGGTATCACAAGGGTTTAGGCCAACCAATCTTCTGCAACAGGCTCTGAAATTGGGTCCTCGATCCCCTTCTTCTCAGCCAACGGCCCACTATAGCTTGGAGAAGCAAGGATGAACTTCGAGGTTGACCTTGTAACAACAGGGCATCCTCAGTAATGCTGTCTGGCAAATTCAACACCCTCTTCTTCCCAGTCTGCCACTGTGCCTGTAGCAGTGTTCCCTCCTTGCCCCCTTTTCATATCCCTGTGCTCACCTAAGGTATCACTTTTTCTTTTTGGTGGGGAGAAGGGTGGTGCCTCTAAGACATCATCATGAAGTAGTATCAATAGGCTGTAAAGCACAGAAAGAGCTGAGGAACAGCTGCAGAACACCCATGAGGTGATATGCTTTGTGGTTTGGATCCCAAGACACGTTTGCTCAGACCTAGGTACTGAGAGGACAGTCGTCACTTTGGTTTGATTGTCCTTGGGTGGAAGGTATGGCGGACTGAACTACCCATTATGGCTGCATTTTCTCTAGCTAGCCAGACTGTTTCTAAGTATTCTTGATTTAATCCCTGCCAAAAATACTTCTGCCTATCTGTGGCTCCAGCAGCTCCTGCTTGTTATACCCTGAGGAAAGAGCTCTCCACTTGGCTGCCCTTGCCTTTGCCTGCCGTATGGGGAGGCGGTGCAGGATGTTTTTGGGGCTCATGCGCTCCTTTTTTTTTTCTTCAGGGCTTTTTCATACATCTGTCAGAGTGTTTTAATTTTCTTTACAGAGAACTAAACTTCCAGGTAGCAGCAAAACAATTTTCCTAATTAGTTAGTTGAAGAGTTTTTTCTTTGTATTGAAGGAAGGTCTATGCCCTGTAGTTCTCCAAGACTTCTCTGAGTTTTCTCTTGGAGCCTTTGGGCTTTCTCTGGAGACAGGTGAATTCCCAGGCAGCAGCCCCAGGCTTTGGTAGAGGAGCTTTGCAGTTGTTGAGGAAAGGTCTGTGGCCATAGCTGCTTCAGACTCCTCCCAGGCGGCTCCAGAATGGTTTGGCCTTCCCTGAAGATGGTGAAATTCCACAGGTAGTAACCACAGACTCCTCCATGAAATCCACTCAGAGAGTTTTGGCAATGCTGGAGATGTCTTTCAGTTGGGGAGAAGAATAAGTAGCGGGAAATTCTCAACACAGAGAGAGAGCTCAGCCTCCCTGGCCTGTTTGCTTTTGTCTTCCCTCTGGCTTGTGTTGGCTCCAGGTTTTGGAGGAGTGAATGGCCTTCACCTGAATTGGACTCTTGCTGGTGGCAAGGTGCCGGCTCTCACAGGTGTGGGAGGAGCAGAGCTGAGGTGCATAGGGCCAGGAGAAGCAGCAGTGGAGAGCTTGGAGAGATAGATGGGAACTGTGTAGGGTTAGGAGGATGGCAGTTCCTGCAGCAGGGTACAAATCAGCTCAGCCCTGCACTTTGAGGACAGTGGTTATTGCAATATATTTTTATACATTTTAGTAGGAATTGGTAAGGGAGATCGAAGCATTCAAAACCAAGTAAACAACAACAACAACAACAAAAGGTGGGGTTTAAAATTTATTTTTAAACTTAAGCTTGGGATTGTTGGTATTTGCACAAGTCCAGTTGTCTGCCTGTATTGTAGCAGTTCAGGCCATCTAGGCACAGGCTAGAGTAGCTGTGAAGTTGCTGCATTGACCCATTGCATGGGTGTAGAAAGTTTGAAAGCATTGTGATATCCAATTTCATGAGGGGTAGTTTTGTCTTCTGATAATCACATCTTGAGTTTTTACTTAAGCTCAACAAAATCCTTCACAGTGGGTATGGTGGCTAATAGAGAGAAGGGAGTAGTTGAAAAAAGATGGTGTCAAGTGGATGGAGCACCTAAAAATTTGTGTAAATAGGTGCAAAGGAACTGACTTGATCCTTGCTCTTTCCAGTGCTAGGAAAGAGATTACAATCAGAAAGCAAGACAAGGCACAAAGCCCCTGTTTTCACATCTTCAAAAACTTCGGGTTCTCAAAGTGTTGTCAGAAAAAAACCCCAAACCAGTTCCTGTGACAGTTGGGAGTGGATTGGCACTTCTTTGCTCACTGAAATCACACCGTCTATATAAAAAAGGGTAAGAAATTGCTTCTCCAAGCAAATAGATTCACTTTTGTTCCCATCAGCACTGTAGTTTGAAGTTTGGGAAATACTGAAGAGAAGAGCTGGAAGTGTGAGACCTTTTTATGCTCATGGAATAGTGGATACCTAGACATGTGTCTCTGACCCTTCCTCTGCTTTTTTATCCTATGTGTTATATGAAGTAGCAGCAATAAGAAGTAAATGTGGTTTTTTTCTCGAAAAGTGGATGTTAAAAAAGTGACTGCTGGTTTAAGATATCTCACATTGTCCCAAACTAGCCAGCCTTGGCTTGTTGCAGCTGCTGGCACTGCTCTGAGACTTACCTTCTAATAGTTGTTAAAAATAGCTCAGTTTGATATATATGCAGTGAGAAGTTAATCATGTTATTGATATACAGTGTACCCCTAGAAAGGTATTTATTTGATAAGATCCAGCAATGCCTAACAAGTTGGGAAGGAGAGGAGGCATGGGCAGAAATAGATGTGGAGGCTGGAGAGGGTATTTGAAGAAGGATATAAAGACACCTATTATAAAAGAGAACAGGTTGTGTCAAGGCAAAGAGAATTCTCAGAAAGTAAAAATGAGGAAGATAATGTTGAAAGCAAAGAAGGAGTAAAAGACAATAAAGAGTAAGACCGGAGATGGAAGCTGCAAAAGATCTGATAGTCACAGGAGATGAATTAAACATGGCCCAAAGGTGCCAGAATCCCTGAGCAGTGTAGCAAATGAATCTGCAAAGGAATTCCTGAGCTCCAAGTGAACACAGTGGCCAGACTTGTAGGTCCGCCTACGTAGACATCTTGTCTTTGCTTTTGTGAGGGAAGTGCTCAGCACACCTGGGCAACTGTTGTACAAATAAACTAGGCAGATGAACAGGTAATCCGGAAGGTAGGACGAAAGGACACATGCACGAGAGAAAGATGCACATTTCTATTTTTGAAGGGCAGAATTGTTTTATTGGGAAGACACACGTGCTTTGCTCTCTGGTTGGTTAGATTTTATTCCTGCCTCTGCCACAGACTGGCTTTGTGACCCCCATGTCAGTCCCTTCACCTCTCTGACACCTTTTTTTTCATTTGTGCCTTTGGGTTATGATAAAAATATGCCCCAAGCACAGATTAAGTATTCACAACACTTCTCCCCCATCAATTTGCTGTTATTATTATCATCATCATCATCATCTTTTACAGGTGAGACAGTGACATGTCCCAATCTTCAGGGCAAAATGTGAGCAGAGAAGCAAGTGTCTGCACTCTTAGCCCCCTCCCATTCCCCTCTTGCTATTAGGTCTCAGAATCCTGAATCTACCTGGAGGGCAGCAGTGCTGAAGGCAAGGAGGGGTGCAGCCCACCAAGGCTGTCTGCAGGGCCTTCTTACTCAGCTAAAGCTGCTGACAGCTATACTGCTATTTATTTATTTGACTGCTGAGGACAGAAACAGTGGGAGATAATCACAAGAAAATCATAAAAAAGAGGGAAAACCAGCAGATAATATTCTGCAGAGGGATTTAACGGGGTGAAAAATTGTCTCTTGCTGAACTGTCTATGACACTAAATGCTGTCTCCGAGATCTTCACTCTTCCTCCTCAACAGAGGCTTAAGGAAAGCGACAGGAAAGGCTCTGAGCCAGCGTCTGGGGGTTTTGAAAATATGACAGGCCTGGGTTTTTCTCATCAGCATCTTTCAGTGGCAAGGATGCAATCAGTCATTCCATCTGTTTCTCTCTGAACAGGACCATTCCCTCCTCCTGCCACGATGAGTTGAGGGGAGGACACTTGGGAAACGCCACTCTACTTTCTATACCCTAGTCTTTCAATTGAGATGAATTTTTTCCTGTGCTGCAAGAGCATGATCAAATAGCTGGGAAGGCTGCAGGTAGCTGCTACTTTAGGAGGCACGAGTTTCAAAACTAATTCTGATCTTGTGGTGACAATATGGCATTGGCGTGGTGGGACTTGCTTGAACAGAAGTGGTGGCTGAGATTTAATTCAAATTTCAGCAGATACCTTCTGCTGAAATCATCTTTGTCAGATTCCTCCAACCATGTTGAAATCTCCCTCTTGCAGGCAGAGGGATGGAAGCTTGGAAAGTGCTTGGCAAGTGATGCTGTTGTGCTATTGTGGTGTCATAGTATGATGTGAACTTTATGGTTTTTTGAGGTGTGAGGACAGGGTAGGGCAGCTGTCTGAGTCTGGCTAAGATGGGAAGGGTCCAACTCATTCCCTAGGGTTGGCTGCGGAGATTCAAATCAAAAAGCAAAAAACCCCAACTTTTTGTTTTACTTTCCAATACAAGAAATTGTATGCCAGACTTGAAGAGTCTGTGTTTGATTCTCATCTCTCCTAGAGGCTTCAAGTTTGATTTTGAGGAATTCATTGAATGTTGTTTTCCTCTTTGAAATGAGCACAGTCATTCTTGCCTGTCAGGAATGCTGGTGAATAGAAATTCACATGCAAGGTGCCCAGGTAGGAGGTTGCTGATGGATGTAAATGCCTAGTTAGAGTTCCTGGGGAACAACCACAGATGTAAAAGTACTCTGAGCTCCCATCTGACTACTCCCTCTTCTTATAAGGTTCTTTCTTACATGCTATTATTGCCTGTATATATTGCCTATATATGCCCAAGCAGTGATATTTTTCTTAATAGCCTTAATTGATCTGTTGGAATATAGGAGAAGATCACACATCAAGCTGAGCATTGTGTGTCAGTCCTGAACCAATTTACTCTTTCTTTTACTCTATAATTTTTCTTTGTCCTAGGAAAACCTAATGTAAAAGCGAAGGGCTACTGGGTCCTGTAAAGCAGTCAAGTGTTGAGAGTGCTCTTCCAGAGTGAAGAGGAGGCAGCACCTTCATAGGACAAACCCCAAAGATATATTGGAAAGCTGTTAGGGCCTGAATTTAGCTTAAACCCTGCATGCAAACAACCTTCCTTTCTGAGAATGTGTTCACTTGGAAATAAGTTGGCACAGTCACCATGGTTTTGCTCATTCGGTGTGGTGTATCTGTTTCCCAACACAATGTTCTTGCAGTTGAACTAACATAGGTGCAGATTCCTTTGTGTCTTTGTGGAGGGAAGAGCTGAGGTTTAATTTAAACAAAAGGTTTGCTTTTACAGGCAGGGATTAAAGCACTCCACTGAGGTCTACTCCATTAAAGTAGCACTTTAATCAGCAAAACATGAGTGTGGAGGCTCTTTACATAAATCACAGTCCCCTGGTGTTAAGGACCTGTTTTGGACATGGAGATGGCAGGGAGATGCAGCAGTGCAGCATCTCCTGACTTCTGAATGCATGTGAATAGGGAAGGGAAGCCAGCTGCAGAATTTTAAAATGGTCATTATAGTCCTGCCTGAGGCTGGCATCAGGCTCTCAGGCAGCCGTCAGGTACAAGGGCTCCATCCTTCTGTCTTGGAAAAGGAAGTTCACTAGATTACAGGCAAAGAGACTTAGTAAGAACAGATTGAAAACACTCTCTTCAAGAAGATTTGAAGTCTGAGGTCTTGATCTTCCAGCCATTAGACTGTTCCCATGTGCTTGACAGGAAGAAGATGGTAAAGCAGTGTGTTTCCAAACTGAAACCAGTTAACAATTCTCCACTAAAACACAAGGTTAAGGTCCATCCTGCCTGAAAATGCTGAGCCGTTTGTAATCCATATCTTTTTGTAAAGATGGAAATTATTCTCTCAGTGATAATTACTCTGAAAAAGGGCTAGATAGGATGTAACTGGGAGAAAATGTTTCTTCTCATGCCTATGGCAACTCAGTTAATTTTGGTATCTTTGATCAAGCAATTCAGTGACAAAGCTATTGAGCAAAATGACATTCTTTCACTGAGATATTTTGCATGGACTGTGCAGCATCTCCAAACTCAGAGTATGCCGGCATTCAAACAAGCAATTCTCAGCTTCCTCCCAGACAACTGTGCTGCCTTTATACAGTTTGGGGAAACACAGAAAAAGTCCTTTCTGTTCAAAATCCTGAAGTGTTGACCAGCAGGAGATTCACTGCTGATAGACTCTCTTGGCAGTGAAAGACATAATAAATTACCCCAAATAACCTGCATTTCAAAAACATTATTTACAGTATTAAAAAAGGGAGGGCAGATCAGGACAATAAGATCCCAGGAAGTCCTCAAGGAAACTTTTAGAAATGCTGCTGCCAAAGCCCCTTGGAGTTGCCAGTGTGACCTGTTGTTGCTGGGAGGCCTTGTTCTGGCCAGTCTTTGTACCCCAGACATGCTCTGGCATCACTATTTACAGAGACAAACAGAAAAGGATGGGGGGATGCAGCGGGCTTGGGAACACTTGCTGTTTACATGGAAACAGCGATGTTGGGATCAGGAAGTATAGGGCCACCATATGGCTACTTTCCCGATAGCCTTCTCTGACAAAAGGTGCCTCTGTCCTGTCGATGCCCCCTCGCTACAGCATCTCGGGTGTGCTAGCAGAATGCTTTTTGAGCTGTTGAATTGCGGTCACAGTGTCAATATACTGTTGGTGTAGGGGGCACGGTAGGTTTTTGTGACGGGGCCAGTGCAACCCCATCTCATTGGAATCTTTCCAGCCATGCTGGGACCATGCCCTCCAAGGGCACCACTGCTCATTTTGCCAGTGCCATGTGCCAGCGTGGGGTAGGCACAGAGACTTTATGGAGTTGCTTCATCTTCGCCAGTCCCGTAAGATACACTTTAGTCCCTGCTGCCTGTTTTTCCCACCACTCCCTGGCCTGCTCCTGGGACTCAGCTGGAGGGAGCCCATGAGATCTTTGGGAGGGCAGTTATGTGGTGTGCCTGCCTGCAGCAGGACACGAGGTGGGCACTGGGAATGGCTCAGGAATATAGATCAGTTACAACAAAAGCGAAGGCAGCAAGCCATGGCAGGACTTGTAAGGGCTTATCGCTTTCCACTTTATCTCCATGTGGGAGGGTAAATATAGGCTGCTGCTGACAGGGCTTCCATTTTGATTTTAACCAAATGAAAATGAATACTTTTTAATGGAGAATTTTCTTGACTAGGTTAATAACTCCCTCCTAGTTCTCTGCTCTCAACACCAAACTGTCACCCATTAGTCCCTTCATCTCTGTCCCACCCCCATCATCAGTGTGACCCATGTTATCAGACGTCTGTTGTGAGGGCCTGGTTTGCAATCACTGTCCAAGCAGGCCAAGCATCTGCAGCTCCAGCCCCGTCAGGCTTTTAAACTGCCATTTCCATCCCCCAAAATTTCTAATCAGTGCAAAGTACCAAGTGATGCAAGTCACTTCAGAAAACTGCATTTGTGGTGATTCATCCATACTTGCACAGAGATCCTCGGACAGTGCTAGAAAGAAAATACAGATCTGGCTCTCCACTGTATGGAGTCATTTTTTTGCCTATACCATCTGGCTTTTTGTGTCAAACACATATATAGTGAGTGTGACAGTGATAGTCATGAGGAAAAGGATTTCCTCATTAAGGGGTTGGAAGCAGAAAGGAGGCAGGATCCAGCATGCCTGTGAATTTTCAGAGCCATCAAGTCCATTTGGGATGGAGGAGCAGTGTGTTTGAGTTCGTCAGAGCAGGGCTGTCGCAGGGATCAGAGGCTGTCCTTGGTGGCCTGTCAGTGGTGAGTGATTATTGCCTTCTCTCACCTGTGTCCCAAACTTCGTCTCTCATGGCTGATGCTTCCCCCTCTCTATATTCCCTTCACACGCCAGCACTCACCAGTAAGCAGAGGCAGAGAGTGAGCGCAAGAGCTGGCAGGGAGTCAATATATTTCAGTGTTTTATTACTACAGAGCTGAAGTAGCATTTAGTTGGTTAGGCTCCGTGCAGAGTGAGCAGTCTAAGTGACTCAGATATCGGGGCCAACAATTAAAGGCACAACAAAAAATCCATGGATTAATTAGCAGGTCAATGGTGGTTGAGTAGTTATTGCTAAATTACAAGGTTTGCATGTAAGAGACGGGATTGATCACTGGTGTCTGCCAGCTCCTCTGGCTGTGTGTTAGAGATGTGGGTCGGGGGGGTAGGTTCCCACTGACGGGGTGACAGTGAAGGGGGTCAAGAAAAGTAGGGGAGGGGACTGCCAAAGGTTTATCACTCCCCCACCACAAGGATGCACATTGTGCCTGTTTAACAGAGGTTCAGAATTAATTTATACCATCTGCCAGGCAGCTCTGCTCCTGCCGCAGCTCTGTGAGGCCTTACAGGGCTGGCAAGGGGTTGGGAGACGGGGGAAGCCCCAGGAAGTGGAATGAATTACATGGTGAGCATCCATAGAGGTGTCCCCTCTCAGCACCAGGGGTAAAGGGTCTAGCTGGAGTGGTATCATGTCCAATGACAGTCTTGAACAAAGGCTGAAAGGGCATAGAGACATGCACACACTCCCTACTCTGTCAGGAAATACGGGAACGTTTTGTAGAAAAAGGTATATATACACATATATATATGCAGAAACCACCATTTCTGTCAGGAAATACGGGAACATTTTGTAGAAAAAGGTATATATACACATATATATATGCAGAAACCACCATTTCCGCAGTGTAACACAAGAGACTTCTAGAGAGAGAAATGCAAGCAGTTTCTTTCCAGCAAGGAGAGTCTCAGGAAACAATCTTTTCCCTTTTGGGGTGCAGGAGGTTTTGGGAAAGAGGCACCAAGGGTGTCTTTCCCAGTGTAAGACTGAAGGGAAAATACTATTTGCCCACTGCTGCTATAATTAGTAGCTCTGCAGTGGTGACAGCTGGATTGGAAAGAAAAAACTTACCCCTGAGGTCTCCCGCATAAATGCAAAGCAGGCAGTGACAAGGGGAAGAAAGAGAAAAGGAGAGGGATCTGGCCTGATGGATACAGTACTGGGCTACTCCGCTCTCTCTGTGTTGGAAGCTCACCAGATTGCACTAACGTGCATAATAATCAAGCCGTCAGAGCCCTCGCTCCAGCTCTGCTTGGAGGCAGACAGTGCCGAGAACATTTTATCTCGTTTCCGAATGACTTTTTATGCCCAGTAAAATGCTGTTTTCATATCAATTAATAATTCAGCTAATAACACAATTAAGAAATCTGCCTTTCGCTGGGAGCCATTTGGAGGGGACGGCAGAGGAAGGGCAGACACGGCACTAGGGAGGCTTTAGGCTGATGCTGCTCTGGGCTTGCGGGTCGCTGTTCCTGTGTGGAGATAACCAGTAATTAAATGTGCACGTCAGGGAAGCCAAGAGTTACAGGTCCCATGTCTCTCCACGTGACAGAGGCACGATGTAGCTGCTGGCAAATCACCTAACCACTCTTTGAGCTTAAAGTTTTCCTCAGAAAAGTAAGGCTTGTGCTACTTTTGTCATGTTCTGCAAAGGAACAAATCACTAAATGTTACAGTGCTGCTGTCACACAGACCAGGTCTTACTTATGCAACAATATGTGCCATGCCAGGGCTTTGCAGAAACAAAATACCAAGGCTTAGTGGGTCAGCTGGGATTTACTGTCTCCTGCATACCAGCAGAAATCTCAGTGCATTCAGAGCCAGCTATTTTTATCCCGATTATGGGAGTCCAAGGATGAGGCCTACTCTGTAGATCATATATTGGTTGAGAGTATGATTATGATTAATTTGAAAGTGATACAATTATACAAGTGCAAATCTCACTATGAGCAAAGTAATCTCTTTGCAAATGCGCCATGAATGTATATTAATCTATTCTTCCTTTCCCCATACTGTGCAAGCCTGGCTGCATCTCCTCTAGGGAATTCTGTAATAGCAACTATATTCCATTACAGTTCCAATAGTGCAGCCCATGGTGGTAGATGAAGCTTGTGTGGGATGTTTAAGCACCACTCCGTACTATCCTGAACTGGTAGAACCAAGCAGGGGAAAATATGATGCACAGTTTCTGAACTGATTTGACTTTGTTGCTGAAGGGAGGCTCTTACTTTCTCAGGACCTGATTCTTGGTATAGTCACCTTTCCCTTTTCTCTGGAAATTTGAATTACCTCTCAGAGGCAGGTTAACTCTTGAGAATAAATAAATAATCTTTATTTGGTTGTTTATTCCTTGCAAAGATTTAGTCCTGGTTGATTGATTGCTGATCCTGGCTATAGACCTATAAAGCAGTTTTCAGGAAAGTGATACATCCTTGCTGCACTCTGAGTGTTCACGAAACTGCTATGACAGAAAGGCATAATACTGCTTCAGGCCTGTATAGCTTCCTTTCATCTTGCCTAAGATCCCTCCTATATGCCCTCCCTTGTTCAAGTGATAGATCTTTGCAGGACACATATTTGGTTTTTGTCCTTGTGCTCCACACAAAGAGGCTTTGTTTTCGGGAAAATCTTGAAATGCAGGGATGGCACCGACCTCAAGATCATCTGTTCCCTCCTTCCATCCCATGGCAGAGCTGACTTTGCCTAAACCAAGACTACCAAGGCTTTTCATTGCAGCTGTAGTTAAAATAGTACATGAGAGAACCACAAGGCAGAGTGACTCAATCCATCCTTCCCTTAACAAGGAGATCCTTTCTTGCTGCAGTTTCTTTTGGTAGACTTCAAGACCTGCACCCTGCTGTTCACAGTCCGAATAATTTGTGCTTGTCCACACAGTAGTTAATGTTGTTATAGAGCTTCTTTCTCTCTTTCTCTTTTTTTTTTTTATAATAGACCAAGATGTTGATGAAAACACCTGCTCAGTTTTGCTTTTCTTAATGAATAATCTGTATAAAATTAAATGGCACCACAGACCAATTACAGCGGAGAAGAGAGAGAGTGGCCATGCTAAGAGAGCTATCATAGATCACTCCTGTTTCTTAATATGTTAGAAATCTCCTAACAAGGTGCCAGGACGTGGGAATCACCTGGGAAATAAAGATGAGCAGCATCTGTATATTTCAGGGACATCCACTAACCATATTTTCTCTCTCTTTTTGTCTTCTAGGTAAGTGAAGCTTTGATTTTCCTATGCACAGAGTACCAGTTGACTGGGGCATGGTGGACTGAGAAGGTGATGTATTCCTTGGCTCAAAGGCCACAGTGAAGGGTGTCCAAGCTCAAGTGTTCGTGGCTCTCCTGTTTGTTCGTAAGTCTTTACTAGAAAAAAATGTTGGAAAAAGAGATGTCTTGTGACTGTGTCATCCAGTGATTGGGATGGTTAACCTACATTGCTTTATACCTTGTCAGTAAGTCATTACCTGTGTTGGGGTGCTTACAGCATACATATGCACATGGTAGCCCTGGCCTGGGATAATGGAATGTCATCTGCAGTCAAAAGCATATCTAATCTTTGCTTGTCGCCATTCCTCTCCCCCAGGCTGGTTTATAATGAGATCATTGAGCATTACCCATGCATTCTCTCTTTAGCATGGGTGCCAGAAGGGCGTGCTGGTCTTGGAACAGGCACTTGTGCAATTTCTATCTTGTGGTGAATGTAGTGCCCCTGTACAGCTGCAGTGCAAGTTGTATGGGAACAGCAGGCTGGAGCAAGTGTGCTTACCAGGCTGATTCCTCGTACGGACACAACGTTCTTGTGATGCATGACCTGAGCCTGACCAAGTACTTTTGAAAATATATTTTTATCACTCTTATTTCCACTTGGCACTGAAGTCCTGGTGGTAACATTTGGAATCAAGATTTCTGTATGTATGGACTTAGCATACAGCAAGCTGTAGTTTATTCTTTGACTTTCCACATTCCTTACAGCTGCTTCTATACCATATACCTTGTTACATACTGAGTCTGTACAGCTCTCCCGGGAATAGCTTTGGGTTTGTGCATTTGACTTCCAGGATTGTGCAAATAGTGTATGATTCAGGGTTGCTCCTCCTCTTTTTAAACCCACTGGCATTATGTGGTAGACCACATAATGCTGGTGTGGGAGACCAGCAAATAACATGTTTGGAAATCCAAGTAGGAGTGAACTACAGACTTTTGTGTATACATATAAATTCTAGTCACACGGAAATATCAAACAGACTTCATATATTAGTTTAATTCTTTTAACTTTTCACAGTAGGAGACAGTATTGAATAACTGATTTTAATTTACATCATTTATACAGGGTGTGCATGTGCTTCTGCTTACAGTTGCAGTGTTGTGCTCCTGGTTATTTAGAAAAGCTTTCCTGATTATCTGCAATATCTTACTGGGTTTAGCTAGCAAAATAAGAACTGTTCTTTGTTCTGGGTATGTCCGAAAACGGATGTTTATGATAAGGTGGCATTTCCCAAGCATGGTCATCATTACTTAGCACTCCTGCTGGGATATTCCTGCTGTCTCTGCAGAGAAATTCTGTTGGATGACTGAGGTTCTGTTTCAAAACAAGGAAAAAGATGAGAAAACATTTTTCTGAGCAGACCAGATGGAATAATAAGGGTTTGAGAAGCTGTGTGGGGACTGAGTTTGAGATACAGACTTGAACTACTTAACTAAGAGAAAGAGAATAAAGAACAGAATAGAAGAACAAATAGAATTTGTATTTTGTGCTACCCTGATGTTTTCGATCTTGAGTCCACCAGTTTTGCAGCTTTAATACAGCTGTTTTGTATGGTGAAGTTGGTTCTTTTTACTATTGTATTGTCTGGGCCAGATACTACCTGAGAGGCAGATAGTGAGAGTGAGCCTTGTGCCTATTCCTTGTGTCCTAGAGGCTATGTGAGCGGAAGAAGCTGTCTTTCTATAACACCTGTGTTACTGGCCTTTGTGTGCCAAGCTTTGGACTTTTCTCTGTATCAAGGATTTTCATCTGGCCATCTTACCTGAAGCAGTTTTCTGTAGGGCTCTTTTTGGCTTTGGCTAGTTCCTTTGGATTGAGTTTGCTGCGAAGAATATTATTGCTGGTATAAAGCTGACACTTCCCTCTGATGAGTTTCAGGATGTACATCACACGAACAAACATGAAAACTGAAAAGCGGATAGTGTAGTATATTAACTGAACTCAATAGGGTTTTCAGCACAGAAGCTGACAGACCAAAACCTAGAATCCCCACCTCCCTGACACTTAATGTATTCAGATCCATGTTGCACATTGTAGCCATGACAGATGATTGCAGGGCAGAGACACCCTGTGCAGTGACATCGTCACAAAGCTGCGTAATTAGTTCAGAAGCTGCAGAGCCAGAGAGAATCATCTTCTGTCTGTGTTCAGATGCAGAGTTCAACGAAGAAATGCTTTTGCATTTGTTGCAGCCAACTCCTATTGCATAGTCAATGCCTCAACATCACAGCTGAGGATAGCAATTTCTGCTTTCCCTCTGGCCTAAAGAAAAACAGGAATCTCAGGTTTCTTCTGCAGCTGGAAGAGCCACAACAGGGTGTGACAGAGTCTTGACACATGGGCCTTAGGAACCCAGATCTTCCCTCTGCATATCTTTCCTCAGTCCAATGTGAATTTTCTCATTAAGATGAGCAGCCTAGGCCACACTTTTCTGCCCTCTCAGCTGTACCGGCATATCTCTGTGCAGGTCTGTACTGTTGAGCGCATCCAAAGCCTCTCTGTAGGAAATCCCCCTCCGTGCTCTCTTTCGCTTTGTTACTCTTCAGCCAGATCAGTTCTTTTGTCTGATTCATGGCACAGTCTCACAAAGTTCTGCGGTCACATCCTAGATGTATACATAGGGGAAAGAGTAAGTGAAGGGAGAGAAAGGCTGTGATAGGGTTGGGAATGTCTTACATCAGGGAAAACTTTATTTACTGGTTATTTTTAAAATATCCCTTATTTTTTCCTTCATAGCTCCTGCTGTCCTTTGGTATAATAATATCCTTAGACCAAAAAGACCCAAGCTTCACAAGGTTTTAAAAACAATAAATAGATGTGGGATTCCTTTTATTTAGTAGCCAGTTCTCCAAAATCTTGGCAACTAGGAATTTATCTGAAAGGCTTAAATGAGTTTCTTAGTCAAATGACTCAAAGAGCTGGCACTTTTAAGAAAACCTTAAAGCTGTGGTGAAATTAAATCACTCGAGCTCCTGTTTGTTTAAACAGCATCCTTCTATGGACACTGGGAAGTAAGGAAGAAGTCTTTACCCGAACAGGAATACAAAAGAAATTGTCATATCATTTATGGAAACTTCCTTATCGTTATCATTAGAGCTAATGCCATCATCATTTTCCCCAGTGAAAGCAGGGCCTCTGGGGCCTCTCTGCTTCCTGACAGTGGAGATACCCATGTGCATATTAATATGCAGCTCTGCTTATGCTAATGACAGCTATTTGTAACATTAATATTTTTTTCCACCATAAAAAAATAACAGCAATAATAATAATGCTTTGTCTTGAGGATTTGAGCTCTAATGTGCTTTGCAGGAATGGAAGGGGAAGAAAAAAGCCTCTGACCTAATTTTTTGTGTCGTTGAGGGGAAGACGAAATTTGCAGATGGTGTAGGTGCTGAAATACTTGCCCTCTTCATAAGCACTGTAAAGGTCAGTGGGGAAACTGCTCTATCTTGTGCATAAGGTGAGCAGCAATGTCATTCACTGTGATTGCTCCAGATTCCTGCTGGAAGGTCCTGTTTGGACTGAATCAGCACATGGGCTGTGCTCCTCATGGTCAGCCCTCTCACCTGGGCTGCACTGGTGCTTGCTCTGGGCCATGGAAAGGTGGGGGGAGCAACTACTTGTGTCTGGGTATGTCTCTCTTGAATTTTGAGTGCTCCCTGAGTGGCCTCAAGGCCAGTCTGTCTGACCTTGCAGTTAGCAAGCCCAGCAGTGTGCCTGTGGGAATACTCTGTGTGCCTGGATGTGATGGGGCATGAGGCATGGATCTGGGAGCAGGTGGCATCCTTTTGCTCTGAAGAAAAGGTCCATGATGAATGGCACAGATCTTGTTCCTACCCTGTCTACCCAACAAACCACCATCATTGGTTTTGTTCTGATACTATCCCCTACAGAAAGAAAGTTTAATTTCCAAATCCTTTTCAGTATTAGTTACTGCAGTCACTGTAGCCAGTAATTACAGCAGCCACCCAGCATCATTCTGTTCCCTGAGGTGCTGGGCAAATGCAGATCAGGAAGGCTGGTGTTTTCTTAAAGGGCTTGCAGTTTTCTAAGTCCCTCAAGCTTTTGGATTTGGATTGCTGAGTACCTGTTTTATTTCCAAGCTTCAATGTATTCCATGACCTCTGCCCAGATGTCCTAGAGATGCAAACAGGGAATACCAGGTATAGAAGGCAGAGGATAAACAAGAAGTAACAGAAACCTTGTCAGGTTTGCTCCTTAGCTCCAAGATGCCAGCAGACTGTTTGGTGCCATCAGGGGCAGTGGGGCAATGCCTGCCCATTCTGCAGGACATGTGATGAATAGCATGCTGTTAACATTTGGTTATTTGATGCAAGTAAATAAATAAAGAAAAGTTAAAGGATTTTTCAGGCTGAGTGAGTCAGAACCTTTCACAATGTCTGTAATTGGTTACTCTGGGAGCGTATGATGATATTTAATAGGCCCCTCAGTGGTAATTTTAGTAGCCTTTCCTAATGCCTGACAAATACTGAACATGGCATACTTTGTTACTTTAATTAAAAACTCTTTAAAGGAAATGTCAGTGGTGTTCCAATAGCCTGAGGTGTATTTGGGAGTATGGGGGAAACTGTTTCTTGTCAGAAGGAAGACAAAGAGATGCCATTTTTCCATGTGGAACTATGACTTGGACGAGGACCTGTCTTTTCTAATGTCTTGTTTATTTTGGAGTGCCTGAATTTTGAAGTGTCTGAAGCTCCTCTTTCTTGTACTGGAATGGTTTATTTATGCATTAAGTGCTTACAGTAGTATTTACTATTTAACTTTTTGACTTGAGGGGAGAGAGGGAAGAAGAGATCACACCATCTGTTGGATCCATATATCACAACATTTGGTGAGAGGAGAAGAAAACTACAAGGCAAAAAAAGGCCTTAAGATGACTTCCCTTTCAAAGCTGGTATTCAGAGATGTCCCTTCTCAATAGCAGTTGTCTTGCTGCCCCAAAACATGAGACTGTCTTACAAATTACCATGTACCTTAGAAACAACCAGCACTGTCCTCCTCCCCACTTTGTGCCCCATGGGAAGGGTTTCCAGATACCTGTTCTTATTGTTACCTGCCTCTATGTTAAAGGCTTTTGGGTCCAGGCAAAGGTTACCGTTTCATGCTTTTCATTGTAGCCCTTCCAGAGGCTAATAACATTATTTAAAAAAAAAAAAAAAAAAAAGCTGACCAGCTGACCTTTTCTTGAAGCCTCATGGGAGATGAACATTTAAGCAGGTATCACAAAATGAATGGCTTGTGTCCAAGTCATGCGATCTAGAAATACTTTCAAAACAACAAAATTATACTTACAGCTTAACATAAACTAAGAATTATACCATTTTAAAAGTACCCTTGTGCAAATAATGTTAGGTTTAAAAATGCCCATAACTATTCTACCCTGATGTTTGTTTGTCCTTCTGTATCACAGCTTCTATGGCATGTGAGTGGACCTTACAGGAGGTGGAAGATGGGTTTGACTGTTTAAATTCCTAGCACTTTAATTTGGAAACTATAACACTGAGCCCACTGGACTTTCATTGTTCTTAAGAAGGAAGCAAGTTGACCTTTGTAGTGCAGTCAAATCCTGAAAGTAAGCAAAGACTGTAACTGGAGAAGAATTAACAGGTGCTGGACAGTCTTTCAGGAACAGTTGAAGGTGTCATTGGCAACAGAGGAAGCAAGTGTTTCATAGGATACTTTTGCAAAAGAAAGGGGCTTTGGCTTTCCTTTTAAAAAATGGTGGTCCTGCAGCAAGTTCTACTGTTTAGCATCCTTTTTGTAAGTTTACTATTGCTGCATTGACTATAGCAGAGTTGATCCTGTTTTAAACTTCATGATGCAGTAAGTGTAGAATCTTCTCCCAAGGTTCTCAATTGGATACTTCCCCTTTAGAGAAAGGTCAGTTATGGTTGTACTAGAAACATACTGAGAATGATTTGAGGGTTGACTAAATTGTCCTCTGAGGTATATTGATCTTAATGAAAGGAAGATGTGTCCTCTTGTGGCAAGGAAGATAGGGCTGAATCTGCTGTATGAGGGAAGCTCTGTGGCCAGATTTGGTTAGCAAAATCTCTTGGTTTTGCTGCACAGCTCTGTCTTGAATAGATGGAGATGTTATGTCCATTTGTGTGTTCTCTATGCCTGCATTGGCAGGATTTTGTAAATACCTGTGGAGAGGCACAAGGTATTTGTCAAGTGCAGTGACATTAAAGAGATGTCGTGGAAAATTATAGCACTGGCAGTTCAGCTCTAAGGAGGGCAGTAAGTCTTTATGGATTCTCTGGTACCTGTGAGTAACACACAGTGGATTTGCTCTCTAGGCTACTGGGTGTCTTCAGGATGCAAAGAAAAATGGTACTAAAGGGGATATCTGGGTTCACTGGGGAAAAAATGCCATTGACTGTGCAGAACATAGTCAAAACTCACTGGCAGTACAGCATTTTTTATGAGTCGTGCCAAAAGACGGTGCAGGAAGAAATAGGCGCAAAATGCCTCTAGGAAGGAGCATTACAGTTGCAGGGGCACCAGTGGCAAAGAGAAAGTGCAGGGTTAGGGGTGAGGTTATTGCCATGTGTGTATTCATCCTTGTGAATGCTCTTCCTATTTATTAACCAGCAAGGGATATCCTCATACTCTTTGTTTTTTCCCTCAGCTTTACAGGGCCTGAGCTGGGTCAAGCACCTCCCCGTCTTTGCAGTCTAGGCCCTTGCATAATAACAATGTAATCATCATAGTCATAATGACAAAGTCATTTGTAGCAACTGATGTGGTTTATCACACATGACACGCTTGTAGGTGTGTAGGAGCTCAAGTCACATCCTTTCTCCTTTCTGCCCCAGGTAACTTCTCCCTGTTGACTTCTCCTTGGCTTGGCACAGCAAGCACAGGGTACAAAGCTCAGCAGAGACTGTTTTCTTTTTTTGTGCACCAGAGACAGCTAGAATAGGTGATTTGCCCAGTGTAGATCTCCTGGTTCAAAGGAATGCAAGGTTTAGCTCTCTGTCTCTCCACCATGCACATCAGCTCTGCAACTGTCTGTTGCCCCTTCGTGACACAAACTCCCAGACTGGAGCTCATTTGACTCTAAGGTTAATTTTCTTCAGCCACTGGCAGGCTGATTTAAGTGTCAGCTCATTACGATGGCATTCTAATTAGAGCCCTACGATAGCCTTTGACCCTGGAAAGTGACTTGGGAGAGAAGAAGCAAATAGGGTGATAAGCTTAGATACTGGCACACAGGAGGAAATATATCCTGCCTGACATTTGTGGGTGTCAGCTTCAGTGTTATCAGATTGTTCTCTGGGAAGGACTGGTTATTAGTATTTATCTCGCTAAGACAAATTCAGCAGCACTGATTTCTCTTGCTTCAAAGGGAGTTGCACCTTCTTCTTGCCAGGAATGGATTTAGTCCTCTGCCTTCATTTTCAAGGTGTATTTTGTGTAGTTTTAGAAGAGCTGATCACATCTCTTACTGGGTGGAAGATCAAGTCTTCACTGGGACATGTGAATTTTTTCCGTGACTATCTAGGAAGAAGAGCTGATACTTTTTTTCCCCCAGGGTATAAAAATTGGAAGAAAAAAAAAGATTCAGGTAAAATTAGTATTTCAATAGTACATATGGATCTGCATCCACATCCTAGAAAGTTGGGTTTTTTCTTTTGTTCCCATGTGACATACCCTTTGGAAAAAAGAGTGGGGTAGTCATCTGGATCTAAACATGTGAGACTCTTGCACAGCACCACCAATATCCAAAGCAGATCCTCTCAACAAAGCTTTTAGGAAAATGTACAGTTACAATAAATCCTGGCTAGGAATGCTGTCTGCCTTTTGCAGACCGGTTCTCCTTGTGAACCTTGAATCATGCCATTTCCTGCACATCCTATCAGGAACTCCTAGCATTCTGTGTCTCCACATCTTTCCCTCTCCTGTCCTTTGATAGCTTTTATTTGCAGTTTTCTCATATCCCTCAAAGATGGGAAAGCACTGGGTCTGTAGTGATGGAGTAAAGAAGCTTGGAGGACATGATCCTCTGGAACTGAAAGCAGTGGCAATTGGTATCCCTTTCCTGTACTACCTCATGCATCTGAAGATGTCCTTTGGTATTCTCAGTCCATGGCTGGATCCCTGGCAGACTGATCTATGAAATCTCATGGTTTTCTGTTGAGCAGGAGGTAAGTTTCTCCTGCATGGAACAGTTGGGGAAACAAAACAGAGAACAGAGGTTTATGGAAAACATCACAGCAAGTCAATGGCAGAGTGTAATAGAACTTAACAGTCTGCAGTTGTGCTTGACTTGACCCAAGGCTCATTGAAATAATTAAGCTTTGTTAAGAGTCAGATCTTTCGATATTTGATATTTTTGTGTGTAAGCAAAGTTGTTATCCTCCTCACAAAATACCAGTTAATTGAAACCTTGTGTGGAATTGTCACCATTTCAGCAAGGTTTTGCCAGGAGGTTTTCACGTTGCCAGGTTTAAGTGCCTCACCAAGCTTGAGCAATCACACAGGCATAGCCAGGAACCTGGAAGCCAGATTTCTCATTTGGGACTGGAGACATGGGAAGGAGTCCTGTGGGAAGGACATCCTTCTGAATCAGATTGAGCAGAGGCAGGAAAACAGCAGGCTAATGTTGCAGAGGAGTGATGTCTTGCTTTCACATTTGGTACGTAACTGGGAGCAGGGAAGGTCATTATCCCAGTGTGGTCTTGGCTTGGTCTGGATCTGGAATGGGAATGACATCTTAAAAAGTGTATGGGACAGAAGAATAGTTGTCTGCCTACCCCTTCTGTCGGCTAGCAGGTTGTCCCAATCTTGCCTGTAATCAGTCCTACAGGGCAGGACTGATTTACAGAAAGAACAGTTAAGAAGTTAACTTCATGTAATAATGAGGTACTTCAGCAGTGTTCTCAAGTAGCATGCAATCTTATAATTATTGGCTTTTGTGTGTGTATAGTATCCTGTCTGTCTTCCTCTCCTGTATATGCATGCAGGCATGCACTCATTCCTATCTCCATCATCTCTAACTAAATTAGAGTAAAATACTTCATTACAGAGACTTTCAGCCATGAGTGTGGGCCCCAGGGAGTTTATTTTCATACAAATGTATTATGCACAAGGTTGATCTGATCACAGACAATTTGAACTATCTCTGCACCCCCAGGAAAATTCTTTCATAAATGTAAATGATGTGACACTCCAAAGAACAGAAAACAAGACAGAAGGAGAAAAGAGAAGAAAAGAAAGAAAGAATCTTTATGCTTATGGAAAGGAGATTATGGGCAACTGCAGAGGTTCTGGATCTTAAGTGCAGGATGTGAAGCTGTCAGGGCTCTTTTGACTGCCCTTTTCCTCCACTCACAGTGTAGCCTTCCCATCAAACACCAAGCTGTTGTAAGGTACTGGAGGGGGAAGAGTGATGCATTAAGTATGTTTGAGATTATAATAACTGTTTCCGTGGCAACAAGAAAATGCCCTCCATGGCTTTTGTGTTTTGAACAAGGAGGCATGAAGAGAAGGTTTGTAAACAGAAGGCAGCAGGAAGGGATGCAGGCAGGGGGCTTTTTGGCATCCTGCCCATGATACTGACCCACTTCAGGCATACTTGGCTTCTTTTGGTGTGTGGGACTTTCTTCTGCCTTGCTTCAGCTATCAGTTGAAACTTGGGCTTTGGGCTTCTCCTGGGATGTGAGAGAGAGCAAGGGAGCAAAGGCACATGCTTTTCCAGGTTCTTCATTACCAAGCTGCTCAAAAGTTGGTACCTATAGGACTCGGCGTCCTCTCATGAGGATGTGCAGGAGTGAGCCCAGCATGCTTCTCTGTGGGATTCCTCCACTCTGCACCATCATAGGGAGCCCAGACCTGATCCTGCTGGGTTCTCCCAGTACAAGCAGTAAGCATGGAGGGTGAGTTAATCCCGACTTTCACAGAATATTAATCCTCAGCACAAATTCACTGGGCAGAAAGATGCAATGTAACTGAAACCACTTTGGCTTCCCCTCTCCAGCACTGCACAGAGAGACCTATTTATTATTAAAAACCCTATTAGTCGTGGTAAGATTGTACCACTCCCTCTCACTGTAGCTGCTGAGCGTTATCTAATTGGTTTTTATTACTACGCCATCCCTGGGAGCATGTGGAGCTCAAATACACATTTGCTAAGACATTTGCGTTCACTCGTCCTCATTGGGGATGCTTTTAAACCGTTTAAGGTTTTGTCAGGAGGATTAAAAAAGAAAGCAAGAGAGGAGGAAACTAAGAGAGATAGCTCCCAAGCTGGAAAGGATGTGACGGATGGAGACAAGAAGAGGCAGGACTGAGGCAGCTTAGTTTGGCTAGTGTCTCCAGCCGTTGCCCTGCTGGACAATTAGCCTCTCTGGTCCTTCTAGCAGACAGCTGCTCCAGTTTTCTATTTCCCAAAGAGAGACACACTTGCTAGGCTCCTCAGTCAATAGTATTCCAGCTTTGTGGTGCTTGCACAGAGAACAGCCCTCTCACCCTGGAAACAGAAGTGGAGTTTAGTGAGAGAGCAGGACAGACTGTGTCTATCAGGCACAGGGCATGGCCAGATGAGTGCACCGATCAGCAACCTGTTGACACATGACTGGTCCCTTCTGTCCCTTGATCCCTCTATTTTACCATGCTTTTTCCTCCACAAACCACCTTGGTCCTTTCTTTTTGTTCCTTTGGTCTTGCCCCAAAGTATCGCTGGAAGTCCTGTACAATCCCCAGATGCTTTTGCTCTGCATCCCATAATGTGTGCCATTCTCCTTAGGCCGTATCCAGGGATTAACAGCCCTGTCCTGTGCCACCCACATCTCCAGCTGCGGTGGTCTATCTTGCTGCCCCATTGCCCTTTGCTCTGCTGGTACCAGTGTTTGCACAGCTCCATCTGGATGTGTGAGGCTTGCAGGGAGAGAAGCATGGGCTCTGTTACTAATGTTATTTGGGTAACAGCATGCCACACAAATTCAAAGGTGTTTCAGTGCTGGGAGCTGCCATGAGGCAGCTGGTGAGATTTCCAAGTCCTCCCAAGCAGCGTAGGTGTCTCTCTTTTTGAAATGAGTGAATGTTAAGGAACTCAGTTTGGTGAGGCATTTCTAGGGAAGGAAAAAATTAAAAATCTGACCCTTTAATCCCGTAAGTAGTTTTACACATTTTGGGCTTGGAGTCCTTAGCAATTGGCAAAAATCGTACTTCTTGTGAAGTGTGATGTAACTGCTTTTTGCATGGGAGCTGCTGAACCAAGAAAGTGTAGCAGTCAGATTCATATGCTCCACATAGCCTTTAAACAAGCTGTAAAGCTGCATCACCACTTGCTCGGTTCAGGCTGGGACATTCTGTTTTTTGTGGTCACTGATCAAGTGAAATTATTTGTTATGGACGGGTTGGTATGTTCATTCATTGATTCCACAGGCATTCCTGCTGCAGATGGAACAGAGATGGCTTAGTCAGGGCATCTAGTTGTTCAGGCAGAGCAGCTTCCCTCCTCATTTTGATAGTTTTATAGTGTCTGGAAACATACACTCACATGCTAGTGAGAGCAAATGAATGGGTTTTTTTCAGGGGTTGACCCCCAGTGAGGCACTCCAGGGCTCCCCACACAGGCAGTGAAAAGGCTCTGCCCTGCCTGCTGTGTGTGGGCTGGCAGGGCACACTCTCACCTTTCCTCTCTGGAAGGGGCTGTCTCAGCCTGCTTCGCTTCACCTGCCAGCATCTCACTTAAGCACACGCAGGATGTCACTCTTCCTGTGGTGCCTGTTGTGTTAATGGGATACGTTTAAAGCCAACTCCACTGTAATTTCATTTTCCTTAAGGGGGGGGGGGACCACTTTCTCCTCAGAGCTGCGTCCCTGCTGCTTACTCTGTGTCTCTCTCTCTCCGAGTCTGCAGCATGCTCAGTTCTCTCCCAGATAATGAAAAATGCTGGGAGCCAGGCGAGCCCTGGAGGAGCCCTTATGGATGCACTGCTGCTCTGCACCACACAACACTGGCTAAGCCTCATCTTCTGTCCCTACAGTGGCCTCGGCCACAGCCTCTCCCTGGTACCTGTTATTTTTTCTAGCACAGCTGGACCATGCATCCCACAGAGCCTGCACCTTCAACTGTAAATCACTCAGTATAGAAGCTTGTGATAGAATTCTTTAATGGGAGTGTGTTGCCCAGTGTGTCGCACCAAAGTGCTGCCGTTTGGCTTGGGCTTTGTAGGCTGTGGCCCCAGTACTGGCATTTACTGTACCAAATCATTTGGGAGCTTCCCACACCAGCAAGGGACTCCTTTCCCATCTAATGTTGTTGCAGTTGTAGTGACTGAGATGGAGGGTAGTTCTCAGGGCATAAAAGAGAGGGAGCTGCTGGCAGGGCTTTTCCCCAAGGGTCCCATAGTCCTGTAATTCAGTTCCCCCTCAGTCTGAAAATCCCCTGTCAATCTTCAGGGTTTACAGAGAAACTTGTCTGCTTTCTGGGGCACTCAGGGCTGCCTGAGATGGATGGGCAGCCAGGGGAGGGAGTGTTGTTTTTCTGTCTGAACAGTTGATGTTCTTCTGTTGTGTGGGTTGGGATATGTTGCTGGATTTGATTTTAGTTTGCTGTATTGTTGTTTGTTGAATAGCTTGGGGGGTTGTATATAACACTGAAATGGTTGGGGCCTGCAAGGGGTGCTTTTTTCCTGGCATTTAAAAAGAAATCAAAATAGATGAGACATTTTTCTCATAATTAGAGATTGCACCTAAATCAAATGCTTTAGACCTCACCCTCCTCCTATTCCCCTACTTCCCACCCCTCTCCCCCTCCTACACACATACAAAGTTCAGCTGTTTGGGAATACAGCTGAGAATTTCCTACTGTCTGGTAAGAATGAACTAAACCTATTTTCCCAGCTCTTTTAAAAAACCCCAACCTACAATATGAAGCATATCCATGGTTCTCGTTGCTGTTCTGTAGCTGGCACTCCTCTCGATACTGTGTAGGTTATTTCTGAATTACCCTAACAGGCAGTTCCCTTGCTTAGAGGTCAAGGTCGGTGCAGTGATGGCCACGTCCCTCTGTTGGCACTTCCCTGTGGGAATGATATTACCTCTCACGCCTCTCCCGCTCCTACTCCCTACAGCCTGTTATTAAACAAGGACAAGTGAGTAGCTTGTCTTGTGCCTGTGTGTGAGAGCGCGACTCTGTCACCTGATGCATACAGATGGCTTATTAACCAATTAATTCATAGAACTAAATTGGCTAAATCAAACTAAATGACACCCAATTGCTGTACAAGGGTAGAAATGGATTGGAATAAGTGTTTCTTAAATGCCAGCCTCGTTGAGCAAAGGAATGAGTAGCAGAGGGAGGAGGGGGCCCTATGGAGGAGTGGGGATGACAGCAGACACGGGCAGGCAGCATGAGCAGAGTCATCCATGGCATCACATCCTAGGGAAGGAAGTGGCTCATGAGCCCATGGCAGTTTGTGCTGCCAAGAAATCGGATCACTCTTTTTACTGATGACACTTTAGGCCTGGGAATGCCTCCGGAAAGGGAGTCCCAGCCACTGCATCACTTTGTATCCTGGGCAAAAGAGGGTGTCTTCTTGCATCCCGGACTTTGGTTGAAGCACAAATTTTTAAGTGAACTATTGTTGATTACAGCATGATCTATTATTGTTCATTTGTCCGAGGAGCAAGGGTTTGATTTTTCAGAAGTGCAGTCTACCCCCTCCTCTGTCTGAAATACCTAGGAACAATTATGTTCATCATCCTGAACACAGGTTCTTCATCCTTTCTGTAACCATGCCCTCAGGACTGGCCAGAGCAGCTACACACAGCTGGAATGCTTCTGTGTGCCTCACCTGCAGCAGTATTACCAGGTGCTCAAAGATGCTTCTCTCTGTTTATTCCCTTTGGCATTATTTATTTGGGGGTGGGGCTGGGCTGACCTTGGCTGGCTGCTACACGCCCACCAAGATGCTATATCACTCCTCCTCAGCAGAACAGGGGAAGATGACTTATCAATTACTGTCACTAGCAAAACAGACTAGACTTGAGAAAATTAATTTAATTTGTTGCCAATTAATAACAGAGTAGGATAGTGAGAAATTCGAATGAAACTAAAAACACCTTCCCCACCCCTCCCTTCTTCCTAGGCTCAACTTCACTGCCAACTCTTCTTCCCTCCCCCACGTGCTACACAAGGGAACAGGGAATATGTGTTGCAGTCTGTCCATAACACTTTGTCTCTGGTGCTCCCTCCTCCTTGTGCTCTTCCCTTGCTGCAGCGAGAGGTCCCTCCCACAGGACAGTTCTTCGGGAACTGCTTTGATGTGGGTCCTTCGCACAGGGCACAAGTTTCAGGAATGAACTGCTCCAGCATCCATTGCGATTGTAGCTTCCGCTAGAAAGTTTGCTCTTTTGTAGGCTCCACTCTATGGCCACAGCTCCTGTTGGGAGCCTGCTCCAGCAGGGGCTTTTCAAGGGCTGCAGCTTCCTCCAAGGCACATCTGCCTCCTGCACTGTGGGTCACCCCAGGCTGCAGAGGAATCTGCTCCTGCATTTGGAGCACCTTCTCCCCTCCCTCTTCACTGACCTTGGTGTATGCCTGGCATTTTTTCTTACATTGTCTCCTGTCTTGCAGATGCTGAACAGTTATTTTTTACTCTTTCTTAATTATGTTATCGCAGAGGCGCTACCTACATTACTGGTTGACTCAGCTTTGGACTGTGACAGGTTTGGAATGGCATTTTGGAGCCAGCTAAACCAGGTTCAGTCCCACATGGTTGCAAATCCTGCTGTCTTCTCACAGATGCCACTTCCGCAGACTCCCTTCTCTCTCAGCCTTGCCCCATAAACTAAAGAGAGTGAGTTAAAAGAGACTGTTTTTCTGCATAGGAGAGCACACCTTTTTTTCTATACTGAATGCTGACCTTTGCTCTGTGTTGTGATATAGCAGATGCACTTGATAGGATTTATTGGATGACTGGGAGTGGGAGGTATTTCCTCTGATCCCAGTTCAGTTTAACAACTACCGTGATATGTAAGAGTCATGCCTCATTTGGAATAGTAGAGGGGGTACAAAATAAAGAAAACAAAAGGCAAGAGTTGCACATCAGAAACTACTTTTTTTTATGTTTTATCTTGCAGTTTGAATATTTTGCCTGCCTCAAGGCTGTATCTCATACCACTATATCAAAGCTTAGGTTGCTTGTACCACTGTTCTACCAGAGCTGATAATCTGAGCAAGGTTTTTTGGCTGCTTCCCTTGGCAGGAGCTTCATCTTTCTAGTCATGTCAAAGGAAGTCTGTGGCTCTTCTTAAGGTGTGGTAGGGAGATGGTCCATGTAGGAATATGGGAGATGTCAAATCCTTCTGTGAAGCAGAGTCATCTAGCAACAGTTTATGGTAGTTTCTTGCTAACAGCATCTTTGTTCAGCATGACCCAGGGCAGACTGTTCTGTTGATTATTCACCTCGTGGTCCCTTGGTCAGTGCTGTCTCTCCCAGGCAGCACTGGAAAACTATACCCAAGCGCCTGAGGACATGAAGAGCGGGTGCCGCTGTCCATGGATATGCCCAGGACAATGTTTGTTTCTGGAACTAGCATTGGGGAGGGACTTAACTGAGGTTAAATCTGGGTTGGTGTGGTTTGAGGGACAGTTGGACTTGGTGTGTGGAGCGTAGGGGCAATCTTTGGTACAGGACATTCTGTTGCACAAAACGGCAGCTCTGGCAGTGTTTGTAGCAGAAAAAACAGATGAGTCCTTTAGTGTGGGGCAGGAGTGGAAGATGTGTCTTGGTGGTTATCACTGGGGTCAGCTGAGAGAAGAATGACAGTATGCCTTAGCAAATCCTGGGAAACAAGGAGCTCGCAGCGCTCTTCTGTACACAGCAAGAAACAGAACCTCAGAGCCCAGAACACGTGCACACATGTGCACACACCCAGGATGCACACTCACAGCACACATGCCAAAAGCGTGCATACAACTCTGGCACCCCCGTTGGGACAGCATGAGTGGATAACACCCAGGCATAGCCTGGAACATATGCGTTCATGGAGTACAGCCCATTAGGAATGAAACCTGCGCATATGCAAAACTGCCAAGAACACATTCCCCAGCACCCTAATGCTGGCTGTGGATAACCACCAAACAAACACATGCCTGACTATTATGTCAGTGTTAAAACTGCTCTTCTTCAGTTGCTGCAGCAAGATAAAGTCTCCAAAGCCCATCACGCTGTGGCATCTTTTTCAAGGCTGCACTATACAGTGTGTATAAAATATTGAATCATTTAGGAGATTTTCATCTTTTCTTTCTTTTTTTTTGAAAGAAGAATGGGATTTACACTTTGTCCGGTGGCAGAACAAATGTGTTATGTGCTGGAGCCAGACCTACTGCTCTCATGCATTTGATGCATATATTTTGTGGCCTTTTTTCCTCCTTTTTTTTTTTTTCTTTAGAATCATGCCTCTGAAAAGGGTCAAATCAACCATTTGGAAGGGTAATTCTTTATTCTTATAGCAGAGTGTACTCCAAGTGCTGTAAAACAAACTTTGTCACCCTTTCATTAACATTTTTCCTCAAAAGATCCCTCACATTCCCGTGGTCCTAATAATTCTTGTGATCCCTGAGAAAGGGAATGCTTTCATAATTCCAGAGGTGAAGTAGTAAGTTGCATGTGGTTTCCATTCAATGAGCAATGAACTGAGAGAAAATTTAGCCATGCACCAGCAGACAAGCTGGACTGCTCAAGACTTTAGTGTGGGATTGTGTTTTTCCTCCCTTCAATGCTCTACCCTGTGTACGTGTTTCCTGGAGGCTCTGATCATGCACAGAGGTTAATTGGCTCAGTAGATTGCTTCACAGCCTGTGTGTGGTGTTGGCCTGCTTTAATTGGGAGTAACTTTTTTCTGGTTTCAAAAAGTCCATTTTAGGGGAGTGGGATGGCCTGTGGCTTAGGACAGGCTGTTGGCTCAAGCTCTGCACTGTGCCATTGTCAGGCTGTGCACAGATTACATCCCTCTCAAATGCCTCAGTTTCCTGATCCCTTCTGGAGCAATAACAGTGCTGATTCATCTCAGAAGGAGCTGGAAAGTCTCATTCATTAGTATTAGAAAGTGCTTTGAGGTCTCCAGTAGACAGGTAAGATACTGCTATGCTCTGAGCTTTTTTCCCTTCTCCACCCCATTTATAATGATCTGGATTCTCTTGAAGTCTGAAGTAGAAGCAGGCTGATCTTGGTACATTTTTTTGTTTTTACCTTTTATTAGCAGAACTCTTGACAGTTCAGAGGCCTTGCATGGCATGGAGTACATATTTCTTCATTGTTTCTGTGGTCCAGAACAGAACTGCTTTAGACACAAAGCAACAGCCCAGAGTAATAAGAGAAGACAAAAATTTAATTAAGAAGAAAGAAAAAAGAGAAGAACTCTCTTTTATTGGAAAAATGAAGGGGCTGAGGAGTCTTGTTGATGTTTGTCAGTGTAGTTAGGTAGGTCTGTTATTGCCGGCCTGAGAGAAAGCTCAAAAGCTTTTTAAGCTCATATAAACAACAGAAGGTTTTTAATGATTCTGTGAATCGTACAATAATCCTATAGTCTCTGGTCTGTGCTGCTTCTGTCACATTCAGAGGTGTAGCTTAGACACCTGTACAACTATTTTCCCTTCATTCTCCATTTGCATTAGTGGGTGTAAGTTGGCAGTACTAACATGTGAAGAAATGAGTATAAAGCTTGGAAATGGTTTCATCATAAGGTTGGATAATGTAGATTCTCTTAGAACTTCATGTCTGCAGATTGAGTAACACCAAGAGGATCAACAAGGATCCAAGTAAGTGTGAGGGAGTTATGAGGGATCTGCTGCTCTAGCTGGATCTCTACAAATCTGTGGGGCTTGATGGGATTCATCCAAGAATCCTCAAAGAGCTCCTGTTGTCATCACAAAGCCTCTCTCAGTGATTTTTGAGCAACCTTTGGAATCCAGCGAGGTCCTGGCTGGCTGGAAGGTGGCGAACATTGTCCCAGTTTTCAGGAAGGGAAAAAAGAAGGACGCTGATCACTATAGACCTGTTAGTCTCAGTGCCTGATAAAGTTATGGAGAAGAATATTTTGGGAGGTACTGAGAAGCATCTGGAAGGGAAGAGGAGACTGAGGAGAGACCTCATTGCAGTCTACAACATCCCTGTGAGGGGAAGAGGAGGGGCAGACACTGATCTCTCCTCTGAGGTGACAGTGACAGGACATGAGAGAATGGACTGGAAAAAACTCCCCAAGGAAGTGGTCACAGCACCAAGCTTGAGAGAGTTCAAGAAGTGTTTTGACAATACTCTCAGACACATGGTGTGATTCTTGGGAGCGGTCCTGTGCAGGGCCAGGAGTTGGACTCCATGATCCTTGTGGGTCCCTTCCAATTCAGCATATTCTGTGATAATCTCCTTTCTTCCCCCATGCAAAAGAGGGGAAAATCTTTTGGGGAAGAAGTGTCAGGTTTCAGCTCTAGAGGGAAGTACAGTTCCTTCAGTTTTCTTACTTCTCCCTGGGAAGCTGAGAAGGAGACAGAAGGGGTTGAAAAACTGGAGGATGGAAACACAGAGAAGATCAAAGTCCAGTGGGTCCTCAGACGAGACACTTCCTGTTGATCTCTTCTGAATGTTCAACAGTCCTGCAAGTGAGTCCCCCGAGACAGCAAGGAATGTTGAAAATGTCTCAGTGAGATCAGATGTCTTGGGCCAGCAACATCCTTTAATTCATTAATGTTGTGGTGCAAGAAGAGGAAAAACACCCCTCTTATGGCTTTTCTGTCCTTGTCGTTGAAAAATGTAGCAGGACCCAGGTGTATAATCATGTCCACACAATGAGAGGTATATTCTAAGCAAATGTATGTCTAAGTGTTCATCTCCTTATTTTGAGTATTTATTTAGTTGCAGGGTTTTTGTCACTTTTCTTTGACCTTTAGCAAACTATATGTTTTGGCATTAAACACAAAGTTTTACAGTAAAATGGCGTGTGTGTGCAGTGGTGGAGAGAGACATCTTTTTATGCTAAACAACTCTTTTTGGTCTGAAAATATCTTTCAGCAGAATTTCACATCTCTAGTGAGAGGTTTTAAGGGAAAAATATTTAAGTATGTATTGGTTTTTGATCAAGTGAAAGATAAAAAAGTGTTATCTTTCAATTTTATTGAGAATTGCTTACCAGTGCCATCTTGCTTTGGGATAGCTTTGGAGCACATCATATTTTCTCAAAGCACTGGATGATTCCGGGGTTGGATAGAAAACTTCAGTTGCAAGAAAGAGGAGAGAGATTGCCATGCATATCAGTCTTATGAACAGCAGGTCAAAGAGGCTTGTGGCCCAAGCCAAGGCTGGGAACATCATCCTCTGCATTGCACTCCTGGGAAAATGAGTCATGAAATGACTGTGTGGGGAAGGTCTGGGGGGAGTAGCTGGGATGCAACATGAGAAAGGAATAGCTCCCACCTTGCTTTCCGATGGCTACGACATGCTGGTAATAACCCTTCCTGTGCTCGTCTCAGCCGTGTCCCGCAGGATGAGTGTCTGGGTAGCAAACCTGGCTGTGCAGTGCAGAAGTGGCACTTCTGTTAGGGCTGGGAGCACAAAGTATCTCTTCTGCAGCAGGTGGGGATAACTGCAGTTTTGGGAGGGGGCCCTGGTGTGCTGCCCACTCATGAGTCGCTGAGCTTCCCAATGGGAATTTTTAACTTGGGCTTGCTGGCAGCATCATTTCCACTGGAGAGATTTTAAACACCACTTTTCTTGGGCAGCACCAGACAGCATTTAATGAAGAATGAAGGAAGCAGAGTGTTTTGTATTGTGCTTTTTGGGGGGAAAAATGTGTCCCTATAGGAGAGCTGAGTAGCAGCAGGGATGGGCACCATGCTACTGGTCCCAGTAAGCTGGCAGTCCCAGTGCTCAGCTTTTGACTAGGTGGGTTGCAGGAGGGTAAGTGACAACATCCCATCCATCACTGCAGTGCCAAGACAGTGTGAGGAAGGAGAGGGGGTTCACAGCTCCCCACTGCCTCACTATGACCAGCAGGAGAGATGCAGTATCCAGTCATGCTATGAATACAGAATTAGAATGTGTGTGGGGAATATTTCAAATGCAGTTGAGGTTTTTTTTGCTGTCTGTACTTCTTCCTCAGGCCACAATACAGCTCCTTCACAGTCCTTCGTACCAACTTGCCCCTCTCCTGCTTCCCAGCAGAGCAAACACTGAAGCACAGTGAGACAGCTGGCAGGCACTCTGCCTCTCCTCCTTCCCTCCTCCTCTCCCTGCCAGTTTTGTCCTTCCTTGCACACTATGGATGAGTTCTTTGGGGTCTTTCTTTAACTTAATGTGCATACTCAGCACAGCACAGTGAGGGCCTGGCCCCCTCTTAGGATCTGAGTGCATAATGATGGTTTCTGCCTCCATTTCTGCTGAGTCTGTGGGCTGCATTTTGCCAGCTGCATACCAAGGCACCACTGCCCATAACTAGTGTTGTCACCTGGAGTCCACACCTGGAGCTGCTGCTGCTGAGTTGATCTGCCGTGGATCTGTTTGTTTGTTTGTTTGTTTGTGCTGATAATGGAAATGTCTTAGTACCTGCCAATTACGAAAAAAAAAAGAGGCAGCAGTAATCTCTCTCTTTTTCTATATCGCTCCATTTTTTCTCCTCTCTGCTGGGACAGAAGTAAATAAAATGCTTGATAAAATTTAGGCTTTATGTGTGTGAGAGAGATACTTATTGTGGTGAGCTGGATTGAAGAAATGAGATTTGCATAGATATGGACGGATAAAAAAGAAGAGAAGATTGGGAGAAGAATGCTTGAATACTGAATACCTGAAAATGTATGGAGCTGAATGTATGCCTGAAAAAACTGTCTAGGCTTCAGCAGAGTTGTATTCACTTACATCCACTCTGTTCCTAGCCTTTTGTTTTGCTTTTAAATCACATTACTTATTTTGTCTAACTCCCCAGGTGTCTCATTTGAGGATGTTCTTTCTCATTAGGGTGTGAGAGGAGAGAATTAGTGTTCAGTGTGCTAGAGGTACGTCACTGCTACAGAGATCCTGTGGTGCTTAGCAGGGTGATGGTAGGGCAGAACTCTCACAGAGACTTTGGACAAAGGAAACACCCATTGCTTGTGATAATTAGAGTCTGAGGAAGCCCTGAGAAGAAGTCTGTCATCATGAAATTTCCTGGGCTGCAAACAAATGGTAGGAAAATCCTCAGCGTTCTCAATTTTGCAGTCTTCCTTAACTCTGGAGGAACTGTGCCACAAGCCAGAATCAAAGACTCAAGCCGGACTATGTAGCTTCCTCTTCACAGCAGTACCTGCATTTTTGACATACCTAGAACTATCATGGCAGACTTTGCCGGAGGCTGAAAAGATCCTGAGAAGACTTCAAGGCATTTCACTTCTTCCATGTTGCTGCTGGTACTGCACAGGCTGGGAGGTCTGACATGGAGGTTTGGGTTGGATCTGATACTCATTTGATTCAGAAACCCAGCTGTCGTGTTGGTTGGGAGCAGATATGTCAGGGAAAAGGAGGAAGGTGGCACATTTGGGTGATCTGATTCCATGCTAAGTCTCATCCCTAGCAGTAAGAGTGAGGAGCTACTTTACTTTCTGAAGCTTTAATGTATCTTCAAAAATACGCTGTCAGTTATTGTCGCAATTCTGGATGTTGTGATGTGTCTCATTTCTGCCCCTTCTGGAATACTGTGAGAGTCTTCCTTTCAATTATTTCCTTTAGCTTCCAGTCCCAAAGTCTAATAATGTAACGTGTGGAGAGGGGGAAAAAATGCAGCAAAAAAGGTATTCCAGCACCTTTGAATTCGGCTTTTCATTTAGCTGAATGCCTTTATAGTCCTTATTTCCTAAGCTCGGACAAAAGTCTAAGCTGATGAAGAAAGGTAGCTACTTACTTTTCATGTGCATAGGTGCTCTGGAAAGCGCATCTGTGATCTCTCCGGGACAGCCTGAAACCTAAGAATTCAACGCATGAAGACATTTCTTCCACCTGGCTGTCGGTGCTTTGTGACCACATCTTTGGTGCCCATATCCAAGCAGAAAGAAGGATTTTTTCCAGCTCAGCCCATACCTGGGCTGCCCTGTTTTCAGACTTTCCACATGATAAACAGGCTAATTAATTCACAGGGTAAAATGAGAAAAGGGAAAAAAAAATGGGGGCACGGGGGAAAAGATCAATTGACAAATTGAAATGTCATTTCCCAGCCTGCGGCTGGATGCTGCTGCCTCTCCTGTCTCTCTCCCACCCTCTATTTTTTTTTTCTTACCCTTTTGGGTTTTTTTTTTATTTGGTTATAAAAGCCAGGATGTAATTGGAACTGGCACTGAAATCAAACAGCATGACCTTGCCAGGTTTCTTCCAGTCCCGCCACGCCATCCTTCCTGGCTGAGGGAAATAAAAGAGAGTGGAGGGGGAAGTGAGGGAGGACGGGGGCGCCGGGAGTCCCCTGACAACTCAGCTGCTTGCGTGCCTGTCTTTGAAGGGCTTCTCTTCTATGCATCTCTTATTTATTTTATTTTTGTCCAAGGCTGCCAAAGTGCTTTGGAGACCTGGGGGGTGACAGCAGAGCACACGAGCTGCTTTTTCTTAGGAGCTGACATGTAAAAGTGCTGTGGGAACTGAGCAACGTAGTCTGCCAACTCATGAGAGTGGTGTCAGCTTGAAGGAGCTGGAAAAACAAGGGCCTCGATTCCTTGGTTTTCTTGGCCTGTCTGAAGCTGGAAGGAGCAGTCTGTTATTTCCAGACTCAAGATTCGTGGCTCTGGCTGTGCTCCCTAATTCTGCCCTCTAGCAGCACCCTTCCAGATGACTGAGCCAAGAAAACTCATGTCATCTGTGAGCCAGGTGATTGCTAGACCTCACATCTCCCCAAGGAAAAAGTTTAATGTAGATTGTCTACGGCTCATCTGCTCAAAAGCAGGTCGTGTGCTTAGGAGGGCTGGTTTCTGCTGTGTGCCCCTGGCTGGGTCCTCTTTCTTTCCTCTAACCCTTTTCTTTGGGAAGGATTCTTACAGGCAGGGAGGTGTAGTGCATTTCCAGGGGCCTCCAAGCGCTGGAAGGGAAGGGACACAGGGTGGCTCAGTATAATGGGAAGCAGCCCCTGAGTTCTAGGATGGAGATGCCTGGATGCAGTGGCCCTAGAGTGGGACTAACCAGAGCCCTGGAACAGCCCAGGTTTGGGATTGTTAGGATCTCATTGTGAGAGACAGTTAAAGTGTGAACTCAAGGCACATGAAACAGCAGGAAATAAATCTCCACTAAATCAGTCCCATCTTTGGTGCCCTCACACACAGCCAGGTCTGCGGTGTTAGTTTTTACAAACTGGAGTAGGAAATGAGGATGAAAACAAGACAGCAGTGGAGGAATGCTGCAGGACCTCAAGGGAGAAGACAGCAAGCTTGTTTACAGGCGATTGAGAGGCTAGGTTTGGAGCAAATAGTGTTTGGTGGGATTGACAGAGCCTATATAACAATATCCCCATCTCCCTCCTCCATTCTGTTTGTACACTGCATGCCCATTAGATCACTCTGAGTTTACACAGAAACTGCTGAGGTTAAAAAAAAAAAATATATATATATATATATATTTCATAAGCCTGTATTTCTGTGTTCTAATATGAATGAAATATAGAAAATGTGAGTGAATGGAGCTCCCATAGGAGAACAGGTAGAGAAGCTTGAGTCAGCAGAAGCAGAGCAGAAGGACAGCAGAGGTTTATGGAGGCCTTGATACCGCCTTGTTGAAAACAGTGATTTGTGAACTCACGGAGATGAATAATATGGTTCACTTCAGTTGTTTCTTTGCAGACTTAAGCCAAATTCCAGCATGATATTTTAGATACTTTTGGTACATAATGGGATAGGATTTTCTTTTGGGAATAATTCAGACATGATGCTTTGTTCACTCACAGTAGAAGGGACGTTTCCATGAACTTTAGGTGGATCAGATTCAGGCCCATAAGAGAACAAACACATCTTTGAACTATTATGTACCTTTCTCTGCTACTTCTGCTCTGTTGTGGTTTGGGTTTTTTTTGCAGTTAGCATAAATTCTTTGATTTGCCTTTTCTTTCTACTTTCTGTTCCTAAACAATGCTCACTTTCAGATCATCAGGTGCTTATGTCTTACTGCAGGTTTGGGCCGTGCACCATGGACTGTATAATGGTCTCCTGTATAAACATTTGCAAAATTAAGTTTTATTCCCCCAAAGGAGCACTTTCTGAAGTCAAAGAACACCCTTCTACTATGGATATCAATGTAATTAGTGAGATTTCACCCTGTGCGAAATGCTACCTGCTTTCTCCCAGCATGGAGCACTTGCTGGTAAAAAGGGCAAACTGTACTTTTATGAACATCAGATCAAATTTGTCAGTGACTACGCTTTGGCTGCACTTATTTCCACTTTAACATCCCCCCTCTCCACATATTTGGACAACTTAATTGTATGGCCAAAAAAAGAAGAAGAAAAAAAAAGAAGTTCTGCATTCTGGGAATATTCATAGAAACTGAATTGTAGAAATTCCACAGAGAATATTCAGCATAGAAGGATTTTTTTCATTTGGCCAACCTTATGAATTGTCAAAGAAAATCAGTCTTGAAGTCCCCTGAGCCCCGATTTGACTTATCAGAATAAGCAGCATCTGATTTTCAAGTGAAAATAAGGGAACCACTGTAGTTGGTGGATAATATCACATATTTATCAACAATAATGATTAGTTTATTCCCTAAAGCATAAGGTAATATAGTCCATGTCATCAGCTCTGTTAGTTTATATTTTGATGTTTTGGTTCTCCATGTAAATATGCAATTCTTTGCTCCACTTTGCTAAATGCTTGGCTTTAATGTAATTTGCCAGTGAGTTCTCTTGTGTAAGTTCAGTGTTAAAAAAAAAAATGCTAGTAAATTTGTAATCACCACCTTTCAGCTTCATTAACTGCTTATTTTTTCTTGCATTCTAAAAAAACCCTAGCTCTTCACCTTCATTCTCCATAATATTCACAATTTCATAGACTTTATCACACCTCCTCTTATTTGTCTTCTCCTTGGTACAAACTTCCCCCCCCCGTCCTTTTATTCCTGTTTCCTGTATGCATTTTTCCACTCATCTTATCATTCTTGCCACCTTTCTAAAGAGGAGGCTGAAACAATACATTGTGACTTATCGGGCCACTAGTCAAACCATGTAGAATTTCAGACTT